>JAEAOA010001970.1:3380000-3980000 GCA_016746295.1 Potamilus streckersoni
CGTAACTACTAATGCAACTGAAGCAGCTACGACTACTCCAATTACGATTATAAATACTACAGACTCATCTACACCATCCACACACGTAACTACCACGGCAAATGAACCATCTACCACCATTTCAAACACGATTATATCTACAACATACTCATCTACTACTTCGACACCAGCACCTATTACTGCAACTGAACCAGCAACCACTAGTCCAAGCACGACGATAACGATAACATACTTATCTACTTCATCCACACCCATAACTACCACTGTAACCGAACCAGCTATCAATACTCCAAACACGACCATAACCATTGAACACTCTTCTATTTCATCCACACCCATAAGCGCAAGTGCAACTGAACCATCTACCACTACTCCAAACACGACTATATCTACAACACACTCATCTACTACATCAACATCCACAACTACCACTGCAAGTGAACAAATTACCACTATTCCAAGAACGACGATAACTACACCACACTCATCCACTTCATCCACACCCAAAACCACCACTGTGAGTGAACCAGCTACCACTACAACAAACACGACTATACCCACAACAGTCTCATCTATTACATCCATATCGATAACAACCACTGCAACGGAACCAGCCACTTCTACTCCACCTACGACCATAACAACAAACTCATCTACTACATCTACAACCATAGCTACTACTGCAACTCAATTAACTAAAGTTACTCCACCCACGACTGTAGCTACAACACACTCATTCACACCCACAACTTCCACTGCAAACGAACCAGCCATAACTACTCCAAACACGCCTACAACTACAAAACAATCATATACTACAGCCATGGGAACTACCACTACAACTGAACCAGCTACCAATACTCCAAACACGTCTATAACTACAACACCTTCTTCTACTACATCCACACCCATAAGTACAACTGCAACAGAACAAACTACCACTATTCCACCCACGACTATAACTGCAACGCACGTATCTACTACATTCACATCGACAACTACCACTGTAACTGAACCAGCTACCAAAACTCCAAATACGACTAAAACAACAACACACTCATCTACTACATCGACACCCACAAAAACTTCTGCAACAGAACCATCTACGACTACTCCAAGCTCGACTATAACTACAACAAACTCATCCACTTCATCCTCGCCCATAACTACCACTGTAACTGAACCAGCTACCAAAACTCCAAATACGACTAAAACAACAACACTCTCATCTACTACATCGACACTCACAAAAACTACTGCAACAGAACCATCTACGACTACTCCAAGCTCGACTATAACTACAACACACTCTTCTGCTACATCCACACCCATAAGTACAACTGCAACTGATCAAGTTACCAATACGCCACACAGGAATACAAGTATAACACACTCATCTATTACATCCACACCGATAACTACCACTGAAACTGAACCAGCTGCCACTACTCCACCCACGACTATAACTGCAACGGGCTCATCTACTACATCCACACCCATAACTACCACTTTAACTGAAAATGATACCACTAGTCCAAACATGACTACAACTGCAACACACCGATCTACTACATCCACACCGATAAGTACCATTGCAACTGAACAAGCTACCAATAGTCCACCCATGAATATAACTGCAACGGACACATCTACTACATCCACACCCATAACTTCCACTGTAACTGAACCAGCCATTGCTAATCCAAACACGACTATAACTACAGCACACCCATCTACGACATTCACTCCCATAACTAGCACTGCAACTGAACCAGCTGACACTAATCCACCCACGACTATAACTGCAACGGACACATCTACTACATCCACACCGATGACTATTACTATAACTGAATCAGCTACCACTACTCCAAACAATACAATAACTGCAACACGCTCATCTACTACATTCATACCCATGACTACCACTGCAACTGAACCATCTACTAATACTCCAAACACGAATACAAATAAAACTCACTCATCTACTACATCCACACCGATAACCACCACTGGAACTGAACCAGCTACCACTACTCCATCCACGAATATAACTACATCACACATATCTACTACATCCACACCCATAAGTACCATTACAACTGAACCAGCTACGACTAGAAATTCTACGACTATAACAACAACACCCTCATCTAATACATCCACACCGATGACTACTACTGTAACTGAACCAGCTACCACTACTCCACCCACGAATATAATTACAACACACTCAACTCTTACATCCATACACATAAGTACCACTGCAAATGAAGCAGATACCACTACTCCACCGACGACTATAGCTACAAAACACTTATCTACTACATCCGCACCAGTAACTTTCACTGTAACTGAACCAGCTACCAATATTCCAAACACGAATATAAGTTCAACACACTCATCTTCTACATCCAATACAATAATTACTACTGCAACTAAACCAGCTACAGATACTCCAAACATGAAGACAAGTACAACACACTCATTTAATAGATCCACACCGATAACTAGCACTGGAACTGATCCAGATACCACTACTCCACCCAAGACTATAACTACAACACGCTCATCTATTACATCCACACACATTACATTCACAACAACCGAACCAGCTACCTCTACTTCAAACACTACTACAACTAAAACAAACTCATCTACTACATCCACACCGATGACTACTACTGTAACTGAACAAACTACCACTACTCCACCCACGACTATAACAACACATTCATCTACTACATCCACACCGATCACTACTGCTGTAACTGAACCAGCTACCACTAGACCTTCCACGACTTTAACTACATCGACACTGATAACTACCACCGGAATTAAACCAGTAACCACTACTCCATCCATGAATATAACTACAACACACTTATTTCCTACGTCCACAACAATACGTACCACTGCAACTGAACCAGCTACCAATAATCCAAACACTACTATAACTACAACACACTCATCTAATACATCCACACTTACGAATACCACTGGAACTGAACCAGCAACCACTAATCCAAACACTACTATAACTAAAACGCACTCATCTACTATATCCACACCGATGACTACCACTGCAACTGAACCAGCAACCACTACTCCATCCACGACTATAACTACAACACACCCATCTACTACATCAACACCGATGATTACTACAGTAACTGAATCAGCTGCCAGTACTCCAGCCAAGACTAAAACTACAACACACTCATCTACTACATCCACACCCATAACTATTACTGTAACTGAAGCAGCTACCACTACTCCAAACACGACTATAGCTACAAAACACTCATCTACGATATCCACTGCCATAACTACCACTGCATCTGAACCAGGTACCATTATTCCACCCAAGAATACAAGTACAATATACTCATCTACTACATCCACACCGATAACTACCACTGCAACTGAGGCAGCTACCACTACTCCATCCAAGATTATAACTACAACATACTCGTCTACTACATCCACATCGAAGACTGCTAAAGTAACTGAACCAGCTACCGCAACTCCACACATTAGTATAACTACAACACATTCATCATCTACATCCATACCCATAACTACCACTATAACAGAACAAGCTACAGATACTCCAAACACGAATACAAGCACAACACACTCATCTACTACATCCACGACGACAACTACCACTGGAACTGATCCAGATACCACTACTCAATCCACAACTATAACTACAGAAATCTCATCTACTACATCCACATCGATCACTACCACTGCAACTGAATCAGCTACCAAAACTCCAATCCCGAATACAAGTACTACACATTCATATACACCGATAAGTACCACTTCAACCGAACCAGCTTCTACTAATCCATCCACGACTATAACAACAACGCATTCATCTACTATATCCATACCGATAACTACCACTTCAACTGAATCAGCTACCACTACTCCACCCACGACTATAGCTGTAAGACACTCCACTACTACATCCATACCTATAACTACCACTGTAACTGAACCAGCTACCACTCCAGCACCCATGACTGTAACTGCACACTCATCTACTACATCCACACTGATAAATCCCACTGAAATTGAACAATCCATCACTACTCCAAACACGACTATATCTACAACTTACTCATCTACCGCATCCACAGTCATAAGCTCCACTGCACCTAAACCAGGTACCATTATTCCACCCACGAATACAACTACAACATACTCATCCACTACATCCACACCCATAACTACCACTGGAATTGAAGCATATACCACCACTCCATCCAAGACTGTAACTACATCACATTTATATATTACATCCACACAGATAACAACCACTGCAACTGAACCAGCTACCAATACTCCAAACACGACTATGACTACAACACGCACATCTACTACATCTTCACCGATAACTAGCACTGCAATTGAACCAGCTACCACTACTCCATCCTCGACATTCACTTCAAAGCACCTACCTACTTCATCGTCACACTTAACTACAACTGCATCTGATCCTGCTACCACTACTCCATCCACGACTATGACTACAACACACTCATCCACGATATCCACACCCATAAGTACCACTGCAACTGAACCAGCGAACACTACCTCACACACAACTATAACTACAACACAATCATCTAATACTTATACACCCGTAACTACCACTGCAAATAAATCAACTACCACTAATCCACCCACGAATATGACCACTCCACACTCATCTTCTACACTCACACCCGTAAGTACCACTGCAACTGAACCAGATAACACTACTTCACACACAACTATAACTACAACACAATCATCTACTACATATACAAAAGTAACTACCACTGCATCTGAACCAGCTACCACTACGCCACCAACGACTATGACTACAACACACTCATCTACTACACTCACACTTGTAAGTACCAGTACAACTGAATCAGATACCACTTCGCCACCCAAGACTATGACCACTCCACACTCATCTACTACACTCACGCCCCATAGTATTACTATAACTGAATCAGATACCAATACTCCATCCACGACTATGACCACTCCACACTCATCTACTACACTCACACCCCTAAGTACCACTGTAACTGAATCAGATACCATTACTCCATCCACGACTATTACCACTCCACACTCATCTACTACACTCACAATCCTAAGTACCACTGTAACTGAACCAGCTACCACTACTCCACCAACGACTATGACCACAACACACTCATCTACTACACTCACACTTGTAAGTACCAGTACAACTGAATCAGATACCACTTCGCCATCCAAGACTATGACCACTCCATACTCATCTACTACACTCACACCCGTAAGTACAACTACAACTGAATCAGATACCACTACTCCACCCACGACTATGACCACTCCACACTCATCTACTACATTCACACCCGTAAGTACTACTGCAAATGAACCAGCTACCACTACTACACCCACGAGTCTAACTACAACACAATCATCTACTACTTATACACCCGTATCTACCACTGCAACTCAACCAGCTATCACAATTCCACCCACGACTATAACTACAACACACTCATATACTACATCCATACCCATAAGTACCACTGCAACTGAACCATCTACCACTACTCCACCCACGAGTCTAACTACAACACACTCATCTTCTGCATCTATTCCCATTGCTACCACTATGGTTACTGAACCAACTAACACTACTCCAAACAGGTCTATAACTACAACACACCGATTAACTACATCCACTCCGATAACTACAACTGCGACTGAACCATCTATAACTATTCCGAACACGACTAAAACTGCAACGCACTCATCTACTACATCGACACCCACAGCTGCCACTGCAAATAAACCAGCTACCACTGATCCAAACACGATTATGACTACAACAAGCCCATTTACTGTATCTTCACTGGCACCTACCAGTGCAACTGAATCCGCTACTCCACCATCGACTATAACGACAATACGCTCATCTACATCTTTACCGATAACTAGCACTGCAATTGAACCAGCTACCACTACTCCATCCTCGACAATCACTTCAAAGCACCTACCTACTTCATCGACACACTTAACTACAACTGCATCTGATCCTGCTACCACTACTCCATCCACGACTATAACTACAGCACACTCATCCACGATATCCACACCCATAAGTACCACTGCAACTGAACCAGTAAACGCTACTCCACACACAAATATAACTACAACACAATCATCTTCTACATATACACTCGTAACTACCACTGTAACTAAACCAGATACTACTATTACTCCATCCACAAATATGACTACAACACACTCATCTACTACACTCACACCCGTAAGTACCACTGCAACTGAATCAGATACCACTACTCCACCCATGACTATGACCATTCCACACTCATTTACTACACTCACACCCGTAAGTACTACTGCATTTGAACCAGCTGACACTACACCACCCACGAATATGACTAAATCACACTCATCTACTACACTCACACCCGTAAGTACCATTGCAACTGAATCAGATACCACTACTCCACCCACTCCTGTAACTACAACACACTCATCTACTACACTCACACCCGTAAGTACCATTGCAACTGAATCAGATACCACTACTCCACCCATGACTATGACCACTCCACACTCATCTACTACACTCACACCCGTAAGTACAACTGCAACTGAACCAGCTAACAATACTCCACACACAACTATAACTACAACACAATCATCTACTACATATACACAAGTAACTACCACTGCATCTGAACCAGCTACCACTACTCCACCAACGGTTATGACTACAACACATTCATCTACTACACTCACACCCGTAAATGTAACTACGACTGAACCAGCTACCACTACTCCACCAACGATTATGATTACAACACGCTCATCTACTACACTCACACCCGTAACTACCAATACAACTGAAGCAGCTACCACTACTCCACTCACGAATATTACAACACACTCATCTACTACACTCACACTTGTAAGTACCATTACAACTGAATCAGATACCACTACTCCGTCCACGACTATGACTACTCCACACTCATTTAAAATACTCACACCAGTAAGTACCACTGCGACTAAACCAGCTACTACTACTCCACCCACGAATACAACACAATTATCTACTACACTCACACTTGTAAGTACCATTACAACTGACGTATATACCACTACTGAATCAGATACCACTACTCCACCCACGACTATGACCACTCCACACTCATCTACTACACTCACGCCCGTAAGTAGTACTGCAACTGAATCAGATACCACTACTCCTCCCACGACTATGACCACTCGATACTCATCTACTACACTCACACCCATAAGTACTACTGCAACTGAATCAGATATCACTACTCCATCCACAACTATGACCACTCCACACTCATCTACTACACTCACACTCCTAAGTACCACTGTAACTGAATCAGATACCACTACTCCACCCACGACTATGACCACTCAATACTCATCTATTACAATCACACCCGTAAGTAGTACTGCAACTGAATCAGATACCACTACTTCACCCACGACTATGACCACTCCATACTCATCTACTACACTCATACCCATAAGTACTACTGCAACTGAATCAGATACCACTACTACACCCACGACTATGACCACTCCATGCTCATCTACTACACTCACACTCCTAAGTACCACTGTAACTGAATCAGATACCACTACTCCACCCACGACTATGTCCACTCCACACTCATCTACTACACTCACACTCCTAAGTACTACTGCAACTGAATCAGATACCACTATTACACCCACGACTATGACCACTCCATACTCATCTACTACACTCCCACTCCTAAGTACCACTGTAACTGAATCATATATCACTACTCCACCCATGACTATGACCACTCCACACTCATCTATTACATTCACACCCGTAAGTACTACTGCAACTGAATCAGATACCACTACTACACCCACGACTATGACCACTCGATACTCATCTACTACACTCACACCCGTAACTAACACTGTAACTGAATCAGATACCACTACTTCACCCACGACTATGACCACTCCACACTCATCTACTACACTCACCCTCGTAAGTACTACTGCAACTGAACCAGCTAACACTACTCCACACACATCCATAACTACAACACAATCATCTACTGCATATACACTCGTAACTACTATTGCATCTGAACCAGCTACCACTACTCCACCAACGACTATGACTACAACACACTCATCTACTACACTCACACTCGTAAGTACCACAGCAACTGAATCAGATACCACTACTCCACCCATGACTATGACCACTCCACACTCATCTAATACACTCACACCCGTAACTAACACTGTACCTGAATCAGATACCACTACTCCACCCACGACTATGAAAACTCCACACTCATCTACTACACTCACACCCTTAATTACTACTGCAAATGAACCTGCTACCACAACTACACCCACGAGTCTAACTACAACACAATCATCTACTAGGTATACACCCGAGTCTACCACTGCAACTGAACCAGCTATCACTATTCCACCCACGACTATAACTACAACACACTCATATTCTACATCCATGTCCATAAGTACCACTGCAACTCAATCAGATACCACTACTCCACCCACGAATATGACCACTCCACACTCATCTACTACACTCACACCCGTAAAAACCACTGCAAATGAACCATCTAAGACTACTCCATACATAACTATAACTACAACACACCCTTTTACTACATCCACTCCGATAACTACTACTGCGACTGAACTTTCTATAACTACTCCAAACACGACCCTAACTGCAACGCACTCATCTACTACATTCACACTCGTAAGTACCACATCAACTGAATCAGCTACCACTACTCCACCCACGAATATGACTACAACACACTCATCTACCACAATCACACTCCTAAGTACCACAGCAATTGAATCAGATACCACTACTCCACCCACGAATATGACCACTCCACACTCATCTACTACACTCACACCCGTAAGTACAACTGCAACTGAACCAGCTAACACTACTCCACACACAACCATAACTACAACACAATCATCTACTACATATACACCCGTAAGTACCACTGCATCTGAACCAGCTACCACTACTCCACCAACGACTATGACTACAACATACTCATCTACTACACTCACACTCGTAAGTACCACAGCGATTGAATCAGATACCACTACTCCACCCACGACTATGACCACTCCACACTCATCTACTACACTTACACCTTTAAGTACTACTGCAAATGAACCAGCTACCACTAATACACCCACGAGTCTAACTACAACGCAATCATCTACTACATATACACCCTTATCTACCACTACAACTGTGCCAGCTATCACTATTCCACCCACGACTATAACTAGAACACACTCATTTACTACATCCATACCCATAAGTACCACTGCAGCTGAACCATCTACCACTACTCCACCCACGAATTCGAATTCTCCACACCCATCCACGATATCCACACCCATAAGTACCACTGCAACTGAACCTGCTAACACTACTTCACACACAACTATAACTACAACACAATCATCTACTGCATATACACCCGTAACTACCACTGCGACTGAACCAGCTACCACTACTCCACCCACGAATATGACTACAACACACTCATCTACTACACTCACACCCGTAACTAACACTGTAACTGAATCAGATACCACTACGACACCAACGACTATGACCACTCCACACTCATCTGCTACACTCACACCCGTAAGTACTACTGCAACTGAATCACATACCGATACTACACCCACGACTATATCTAGAACACAATCATCTACTACATATACAAAAGTAACTACCACTGCATTTGAACCAGCTACCACTACTCCACCAACGATTATAACTACAACACACTCATCTACTACACTCACACCCGTAACTAACACTGTAACTGAATCAGATACCACTACGACACCAACGACTATGACCACTCCACACTCATCTGCTACACTCACACCCGTAAGTACTACTGCAACTGAATCACATACCGATACTACACCCACGACTATATCTAGAACACAATCATCTACTGCATATACACCCGTAACTACCACTGCGACTGAACCAGCTACCACTACTCCACCAACGATTATGACTACAACACACTCATCTACTACACTCACACCCGTAACTAACACTGTAACTGAATCAGATACCAATACTCCACCCACTACTATGACCACTCCACACTCATCTACTACACTCACACCCGTAAGTACCACTGCAACTGAATCAGATACCACTACTCCACCCACGACTATGACAACTCCACACTCATCTACTACATTCACACTCCTAAGTACCACTGTAACTGAATCAGATACAACTACTCCACCCACTCCACACTCATCTACTACACTCACACCCGTAAGTACTACTGCAAATGAACCAGCTACCACTACTACATCCACGAGTCTGACTACAACACAATCATCTACTACGTATACACCCGAATCTACCACTGCAACTGAACCAGCTACCACTATTCCACCCACGACTATAAATACAACACATTCATATACTACATCCATACCCATAAGTACAACTGCAACTCAATCAGATACCACTACTCCACCCACGAATATGACCACTCCACACTCATCTATTACACTCACACCCGTAAGTACTACTGCAAATGAACCAGCTACCACTACTCCAATTACGAGTATAACTACAACACATTCATCTACTACATCCACACCGATAACATCCGATGTCAATGAACCATCTAGCACTACTCCAAACACGACGATGACTACAACACACTCATCTACTACATTGACACACACAACTACCTCTGCAAATGAACCAGCTACCACTACTCCACCTAGGACTGTAACTACAACACACTCATCTGCTTCATCCTCACCCATAAGTACCACTGCAACTCAAATAACTACCACTAAACCACCCAAAACTACGCCAGCAGTGTACTCATCTACCAAGTTAACACCGACAACTCCATCTACAGTATACCAATCTAATACGTCCTCTTACATGACTACCACTGCAACTGAAGTCTCTACCACTACTCCACCCACGACTATAAGTAAAACATACTCATCAACCACTTCCACACCGATAACTAACACTACAAAGAAAACATCTACACAATTCTCACCAACAACTGCGAGTATGATAGAGATCTCTACGACTTCAACAAACGCTAATGTGTCAACTACAATCACTGGAACATCGGATGGTAGTTTAGTGATCTCTTCCACTGATTCAAGCACACACATATCAGAATATTATAAACAGTCAACAGAGGCAGCTTCACCTATTTCAGGTAAGAATTACCGATCACCTTACCAGCTTCATAATTTGTTTATCATTATTCAACTGGTATGTCAATAAACAAGTTTAATTTTTATAACCACGGTGCCTTGTTATAAACTGCAAAGCCAGGAATTAAGTACAAAAAAAGTCAGGAAGTATATGGTCACAGACAACTTATTCAATTATGATGGAAACTAATTTAATTGATATAAACCGCAGCATAACTATTTCCAAAAGTTACCTTTACCTTAGTGCTTAGAATAACAAATCTATCCAAAAGGAAATTTTTAAACTCTTTTTTTGAAAAAGAAATTCCCTTGTAGATGTCCGCTATATAAATCGATTCCAGTGATATTTAATTTATAATTTGTATCCAGATGTACCAGTAGGTAAATAAAATAAAAATAAGTGTCAGGATCAAACCTCCATAGGTAGGCTTTATTCTGAAAAATTGGGAAACAAATTCCGGTATTTATTTTCAGGAACCAAGCGACCGTCGTTCTTTAAAATATGGTATTTAATATACTACAACATACAGGCTTTCTCCATAACTCATACAATGATTAGTCGACTGTTACCTAACCTAACATACATTTTACTTTCATAATAATTATTCGTACTCAACAGAATCTTTCCATGAAACTTCCTACAAAAGCATACTCGTTTCGCAATTACCGTTTGGAAGATAATTTATTTCAATCTGGGGGCCTGCTGAAAATATAAATTTATAAAATTTTCCGCAATATAATCAAAGTTTCTCTTTGAAACCTCTTATTGTATCCAACAAGAAGTACTTTGGTTCCTCTCCTTATACGTAGCGCGTATTTTAAGCTAAATGAATTTTAAAGTGTATTGCAATAGAACTCAGTTAAAGGGAGGTTATATGGGATTGTTTAATAGGTACGAAGTCGATATAAAATATTCAGAACTGTGCTTTTCTCTGAACATTGTTCAACATAAAATCAGTATAATTTGCCTATCTTCTATAAATGGTGACATATGACAATTTTTGTTTGCTAAAGGTGTGCGCGTAAGTCACAGGTGTAGAAAAGGATTATAAATCTTGGAACCTACTCCGCTTTCCTCACAAACCTCAATTTAGACAAATTTCAAAACCAAGAGGTTTCTTTCGATTTTAATAAAATCTCAAACTAAATATTTTATCGATTATAAAACGAAAATTATTCCCCGACCATTTTCATCGTGTGCTATGGCTGAGAGTTCCACCCGTAGTAAAATCAAAGAAATAAATTGCCAAGTATCAGACGTAAGACACTATATTTAACAAATTGTAAACATGCACCGTTATCTAGTTGTCTGGTTTGTTGAAGTAGATGTATTTTGTTTCACAAAATGGTGGAAATTGCCAACTTTAGTATAGGAATTGTACATTGTATATCCTCGATTTTTTGCTGTCATATAGTTTCACTCTTAAGAGTCGATAATTGTTAAATAGACATTTATGTGACCGAATTTGCGACAGACATACATTATTGGCATTGTTGCTGAGAAAATGCATTTCACAACGTTGTACTAAACAATCCCTGGATACCTGTTTTTAAAATCCAATGTTACTAAAATTAATGATGTAAGTGAAATCGTCTAAAACTCACATCGCAGAAACTTATTCCAAAAAATAAAAGCAAATTCAGAGAAACTGGCTGATAACAAAGGTAAATGATCTGTCAAAGGCGGAACTTTTCAAATGATGAAAATTATATGCTATTCGCCTCGTCTCATGTTTTGATAAATATCCCTTACAGGTGCCCACTAGAAAATATAGCCAGGTGAACTCTTACAGCCTACAGTGAGTAATACCCAAAAGGCGACAGCAATGGTTTTATGTCCAGCATACATATCGTTATGATTTACCCATAAGTAGGTTTCTGTAAAAATTACGAACAAAAATTCAAACTATTTTGTTCACGATTTTTTTTAAATACGGAATTCAGTATCCCACAAAACACAAGCTGTTTCCATACCTCATAAAATAATTAGTTGCATGTGACCATACTATCACCATATTTCTTTACAAATCTCCAGAATGGAAATTCATGAACTAAAATTTAAGTTGCCTTTTAGGGTACCCATCCGCAATAAAATGATCATTTTGACGCCACTGGCAACCACAAGATTTTTGCAGGGGGTGGGGTGTCAGGATGCTGGGAGAATTAGCATAGTAAGCAGTCTGAAACTAAAGCCAATATTTAATAAGCGTTTTGAACAGAATCTTGTGACATATTTTCAGCTTCATTTGCATGATTAAGCTTGTCGTTATTTTTATATATTTATATTTGTAGTATGATTTCGGGGGGGGAGGCAAGTGACTACCCCTTGACCTATGCTGCGAGCGCCCATGTTTGATGCCCACTTATGGTGTCTCTGTTAGGTGGTCAAAAGGTCATATTGCAAACCTTTACATTACAATGAAATTTTCAAATGTTTTCTGACCAAACTTTGTATATTGTCTCATAATATGAACTCGCATCACATACGTGACGGATTTTCCATTATGACCCCTGGGTTACTGTGGAGGATGAGAGATGCAATGTGTTGGAGAACAAAATGTGGTCTGAAACTTGCACAATAGAAATTGGTGTCTGACATTCGTAACAGTTAATTTTTGAATACGGATATTCCAAGACCCCTATCTTTGACTCCGTTGTGGCTGTTGGAATGCTTAAACTATAATACGGTGTGTGTGTGCGTTCGTGTGTGTGTGCGTGCGTGCGTGTGTGTGTGTGTGTGTGGTCGCTTGAATTTAACTGCATACGTATAACCATTTTCCAGTTTTCACCAATAGAATGAATTGTAAAAGTACTTTTGGAGATGTAGGGAAAATAGATGATCAACTGTATTTCAATAGTTTTTACACTTTATTTGTAATCGTTTACAAAAATTGATCATCATTCATAGGGTAAAGCATGAAATTACCGAAAATATCAAATGTCAAACCAAAATTAGTTTTATACCAAAACTTATTGCAATCAAAATTGCATTTGACATCATACTAGTTTAGGTCCGAATGCTCACTTTTCAGTTTATTATATTTTACACTGGTCTATTTCACCCGATGTGTGTGTGTGTGTGTGTGTGTGTGTGTGTGTGTGTGTGTGTGTGCGCGCGCGCGTATGTGTGTTTATTTCTGATATGTATATATGTGTATAGTCGCTTCTTACAGTTTTAAAACTTTTCAGATTTTTTTAAAAGCATCAACATTTTACAAATGCGAGAATGAATAAAAGTATATGGAACATAAAAGAAGTATCAAGACTCATGTGCTCGTGATATTTTTATTATAAAAAGAACTTTGCAAAACTTCGTGTCATGAAGTTTCAAAATACGTCCATTTATTTGCTTAGTAACAGACTTTTGTGTCAAAACGACACGCGAGTCTCAAACTACTCGGAGCCGAGACCAGGTTACATTAGATGGTAAAATGACCCATTAAACCTTATTTCACATTTGAATGGATGCAAATATTTTTTTATTTATCAATTTTGTTCTATGTTTTGATTATTTTGTATCAAAACTTTCGTGTTAGATAAGCGTTTTGCTTCTTCTATTGATATTTGATATACATCTTGCGTAGTGGTCATCTCTTGAATAAATCTCTTTCTCTGACTTATATTCTAGTGCATATTAAGATGGACGTGTGTCGCGACTAAATTTGCTGTCCAAATTTCCTGACTGAACTCTACATACGATACTGTTAAACCTATTTTCACCAAAAATTTATACTTTGGGTGTAACTTACTATTAACATGCCCAATGCATGCGATCCATCGACTCCAATAATCGTTGTGACCTACAGTACATGCATTATGAAAAATAATTCAGAATTTGTGGCAATGCTGAGATTCCAAGACTTTTTACGAATTGTCGCCAGACACTGAGGGGTGCATCTTGAAATGTACATGTGTCGCGCACCAAATCTCAGTTACTATGATTTACTTTCCGAAAAATTGTTTAAACTATTGACCAAACACCGCACCCATTTACTAGTGTTGAAATACATTTTTACCCAATGCGCTGTGACTTTTACGATGTTTACTGCACAAACACACATGAACTACTTTCCAGGAATATCCAACCCGTGCTGCAACTGTTGTACTACCTCACTTATTCACATTGATCTCACGATCATAGTGTGTATTGAGATGGCCATAAATCGTGAGCTAGAACTGTATCACTGAGGCTTACTTTTAAGATTTCAGTAACGTTTCTGTAACAATCAGTGCTTTGTGACATCTTTTTCTTGATTTAAAACATTATTTAATGATTGCTATGATTTTTTAAAAAAAATATTGCTATAATTTTAGCACTTTTTAATCCTTTGCCACCATGTGTACATTGGAGATGGGTCTTGAGATAAAGCTATGTCAACCTCCAATGGTCAACTGATGCTTTGAAAATCGATTCGTATAACAGAAGCGGAGATATCTTGTAGGTCTTGCCCACTATAGTCTGACTCTACCTCCCCGTTTGTTTGTACCCTCTGCAGGTTCAATAACTGAAAACTTTAATGAGATTTAAAAAAGGCACAGAACTTAGTTCATTCAATGAGTTTTATTTTCTGACCTGAATGTGACCAGACTCGCACTAACACTAGTATCCTGTGCACCTTTCATGTTTAACGGACTTTCCATACTAACACGGCGCCATATTGCGTACACTAAGGGCAAGATTCTTTTCCTCAGACAACACTGTGACGTGGTTCATCTTGTTCGGAAACTACCGGATAATTCCATAAACGACCATAATGTTAAGAGTTTATAATTATATTTCTTTGCACACATGGACATAGCTATTACGCCGCTTTTGTTAAATCCACGGGAAAGGCTAATTTGTAGTTGTCATTTTAATTTGCTCGATTCGACATTATAAACATCGGAAGCAGACGACATAGTATTTTCATTCTATGTACATTAATGTGTAGTCCTGTTCAAACGCCTTCGATGAAAAAGAACTTGGTACTAGAAATGACTGGCAAACATGGTCGTCTTTTACGCTGAAAAATTCCGTTTGGAGCGAAAAGCGGAGACGGTAACTTTGTTAGGTCCCCTCCTGTGCATAATCAATAAATGAACTGATTGAGCTCTGAACATCTTTTATCTCATTTGCGATTTTCGTTTTTTTTTTTAAATCGGAAGGAGGGTACAAACAAACGGGCTAGTATATTCAGACCATAGCAACTTGTATTTGTGTATTGTTATGGTAGGTAGTCTGGTTGCTTAGCCGACATTTAGCTGAGTTATCGCATGAAACAAACACTTTAGGAAAAGCTTACTTTTTGTAATATAAATGTAATCTGCAATTTGTTACCGTTAATAGCGACCTGGCATTTGTGTCTTGTAGCTTTACCCTCGGCTAAAAATGAGCAGCAGTGGATTGAATAAAAATTTTATTTTAAATTTACATCTGTATTTTCCTCAAACTTGAAAGGGACTTAGTCCAATTTATAGAGAGATAAAAAGACACAGAATCCTTGCCTACTGTAGGTATTACTTACACCCACTGTAGTCGGCTTCAGCGTCAATATCTGTTGTTTTTTTGGTTACAGTGTCTGCAGTAATTGGTGGAGTAATTGGAGGACTTGTTCTAATGGCATTTATCGCAGCTTCTTTAATCATCTATTTCACAAATGCCAGACGTTTTAATACAGTGGGTACATCTCTCTCTCTCTCTCTCTCTCTCTCTCTCTCTCTCTCTCTCTCTCTCTCTCTCTCTCTCTCTCTCTCTCTCTCTCTCTCTCTCTCAATACCTTATAACATATTTAATTCATTTTTTGTAAGATGCATACCTCTTTTGAATAAAAAGTCAGTGTTTTAGTGTAATACATGTCTTCATTTGCTTTTCCTCAGAAAGTTCGCCTGTCTAAAGCATCCTTTTCGAATATGGTGTTGAAAATTTCGCGCCATATCTTAATGAATCCAGTCTGATTACTGTGAATGCTTATTATAATTGTCCGGAAATTTCGAAATACTTAGGACTACATTTAATAAGTTCGTAATTGGATAAGTTTGGATTGTCGATCTTGGATCTTTGTAAAATATTCCATATAGTTATAGTAAATGGAAGGATACCGATGATAAGAACACATATAAAAATTATCTGATGACGATTTTGCCGAAGATGAAGACAATGACGATGATGGTGATGGTGATGATACCCTGTGGAAATATTTACGCAAAAAAGACCAACACAGATTTACACTGACTCGAAGGTTGAAAGTGATATTAGAAAAACAGCACTCCTACTATTAGTTCATTATTAACATAGTCATTAATAAGTTTGTTTTCTATATACAATATTAACACATTCATTGATGAGTTTGCTTTCTACATACAAAAATTAGCATAGTCATTGGTAAGTTTGTTTTCTATAGACAACATTAAGACAGTCATTGATAAGTTTGTTTTCTATATACAACATTAACACATTGATGAGTTTGTTTTCTATATACAACATTAACACAGCCATTTTTGAGTTTGTTTTCTGTATACAATCTTGAGTGAAAAAATTAGAAATCGCCACCCAGCAAGAGGAATAACAGCAAACAGACCCATCATTTCTCCCCCTCCCATGGAACGATATTTGCAACAGAGCAAACTACATCTTCGAAGGTTCTGATATACAAATTAATCGAATGATTTAGAAATATTTAGACATAGTGTTAGAGCAAAATGCTACTATATGAGGTTTCATAAAGGAAAAGTCTAGCAAACGGAAAAGGTAGAAATTTATTTACATAATTCAGAGAATTATGCAACATCTAGTAAACAAAAGTACAATTATTTCAAAGAATTATTACAAAGTAGATATCAATGGACTAGAAGAAAAGAGAGAAACTATAAATATCTTGTTTTCTATCCCGTGCATAGTTATCTATGGGTCTATGAGCCATTGCACGCGTTACTTTAGAATAACTTTTCTAAAACAGTGGCTGTTGTATATACATAACATTTCTATAAAATCATACTGTCATAAGAAAAATAAAAAGTAACGTTAACAAAAGGGAATAAGAAAGGAGCCAGAAGCAAGAAATAAGGCAAGCTCTGGAAAAATGCAGTTAGATACAGGGCCCATAACTCTTTCTTACCTTATCTTTGCAAGATTTAATACACACATAAGCCCTTTCTTCCAATGAGCCTGAAACCCTTCAAATCCTTAATCATACCCTGGTCCTTGGTAGATACATATCATCCAGGATATCCCCTCTTTCTCTCTCTGTCTCTGTCTCTCTCTGTCTCTCTCTCTCTCTCTCTCTCTCTCTCTCTCTCTCTCTCTCTCTCTCTCTCTCTCTCTCTCTCTCTCTCTCTCTCTATATATATATATATATATATATATATATATATATATATATATATATATATATATAATTAAAAGTACATGAATGAAAATATTTAACCTAATTTTAATGAGAACAAAGATAATAATATTTCCAAATTTAATTTCCTACAGTTATGCTATCCGGAAAGACAACAAAGAAGAGCACCGGCAGATCCAGAACAAGGAAAACCAGAGATGTCGGATTCTGAAGACCCACTCCCACGTAACGACATAGAAGAACACAGAGCTAGCGGCTCCTATCCTGAGCCTGCCTCACCTGGTCCTCCCATGCGTTTTGTAATCAGGCCAAAACGACCGTGGCTTCCATGAACGATTCCAGATACAACACGGTTTATTCATTGGAAGAAAAAGAAACTTGTACCAAATAGAAGAATGATCTTTGCATTTAATATAAAGGAATGTTATAGTTTACCTTGGAATAATACTTTCAGTTGGTACTCGTGATCTTCTTCATTGACTAAGACTTTTGTATCTAGTGGATGAATACTCTTTTTTTTATCTTATTGGCGAAGATAAGCAATGTTGTTGGTTTATGTTTTGTATATGCATGAGATGTATTAATGTAACTTTAGATCACGCAGGTCGTGCCTGAATAGAAACAATACCTAATAAAATTTCGCTGTGCTGAACGGAAGATACTTATCTTGCGAATGTTATAATTGATTATTAGCACAATTTATCATCAACCTTTCTGAGACATAATTTCGAGTAAATCTTCCATTGGTTTTATATTTTTGTTTTCGTCAAAACTTTGTTTTCGATTGCATTAGAATAGTTCGACATAACGTTCGCAAGTTTGAAATGTACGGCTGTATCATAGGACAAGACCACTTAAAAAGTTAAAAATGGCTTTAACTGCCAATTTTTCTTTTTTACAGTTTATGCGCTAAGCATGAAGCAATAATTCGTGTGACTTTGTAATCAAGATGTTCGCTGAAGTTTTATTAGAACGCGAGACACTAAATTTCGAACAAAAAGTAGAAAAAGGAACATTAAAGACATATAAGCAAACTTTTAACCCAAATATACTGTATGGTATCTATTAAACTTTCGTCAGAATTTAGTAATAAATACCAAAAAAGTATCTCAGATCGAGAAATGACCGATTTTTTTATTTTTTTTATAACCAAAATGCTCTGCATGCCTCTAAGCAGTTCCGGATTTACCATTGTGCTTAGGTGTGCTTAAGCACAGGGTCCCTTTTGGCCAAGGGGCCCATCTTCTTGGCAAAAAACCCAAAAAAAACTTACAATGAATTTTTCAGAAGTCTGTGGCTATTTTAACTACTCCTAAATTTCCTGAGTATATATGCCTGACGACCTGTGTAGGTCTACTGGGCCCATCTCCTTCAAGGCCCAAGTAAGGGGCCTCATAACTTAACTAGCACAGGCCTTATTTGTCCTAAATCCGGCACTGCCTCTAAGGCATAAAGTCAATAACATATGCTGAAGGAAAGAAACTTTTATTTCTACATTAAAAGCTTTGTTAGTGCTGTGCTGTAGATAACGTAGCTGGTCGTGTATTTCATGCTAGTTGTTAATATATGCTCTATCAAAATCTTTGTTAAACGTGCATTAACACGTCTTCTGTCAAATCTTACTGGCGTTTCCCGTTATCTGTTACATTCTACTGGCATTATCCGTCATCTGTCAAATCCTACTGGCATTACACGTCATATGTCAAATCCTACTGGCATTACACGGCATCTGTTACATCCTACTGGCATTTCCCGTCATCTGTTACATCGTACTGGCATTATCCGTCATCTGTCAAATCCTACTGGCATTACACGTCATATGTCAAAATCCTACTGGCATTACATGGCATCTGTTACATCCTACTGGCATTACACGTTATCTGTCACATTCTACTGCCATTATACGTCATCCATTAAATCATGTTGGCATTACACGTCACCTGTTAAATCTTACTGGCATTACACGTCATATTTTACATCCTACTAGCATTACACGTCACCTGTTAAATCCTACTGTATGACGTACTCTTGTGATTACTTTCTTGTAAGGCAAAATGATAATCTTTTCAAGAATGAAGCTCGACACAAAACACTTAAGAAATGACAGCAGAACGTTAGCATGTCATTTGCCTTACACCATAGACTAATATGTACTTTTTGAGAAGAAACTTCCGTGTTCTCTATTATAAAATGCCTGCCTATATCTATTCCACATATTCGATGAATGATATATATGTAAAGGTGTACAGATCGTATGCATATTGTATATTTATGTTATTTTCATTAACATTTCTCATTTGAATTGTTAAAATCCATGCACCAAATATGAGTTTTGTTACTGCAATGGCATAACCTTCTACAGCAAATCTGAGTTACATGTTACTGCAATGTTGTAAAACTGTACAGTAAAAATGAGTTATACGTTATGACAGTACCCTGTACAGCAAATGTGAGTTATAAGTTATTCAAATAACATAACATTCTACAGTGAAACCAGTCTAAGCGAATATCTTCATATAAAAATACACGATCATTAAAAAGAAAGAAACCACAAAGCTAATTTACTAATTAAATGTACAATGGTCTACAACACATCTGTCCATATTAAACAAACTGAATGGTATCTTAGGTGTCCTGTGTTGAAAGCCTTCAATAATATACTCGGGATAATTCAAAGTTTTGGTTTTAATAATATGCAAAAATCGGAGAACTTGTTTCCAGTTCGGAGGGGAATAACTATCCTGAGTTAAAGATAGTAAGGGAGGTACTGCAGTCCAAAATGGTATAACTTATAGAAAACATTTTTTTTTTAATATAATGTTTGATATCTCTAAATAGTGATGTCGGTATTAATTGTATCATATTGAACAATAATGTCAGTATTACTTGTATCATATCTTATTACAGTATTAAATGTGTCATATACAAGTGTTGTATATTTTTGTTTTTCAAAGAGATTGCGGATTAACCTCATGGAGGGCTTTGTGTTAATCACTATGTAAATTGTACCGGGACTGTCTAACTTAAAAAGACCGTAGTTAAATACCAGTATGATACTAATACTAATACTAATGTAATATGAAACTAATGATATGTAGCTTGTTCAATTTTCACTGGTATATATGCATCATATTACAGGCATCATTCTTTTCTCAATTTTCACTGGTATATATGTATCATATTACAGGCATCATTCGTTGTCTCAATTTTCACTGGTATATATGTATCATATTACAGGCATCATTCTTTGTCTCGATTTTCACTGGTATATATGTATCATATTACAAGCATCATTCTTTGTCTCAGAACTTTCATTTACATGATATTAGCTTGTATTTTCAAAAAAGATTTGTTATGGACAAATCCGTTTTAGTCAGTGGCATTTTAAAGAGAGGAAAGATGTCTTTCATTGGAAATTAAAAGTACAGCTGGAGAATAAAACAATAAAGCAAATGGATAAAAGATTTTTTTTTTCAAAATTTGTGCATCTAACTGAGCTCGTTTAATCCATTGCTTTATATAGATACTAAGATACTAATAATTATTTTATATTCAATGTAAAAATAAAACCAACAAACAAACAAAGCAACTAAACTACCTACCTACTCTAATTTTGAAATTAGCGCAGTAGGAAATATTTTTTGCCTAATTAGAGAATGTCGTGATTGTAGGGTCGGGGTATTGATGTTAAATCATTCCGGTTTTGATGGCACGTGATAAATATATCACTAAGTTTTACACAACTATATGGTTGTACATTTAGTAAGGCTTCGGGACTTGCTTAAAACGAAACATTTTAAAACGGTGCTGAACACCTTGTTTTTTATTTATTATAGCATCACTGGCATTAAACCCGGTCTCCATGTGTAAATAAAAACATACGCACACATTCATACACACACTTTTTATTTTTTACAACTTTGTTACCATTATTGCATACTTGATTTAGAAATATTTACATGGTACAGTCCACACTCAGTTTAATGATTAATACATTTAAGATGTCTTTTTGTATATGTTATATATATATTTTCATATTATACTATACTATAAAATTGCAGCATTTATGTCCTAATGCTTCAAATAACATCTTGTGCTTTGTGATCAACGACTGATTTTTGTATGTTTGTTGCAATTTCAAGGTATAAACATCTATACTTATTAAGTAAGCATTAAATAAATATTTACTTACAATTATATTTAATGTAAGCATATAATATGCAGTATGATATGTACAGATCTGAACATTTTGTATTCTGACATATGCGTTGAACGCATGAATATATAAAATTTACATATATGAACCTTACAGAATAATATAATTTCATATTACAAGTGCCGAATTTTTAGTTATGCTTTTACATTCTCCACCACACTGTCTGCTTGTCTGTCTCTCTGTACACACACACAAACACACACTTTTGAAGAATTTCGTCTCTACCTCCAACTAACCTAAATTTTCTTTATTTTAGTTACTTATCTAAGCATGCAGGTACAAAATCTTTGTCGCGATCCTTCTCAATAAAATAATATTAATTGGTCGTTAATCCACATTGTTCCGTTGAGCCCAGAAGAGCAAGTTAAACTAATTGACAAAAGAGAGATGTTGTTAGGTATTCGATGCTGAAGATGTGGAACTTCAGACGGTCTGCAATGTATGCACGAGGCTTGTCGTTGTGCTGTCCGCTTTTGAACAAATCAATGGTAAAGATATTGAAATGACTGATTTTAGTGGTCGCGAATACATTAGTCTGCTAACAAGGACATTCCCTGTTTGAGCAGACGATTGGGTGGGTATATAAAGAATGAAACTAGACTACCGTATACTCGAGTTCGATGCGCAATTGGAACACAAATAACATTACTGAGGAATGCAGAGTCGAACTCTATTCAAGGACAAGCAAAACGGTGGAATTGGATTGTTCTAACGTATACAAATTACTCCAGTAAATTATTACTCCGTCCAACACTATAAGAACCCAGGGGCTTCAGTTCCTCTAAGCGATTAGGCTAAAAGATGAATCCGGTATCGCTGAAACACTAAGGGGTCTCGCCACATGTCAATAAGATATCCCTACATACACAAACAATCTGGAAGATACCGAACTCCGAGATGTGGTGACCGCACAAGAAAATAACAACCTCCCAGTGTGAGTGAACCGCATATGTACAGCGACCATTCACCTCGATGAACACCTATTCATAGAAAGCAGACAGCTGCCTGAAGCAGAAGACGAAACGACGCGCAAGGAAATGCGAGAGTGCATTGTGGATCTGGAATTGATACCCGAGAATCAACTAAAGATCCCAGACGATTTACGATGGACACTTGACAACCAATTTACTGCATTAGCAAAAACCTCAAAGAGAAAACAGCGCGAGCCGTTTTTCACCAAAAGGATATTGCTATCGCCTCGATTTTTAAGCCGCTGATATATACGATAAGCAACAAAATGGCGCTCGCGGCGCAGGCACTTCTGCATATCCTCTAGATGTTGCAAGACCTAAACTTGACCACAGAAGCACAATAGATTGGGTACAATAAGCAGCTACATCGGCTAGCTGGGATAATGAAGACGGTTGCAGAAAAAGGTTTTGTCTTCAGTGTTGGCATTATGGTGTCACTGTGTCATTTCTGTCGTTTGCTGCCTGGCCGAGCATCTGCTGGCGCTTTGTCGCTATCTTTGCCGCTCCTGATAGGAGAACTATTTTATTGGCCCATTTAGGAAGCATATCATTCAACAACCACGATTGAATTGACTTGGTTAAAATAACTTTGTATTACATTTTAAAATTATAATTAATAATTCATATATTTTGAGCCAATGCACATTACATGACTACATTCATTCCACCCTTATTTCTTCCTTTCGGAGATTAATAACAATTGGTACAAACACGAAAATAACAAGGACAAGATGTACAATTACATATATGCATATGAATCACAAACTTGTACATATAATCATACAATTGCACATAAAATTGCATATTAATACATAAATAAAAGTAATACATCTTGTATGTGGAATTCTGAGTGTTTTCTAGCAATAGAATGGACCATTCTTATATTCTCTGACTCGACATAATACATAAGGTATACAATATAACTATAAATTTTGAGAACTAGTAGATATTACAACAAAAATTATGACAGTTATACAGCTACGTAATCCAAGCTGTGTAGCCAAGTTATCCATGAAGTAACCCAGAGGGATAATTTTGAGTCAATTCAATTATTTGTCGTTGTTTAGTTAGTTAGCCAAAAAACGCCAGAAGCTAGCAAGCATTTATATTAGTTACAAAAATAGTCATGTAGGATTCCTGCAGAAATTATAGCAGCTGACATCATAAAATTTATGTAGACTTCGGGGTCATTGAGACATCAGGTGTATAAGGATTGGCGTTCTAGTGAGTGCTGAACAAATTCTTCGTCAGATATATTACGATGATATGCACCAAGTACAATATCAAAATTATCGATAATATACTTCCAAAATAGATTCTTAAATCTTTGAGTTTTTGAACACGAGATGGGCCTATGAATAATAACATCATTGTAAACAGTATTGCAATGCTGGCAGATATGAAGTGTCATATTGTATCGAGTTACAGGAAACCTGGCTAAAACTTTGACCAGTATAAGCTATTTTTTGACCTAGGTATTTGCCACAAAATGTCAGGTTTATTGGAATGATGTATATTTTTTAATCTTTCGAAAAGATGGATCATTAAAGCACATGTGCTTAAAGCGATTTCTCAATTTATTTATGGTGTTCCATACAATTTGCTTCCATTCAGTCTTAGCCGGAAATGTCTTACTTTTTGTACAAAAATATAAATA
This sequence comes from Potamilus streckersoni, assembly GCA_016746295.1. Taxonomy (NCBI): domain Eukaryota; kingdom Metazoa; phylum Mollusca; class Bivalvia; order Unionida; family Unionidae; genus Potamilus; species Potamilus streckersoni. The sequence goes on from JAEAOA010001970.1 coordinate 3,405,534, forward strand.
AAGTCTTTCTAGTCACATATGTGAAGAGTTATATATATATATATATATATATATATATATATATATATATATATATATATATATATATATATATATATATATATATATATATATATATATATATATATATATATATATATATATATATATATATATCGGGAATAAATCCCATTTGTTTCATACGGTCATTCCTACAAAGAAAGGTATACAATCTCATTAAAAATATTCTTTTAGACAACGTATTCTCAGGCATATGACACAATATGCAAAAGTTATCTTTTATCAATTTCAGGGACAATTCGGTTCTATCCAAGCATGTTTTCGCTCATTGCAAACATGGTCTTACGATAAAATTCTTGAATGTGCCTAACAAACATGCTGAAATACATCTAATCTTTAAATGTATTTCAGTTCAATCTTGGAACAAACCTCGCAACCATAAAGTGCTGATGGAATAATAATTTTCTTATATAGACTTGCAGTTGTTACAGAGTTTAATTTACATTCCGTTTTGCCAATCCCGATAAAGGAATATAGCGATTTTCTTCCTTTTGTACATGTCTTTTCTACTTTTTCTACGCATCTCATGTTAGCGCGCAAGGGATACCTACGTGTTCGGTAGTTAGGGAAATCGGAATAAAGTGTGGGCCAAATCTCCGCTTAAAGTTGCAGTCTCTATTATCTCTATTGCGTTTGAAGATGGTACTGAAATTAACTCTTGTTTTCATTGATTTTAAAATTCCAGTTTACCGAGTACAAGTGAGCGATATCAAGCATTACTTTTAAATGAGCAGGGACATCGTTATAAGGATAATATCATCAGTCAACGCTGAGTTCCCAGCCGAAATTGATTCTACGGTTATTTCTAATTTGTAAGTTTCCAACAACGTGAGCAAAATTTTATATATATCAGTGTGGAAAGCACCCAACCTTGTCAGACACCTTGTCTAATTGATATAGATTCAGATTTAATGCCATTTATCGTAACAATGCTATAGGTATTGGAGTATGAGTCTATACTTACAGTGAGGAGTTTGCAGGAATTCCTAATAGGGAAAAACTTTATGAAAAGGTCTCCTGCAATATTGTAAAGGACCAAATTTTTGGTCGATCTTTCTTTGTTAGAAATAATTATGGTAGGACACACTTAGCTGCATATATGTACCATGTTGATTGAAATAACACAGTGCTTACTACTGGAAAAGTGGAAATTATTTTAAATCTGATTGGTCACGCTGTGGAAGGGGGCTTAGTTTAAGCCGAAAATCTTGAGTTTAAATATATGAAACTTCGGTCTACCATTCTCTTTTAGAGAGGACGGGACCAAGATCTGTGGCTCCGGGAAGTTTGAAGAGTAAATTTCTGGAAATTAATTGTCATCCAAGGGAGAGACATTGTCTGAGGTTTCAACAGACACCTAAAGCAGGAAAAAACGAGGTAATTGCATAAATCTCAAATACTTTTTATGATATGATTTAATTGCTTGTAGGTACTTTATTTGCATGAATTTATATACGTCGTTTATGATATGACTCAATTGCCCGTTGAAGCACGTATTTGCATTTGTTGAGTCGTAGATTAATTTTTCTTGTTATGGTATACTTGTGTCTAGTTTGTTTATCTGAGTCCGCGCAACGATATTTTCTTTTATATATGCATTGGCGGTTTCCTAAGTTATAGTCTTGATTATTGTAGGAATTGAGTAGGTTGAATTCATACTTATTTTATATACGGAAATTTTTATCCGACATAACTGTGTTGAGGTAAATTAACTGATAATATTGTATTTATAGTCAATGAATGAATTGATGATTGATGTTACGGAAGTATTCAGAACTATCTGAACGAATCCATTATGTATAATGGTAGCTTTGATGTATAGTGAGGAACTTCATTCATTTACGCATAATGAAGCCGTGTGAAAAGGGTCAAGGCCACCTGTGGCGTAAATGGCATTCCCAGTTAATTAGTCTAGGAACTAGCTAGACTGTTTGAAAGTCGATAGAGTTAATTTCTGACCTCAAGAGGGTCAGTCTAATTATGTATTTCCGTTAATGTGACGTAAGATTTAGGCTGTTTGTTTATATTTTCATAAGGAGAGATAGTCTGAAAAGAGTACAACCCAAACAGCGTGGGAAGAAAAACAGTGTGGGAAGGAACAAACAGTGGAGGAAGGAAACAAACAGTTTGGAACTAAGTAAAAAGTATCTTGAATTGTTGGAACGAGAGAAAGTGGAACGGAAGACGTACGGAACAACGGAACCGAAGTACAGTCTGAGAGGGCCTGTGGGACAGAGACAGTCAACATATTATGTTTTTGATGCAAGGCATATTTATTCGAATACTCGGACTCGTATGATGATTTAGACTCTATCTTAAACAGCATCGGCTAGTACATAATTGTCATCGTATTTTGAAATTCCTTAATTGTCATTGTATTTTTGAAATTCCGTAATTAGTAATAAGTAAAGAAAGAAGTGTATCTTTCGAACGGTCATTTCTAAATCGTTTATTCGTGGAAATTTTTATTTGAATTTTTACTAAATTTTGTTCTACTTGTAACGGAGGCTCGTCTTATTTGTTTTATATATTAGCTCAGATTACTATTTTATCTCATTCATAAATCCCTATTTGAAGTAGCGTATTCGATACCGGGCAAATCTCACCGTTGGATGTCACCTCCTAGACACTAAACCATAGACATATTTTACTACAAATATAGTGTCAAACGCTTTCCTTATATCCAAAAATGCGGCATAGACTTTTGATTCTAATTAAAGGTTAGCGAAGATAGTTTCATGTAAGTTAAACGATGCCCTTATGCAGCTTAATCCATTCTGGAAACCTTGCTTTTGAGTAAAAGGAAAATTTAATATTTTCCGCATTTTGGTTTTGTACCATAAATCAAGTCTAGTAGAGACACATTTTTCAAAGAGTTTATAACAAAGCATGTAGTAAAGATACAGCCCTGTAGTTGTAAGAGTAAATTGTACACTTTCCTCCACCTTTGTAGATCGGTACAATGATGCGGACTTTCCAGTCAAACAATGTTTAAGTATCGCATTGAATAAATTTGTAATAGCTTCTATCAGTTTTCGCCGCCCCCCTCCCGCCCCATGTCTTATATGCTCAGTCTGTACACCATCTCTCCCTGGTGCTTTATGTAGCTTAGGTTGTTTTCTGGATTTTCATCAAATGTAAAATCTGCATTCAGAAAAGTCTTGAAGATTGGTTTCTTTATTTATCGTAGGATTATTGAACGAAATATTGAATGAAGTACTGAATGAAGTATTAACAGGGGTGTATAGTTCTTTAATGTATCCGGCAAATTGGTAAGCTATCTGTTGTGGACTGGATGCTGTTTCTCCATCAAATTTTAGTTCGAAACAGCTTTTAGAGTTTCTACCCCTATTACGGTGTTTTCTATACAATTTTCAGAAAAGTCTAATATTTAAATCTGCTGCTTCATCTATATCATTAAACACGCTTTCTTCGTATATATTTATAGCCTGCGCTTGAATTTCAAAAAATTCTCCCTTGGCATCCTTATATTATTTGTAGGTGACATTCCCTAGCTTCAGGGTCTCCGTTATACAAACCATACCCTTCTAAACTGTCTAGCCTTTCCATGTGCTTCATGGACATTCTTTGACCAATTAGGCTTTGTATTGATTTTAAGTCTTTTTATGGATATTATGTATTGAGGCCTTTTTCTTAAGAACCACTAATGTGTTATTTGATTCTTCTATTTGTTTTGGATTTAACGGGAGGGAATATTATAATTCATCTATTTTCTTTGTCAACCTCTATTTGGTAAGAGATAAGCCTTCCTGTTTCAGCTGTGTGCCTTGCAGGGAGGGATATATGGGGAGAATTGGAATGGCTTGTGACTGGGACCGGGAGGATGCTGTACACTACATGGTCATCTGACCCGAAACATGTATCCTGATTTGCAAAGACCTTGCAGTCATTTACATGTTGAAACAAACTTTTGCCAATAAGAATATAGTCAAGAGTTCCTTTAAGAGGCTCAAAAATGTATAACTCAGTCCCTTGTTCAAATTTGTCTTGTTTTGGACGACTAAGTTGTTTTAAAATGTCAATAAAGTATGTTATTATCTGGCTTTTGTACCGTGAGCACCAAGACTGGGAAATGTTATCATATCATATCATGCAATAAAGTCTCCCAAGAGCATTACTTCGTCAACTGAAGTATAATATTCGAACAATGACTCCATAATATCAATACATTCTTAGTAGAAATAAAGGTTTTCATCTGCATGAAGATAAGCGCCAGATGCGAATGGTGGAATTTTTGAGGTTATGTTTAGTTAAATTCCTTCGATTCGGTCCTTACCACAAATCTAGTTTTTTTGACAGAATATGCACAATTTTTAATACATTATTGCCACACCGCTTTTTCGACCTTTAGTATTAAAGTCATACTCACTATTATCTAGTGTAGCTTGTATAATGATCGTGTAAAGTATTCAAGAATATCTCTGAATGGCTTTGGGTTCACATATGACTGAAATATCGTATCTAATAGATCAAGTAAATTATAAAGACAGAGTGCAGAGGACATTATGCTCCTAACTTTCCAAGTAAATAAATTAAGACCATTATCAGATATCACAATAAGAAACAAACCAAAGATAGGCAAGGTCACAACTTGCTTGAATTTGAGTGAATAGCCCAGTAGCAAGATAACAAAATATTATCACTCACCCTGAGCATTGCAATCTCTTCTTTGCTGATATTGTTCATAGAGTCATAATGGTCATCACATTAATTGTCATAATCATCGTCATCGACATCATAGTCATTAGTCATTTCTGTTGCTTCTTTCACCGTATAAATGTGCGTTTCTGTCATGATAGTCATCGTACATATCTTAACCAGGCGATCTCTTTCCTTTGAACACGTTTTATCATATGTTGAACGAAGCTGGTTTCTTGTCATCCACTTATCAAAGGTTACCCACTTCGGACAAACAAAAACTTGATTTTCTACAATTCCTGACTCCTCAGCAGGAATATTTTTCCTAACAATGATGTTTGTACCATTCCATCTATGAAACATTCGTATTGTTGTTGGATGAAACCCTTTATTTTCCAGGTACGACAATATTCACGATCGTGACGTTCTGCAATCAATGTTTCTCAGAAAATATCAAATAGTTTTGCGTCGTGTTACACCGATAAATAGTTGATCACCGTCATTGTGATTAGTCTGATCGACATTTTTCCGATTGTTACCGAATATTTGACGCCTATCGCTGTTTGTATTTTCATGCGTTGGTATTTTATTAAGTGCAGTGTTTGTCTTTTGTGTTGGAACCATCTTTGTCATTGTAAGACTGACTAAAAATGTAATTTCTGTTGGTTATTAAAAGGTCTGACTAGGGTACGATTTATATTATATTGTTATCAATCCTTGAGTCGGCCTATTCTGATTGTGAGCAAGAAAATGAACCAGAAATTAATGGCCTTTGCTCGTGATATGTTTTAGCCTGAGGACTGCTCCTGTTGGGATTTATATATAAACACGTTCATGTTCCTTTGTTTCGTAGGCTCAATATAAAGCGCTTTTATAGACATAAACAGTACATTTGCATATTAATAAAAATTAGGTTCGAAAAAAAGCTAGAATCACCGATCCCTTATTTTTAGTCAAGGTTTTATATTTGCATGCCACGTCTATTTAAACTTTACTCAATAAATCTTTTTGTATTTCATAAACAAGTTGAGTGACAGCTGTTATTGTGTAATGCTGATGTTGCACAAGGTGCAAATTTTGGGATAAGTGCTACTGAGATGTCAAAGTAAAATTTAATCCTTACTTATAGGACTTTTTCATTGCAGTAAAAATATAAATGTAATACAAGAAAATTTAAATCTGAAAATGTGTTTGAAATATAAACATATCGATAAATTTAATTTAATATAATTTTAAATAAATATTTAAAGTTAGAAGACTAAATTTGAACGTAAAGTTATTTTTTTTTTTACAAATTTTAAAATATACACTAACATATTTTAGACAGCAAAGTTGACTAAAGAAGGGTATTTCAAAGAAGTGATAGCTTGTGTCTGTACATTTTGGTCTTTATAACATTTTGATAGTGAATACCATGTTGATAGTGAATGAAAATAGCTCACAGTGACGGTTGTAGCAGACTGTAATATGCCCATTCAAATGAATAGGCCTATAGGTGTTAACACTAAAACAAAATAATGCTAAGTGCTATATTCTATGCTTATTGTGTTTGGTACTCAGCCAGTTTTTATATAAATAATAACGCAGTTTAAATTTCATATTTTGATGGGATCAGTAACGTTTTTATAGCAAACTGTATTGCGTTTTAAGGTCAATAGCCACAAAAGGCAACAATGAAATAAGACAGGTTCATGGAGGCTCTGCTTAAATGAACAGTGGTGCCACTCTCTCATTAAGAGCTAAGCCGTGTCTTTGAGGTGCTATGTCAGTGTGGTAGTATGAACTATATAAAATCTTAAAGTTACAGAGCATAATATTTTCAGCCATTTACAGGATAATAACTATTAAGGTACACTAGAGATCATAAAGTTTAAGGCAATTGTGGTGATGGTGAGGATTGATAACGGATTCAGCCCTTAGTACATACTAGTATACCGGGAAGCTAAGTGACAGTGTTCTCTTTTTCTTTTTTAATGGCAGCTTAACTATCTTGTTGAAACTTGATTATCCAGTGCTCTATGCAGGCTTGCTCTCAAAAGCAGTGTGATATCATAGATGTTGAACAGAGATTTCTAAACAGTTGTATTTTCTTCAAATAGCCAACACATGAGTCCGTAAGATGTTTTGCTAATTTGACATTTAATATAAGGTTTCTATATTTTTTCCAATTGTTTAAATACTGCGATGCTGCAAAACATAAGGCCAAAGATGTAGTAAAAGTTATTTTTGAACTTGTACAGAAAAAAAGTGAATTGACTGCTTGTCTATGTGTCTGTACTTGGACATCATATAAGTTACCTTGACCACACAGGGACGTTAAGTGACAACGTACTAAATTAAGATATTCTACCATAAGTCAGCTAATTCATAATGGCAATACCAATATTTACAGTGAATACTGATTAAGAGATAAACTAGATACCAGAAGGTTCTATATCTCCACCAAAATCATATCCCTAGAGCTTGTAAACAAAGATGGACATTTCCATATGAGGTGAATGTACCACGCCATTAGTAAGATAGACTTTGAAACTTAATTCAAATGATCCGTTTGGACATTCTAACGTATTTTTAAGAGTGTCGGTTAATAATTATCAAATAGGAAACTATATTACAATACATAAGTATAATCGTGATGGAATCAACATTTGGGATATTTGAAGTGCCTACAGCCAGATATGAACCTAACAGATTAACTGCTGAATGTGCAATTCTGATCAAAACCATATATATATATATATATATATATATATATATATATATATATATATATATATATATATATATATATATATATATATATATATATATATATATATATAACCATATTAATATCAGTTGTAAAAAGTTAAATTCAAATAATCTGTTTGAACATTTCTGGTCTAATATTTAGAGTGTCAGTTAACAATTATTATCAGTAATTAATAATGCATAAAGTAAAATGGTTAATAACAATTGGATATCAGCTTATGCCACAATAGTGCACATTGTCGTTCAATTTCTCACCCATGAGACCGGGAAATCTATCTGTTTTGCTAGCCTTACTTTTCCTATCTCAGTATGGTTATATCAGACCTATCGTCTCAGTCTTGGTGTCCAAGAGCTACGAATTATTTTTAAAGAGAAACTCTTGATGTTTTCTGTTGTACCTGATGGAGTTATTATAAAATCCGACGACAACAGCAAGAACAACAGATCTGTAACAAAAGAAATTCACTTTATAAAGCAACACACGGTCTCTCCGATTTTATTAATACTAAAAAAAAATTTCACACGTGCGCGCACACACGCACGCACGCACACATACATACGCACACACGAGTCGATCTATTTGATAGTGCTCCAGACACAAACAATATACATCATTGTCCACACAAAAGCAATCTGTCGCAAGTGCTACTGTAAAGCCGGCAAAAACCAGAATTGTTTTATTTCAAACTGGTTTCTTCGTTGTCAAACAACTATGAACTCCCACTTGAATCATATAAAATAATGCGATTGCCAATGAAAACTCTTACAAGTCAGAGTGGATCAGTCCTCAGCCCACGTGCTATTCATCAACAAGATTTCCATCAGAGTGGATCAGTCATCAGTCCACATGCTATTCATCAACAAGATCCATGTTGCGTATCGTTGCACTAGTATTAGCAACACTTGCCATATTTCCAGGACAGAAAATATAAATTCCCAAGAAAGTCATGAATTTGAAGTTCCCTGATGTCATACTTCGTTAGAACTTAACCCAGTAGGCATATTGTACTGCACAATATCGTACCGTTCTCTACCATAGATCGTTTTCATTAGAACTGATGAAAGTTAAAATTTAACCGTATAAAGTTATTAATTATTTATAGTTATTTTCATATGGCATCCATTTATTAAATGTGATAATGCAGTAATAATATCAAATTTCTGTTTCTATTTTCTCATGAGTAGATTTTTTGACAGTTATAATTTTTATGTGTTGGAAGTATTGTGCATTTCGAGCCACGTGTTTTTGTTTATACTGTGCATTAAGACGAATATGTTCATGAGGGCAATGTGGTGACCCGTCAACCCTAAGTAAAATATGTACAGATTTTGTGTTGAGAGAGAGAGAGAGAGAGAGAGAGAGAGAGAGAGAGAGAGAGAGAGAGAGAGAGAGAGAGAGAGAGAGAGAGAGAGAGAGAGAGAGAGAGAGAGAGATAGATTTGGATTTTTAACGTAGCTTTGAACATTTTTGAGTTTTATCGCTACGATGTCTGCAGTGCGAAAGTTGATAGTTATGTATGGCATCGGGGAATAATGCTGCAAATATTTTGCATTGTAGAGATCGGCTTGAATTCCTTTACGTTTCATATTTTACCTTGCTTTACTTTTGTATTTATTTTAGAAGGCTTTATCTTCCTGAAAGTTTGTCCAATTCAATTTAAATTTCTGGAAGTTAACCTTTAATTGGCTTTAGATAGCCACGTTTGGGCTGATGTGCCTTAAAACACTGCATACCTGCACATTTATTTACATCCCCTTCAAGTTTTGATATTTTATTAAATATTAATCATACGTAGATATTGCTAATAATGATTTAATTCGTTGTGCTTCAAAGGTCTGAATGCCCCCTTCTAAGATGTGTTTTCTTTGTTGATCCAATACTCTGTGTGTGTGTGTGTGTGTGTGTGTGTGTGTGTGTGTGTGTGTGTGTGTGATTTGGATTTTTAGTGTAGCTTTAAAAAAATTCAGTAATCTAGCTGCGATGTTTGCAGTGTGACAGTTTATAATGATGTCTAGCACTTGGGCATCATGCCGCAGACATGTAGCATTATGTCCCACCCTGTCACATTGTACTGACACCAGGCCGACCAGTCCTAACATTAACCTCTTAATGCTGAGCGCAGGCGAGGCAGCTGATAGTACCATTTTTATAAGACTTTGGTATGGCTCAGCCGTGGATCGAACCCACGGCTTCTCGCATCCGAGGCGGACGCTCTAACCAATAGGTAACCGGAGTGGTTCAATATACTGGGGGTAATTTATTTCATTCTTGTTCAAATTATTTTTCTGCTGTAAGGATACAAATTATTTATCGTTGCTAATGCGGTGAATTTAATGGAAACGAGATCGGGTATTATAATTTTGGTCTGGAAATTGCCAGAATAGATGTGTGATGTAAAGAAGACATAGCCCACACCTTGTAAACCAACAGCAACCAGATTAAGACGCTGTAAAGGTATGATTACCACCAAACTGACACATGTTATAGTTTTCAGTAAACAAAACTAACCGTCCAATATTTGAATAATGTCCTAATATTTATCTCTTGGTAGAATAAATCATTTTGGAATGTGAATATAAAACTTTGGAGGGTAAGATAAAGTTCTTATTTATAAAATCAAGAAAAGAGTGTAAAATACATTTTGAAACGATTAGTGATTAATAGATGGTGATCTCTCTGAATGTTCTGATGTGAGCACATCAAAGCGGGACAGATTATTCTTAGACCCCATTACCAATATAAACATAGGTAATCTGTCATGCAGACTAATGCAGCACGATTAAAGGCTCCTAACGGTCTGATCAAAGGCATTCCAAAGTCTATGCCTTTCTCGCCTTCGGTTCAAAGCCATTCTAAAGACCAGCCCACGTAATTAACTTTCGAACAAAGATCTACCGTGAAATGGACGTCGTTTACTTTGATCAAAGCTGATTCACCCTGGTGTTGACGAACACATACATACAATGACAACCTGTCCTACCTCTGTTAACCATACCTTTATTAATAGTCTCAAACCGGTCTAAAGAGCAAACGTAAAGCCTCATAATGAATCCTAATATTTATATAAAGTGCCATAAAAATATATTGTATTCTTTCTACTTTCTTTGCTCTTAAACATGTAAAATGTCATTAAAATGTATATAGTTACTTATACGTAGACATTCAGACGACATAGTGATTAATTCTCATATATATGCACCTTAGTTCCAGATTTCCTATTCGAGAAATCAAGGTCACTAGGTCGTCAAGCGAGTGTGTCTGCTACATACAAGTTCATATAACACCGATTCAGTGCCATCATTTCTTTGGAGATGCGTGCTTAGTCGTGACGGGATATGGGCTGGTGTGTGCAGGCAAGGCTATAAGTGCCGTTTTCTCTCGGACCTGGGTTCGAAACTCTGTAGAGTACGAATTAAAATTCTCTACCTTGTATGATAGTATTAAATTATTATTTCTGCCTACCATTTTCACGCATTCTTTTACAGAATCCAGGGATAGCACTTTCCGTTCTGTTTGGTATATATTTATAATTCTTTGTAATAAAAAAATATTACATACCTTGATTTCTTTAATAGAAATCTGGAACGAATGTGCATATATATATATATATATATATATGAGAATTTATCACTAGGTCGTCTAACCTGTATGATAGTATTATTTGCATAATATATATATATATATATATATATATATATATATATATATATATATATATATATATATATATATATATATATATATATATATATATAGATAAAAATCGTAATATTTTTTTTATTAAAAAAATGGGTTAGGGGGTCTAACTGCATTCTTTCTTGCTCTCCCATGGGACACTCATATTATTGGACCCATTTAATTATGATTCTTCCATTGATAGATATGCTTTCTTAACCTCAGAACATCCTATGCATGTCACAGATAATCATATTGACAAACATTCAATCCTTCATGCATTTAATAGATCTGGTGTTAACTGGAAACTTACAATTAATACAGAGAAAAATTATTGCAATTGGTTCACAAAAAAGAAACATACACATTTTTAATTGAAAATGCCTAGACGTTGTAGATGAATATAAATAGATAGCCCTTACATTCCACAAGAATCGACAATTTCCTATTGGCGTGAAAAGTCAAATATATGCAGCAACAATGGCAAGTAATTACTTAAAAAAAAGGTTACACATAAACTATTTCCCTGCAGGCTAAAACTGTCAGTCAGACTAATGTACAGATTTTAACATATGCTTGTGAAATTTAGAACCTGAAAGATATGATATAGTTAAAAAAAAAAAAAAAAATCATAATTCTTTCCTTAAAAGTTAATCGAGCTTCAGAAAATGTACCCGTCTATATATGATGAATTGAGTAGGTTTCCTGTAAATAAAACTTTGAAACTTGCATGATAAATATAAGGAACTAAATTAGTTATCGGTTTAAAAAATGTCTTATTAAATGCATTTCCTTCTTACGCAAACAATTTGTGATAATTCCTATGACAGTAAATGAGAAATAAAGTCCAACATTAAGCTGATATTGCGTATAAATTTAAATGTGTCAGTTAAATGTTTTAAAAAAAGACAGTTGATCTGCGACAGACAGATCAATACAAGCAGTTATCGTGATCAATACGTCATAATGACATGCTATTTATTCATTCTGAAAATATCTATTATCATTACCTCCCCCTACATCAAAAGGCATAATTAAATTTAGAAATGAATATCATAGGTTTCTTGTTGAAACTGGTAGATGGGCTAATGTTATAATATACTAAATTAGTCAAAAGAAATATATATATATATATATATATATATATATATATATATATATATATATATATATATATATATATATATATATATATATATATATATATATATATTGTCTCCTGTTCTGTTCTTAATTTAGTGAAGAAAATGAAAATGTATATCACATTTTTACATTTTGAGGACTAATATTAATAAATGTTTTAATTAATACAGGAAACAAAAGGCACTTTGAAACTATTTATAGGTTCTTAGACTGTTTTCCGAATTTTGAAATTTTAAGCATTATGCATTAAACATGTTATGTTTCTTATATAGTTCATATGTTGTTAACTTTACAACCTCAGTGAAATAAAGTCTGGTTTCGCTCATAAAAACTAGTTTATCCGGACGACCGATGGAATAAATCTGTCTGCTAAATGGCTTCTCTCTCTCTCTCTCTCTCTCTCTCTCTCACACACACACACACACACATACATTTATACATACATACTTTAAGTCGTCTATCGAAGCAAAAATAACAGCTTAAATTGCAGCGTCTCGAGTAGATGCACTGAAATTCAAAAAGGGGTTCCTAAGGGTCGATCATTACCTTTTATAAGTTTTATAAATGATATCGTCTGTTTTTTTTTTTCTTTTCATATAGCTTTTATATCACTATGCCGACAATACTTTGTCTTTATCCTCATCGGAATTTGATACTCCGATTAACACATTTGAAGCAGGATCCAACAGCTTCTATTACTGGTTCACTGCTACCAAAATGCAAACCAACCCTGAAAGGTTTAATACATTAGCAGTCGGTAACAAGATATTCATTTAAACGTAAAGCAGTGCTTCTGACGGAAGGATAAATATAGGATTGTTGTCTCAAGTTGAGTCAAGGACATTGGTATTTTTTCCACATAGCTAGGCCTGGTCTTCTTTATGATTGTCACATGCATTGTTATGGTTTTGGTAACAGATTTTCTAATTATAACTAAATTATTCTCGTAAAATGATATTTTGATGTTCATCCAAATTATCCTTTTAATATATATATATATATATATATATATATATATATATATATATATATATATATATATATCTTGTTTACTGGAAAATTAGACCAGACAAAAGTTTAAATTTCGGACACAAAACTGGATCACTACCTCGTGCGAATTTCGGCTGAAAAAAATGCTCCAAAAAGTGACGTTTTTCCCTCTGTATTGTGTAGTGCAATTAGAACATTCATATTATTTGGAATCGTAAAGCTACATCTCTCTACCAGTCTATAATACCATCCACTTTATTGAGCCGCACATGACCATAACGCTAAACATGAGATGTTAAATAAAAACTAGAACAATTTTGTTGGGGGGGGGTATACACCGAAATCGCACAATCCATACACGTCTACGCGCAAGTGCAAGGCGTAATTTAGTGAGAGGGGGAAAAAAAGCGTAATGGATGTCACGTTTGTTTATGTTGGGGTTTACCAACTTATCAAAGGGTGGGGGAAAACAACAAAACGAAGGGAGAGGATGAAATGGCTATAATAAACTATATACCTAACATTACAATGTCCGTCTTTCTTTCTTCCAGCTACACTTTGCTAAGAGTCCTAATGAAATCAGAAATCAATCTTTAAAAAAAATGTTCCTCTAGCTGTTTGAAGATCGTTTTATGCAGACACGCCTATGCTGATGGTGCATATACACAGCTAATACAGCCAACTGAACAAGTTTGTTAACTACTGTTCCTCATGTTTAGCACACATATAGCTCCAAAACAAGTTTTACTGCTTACTTTCCGCTTTCTTAATACACTTGTTCTGATTGTGGTATTTTGATCAAAAAAATATATTTACTTCCTGATCCACAAACTTCCACTGTTAATTTGCTAACGTATTAAAAATATAAACTTTTAATACATAGTACACTAATTTAAATAGATTCGTGATATCCCTGCATTTCTTAGATTCAGAAGACCGTGAAAACATACCCACGTTATTTCTATGTGATAATTTGGTGGTAAATCATCCCAGATTGTACATTAGAATTCAGCTTGCATCAATTTACTTCGGGGGGGGGGGATTCCTATGAATCAAATATAAATCTGTGTTACTATTCATTGCTTAAACTGCACTCGCTCTTCTACTGGAAAACAGTAGTAAATAAAATAAAATAGGCAATACATTAAAACACTCCTCAAGAATAAGACGGAGTTTATGTTTTATGAGTCCCGAGTTTTTTTTTCCCCAACAAATGCCAAAGGAATAGACCAGATTTACACCCTTATGCTGGTAATCAGACCTATTCAAATTACATATTGAGCGTTTGAAAGTTATTAATTTGTTATCTGGTGTGTCGATTTTGGTCAAACACGTGACATACATTTGCAGTAATATTTTAAAGTTTTCAAAATGACGTCAGTTCTGATTTTAATTACATGCATGACCCACTCAGTTCAAAAAGCTCATTTTCAGTCAAGCTGCATCAGTTATAGTTCTCTTTTCTGGCTCCAATAATTTGATGTAATTCTTAGCTTTTAAAGTAAATTGCCATCAACATCATCAGCCAGTAGGCCTAGACTTATCTATGTAGCCAATATACCTGCATTTGTAAACTTCCTCAATGCACGACAGAATGTCTTGTCCAGGACCCAATATGACAAACTTGAAGAAGAGAAAGTGTCAATGACGTCATGTGAATGAGAACAATGAAAATTTAAGATTTTTCCAGACTTGCGTCATTTTGTAATTTTTCCATGCCTTTTCAAAGCCTGAAAAAGCAGTTTTCACACTTCTTCCTGACCTGCGCGAGAACCGAGGCAGTACTGGTGCAAGCTACACGAACCAAGTGCATGCCAAGGAAGCGATTTTCAGTGTCTACAATAACTCTTAATTGGATGAAATAAAAACGATATCCATATTTTGTGATTATCTGGTACAGGTGAACCAGACAATCAAGAATATTTATGACTTAGTAAAGCATTTTGTTTTTCTACACGTGTTCAAAGTTTGAATACATGGGGGAGGGTGAATAAAAAAAAGTGCAGAATGTTACACTTGGTGCTGTATTGCCTCGAGCCAATCATTATATAGCTGTAGTATTTTCATTATAAGCAATAGCAGTCAACTTTGAATGTCACAAATGTGAGCATAGCATAAATTTTTGTATCTGACAAATCACAATCTCCACCAATTAAACGAAATGTGGCAACAGGTATAAAATTTATTTAATCTATTATGTATTTTTTATTTTATCCACCACATCTGGCATTTATTTTATCCTGGTTAAAACAGAACGTGGATATAATCTAAATAGAAATTTCCAGACATGATTTTGGTTTTCCATAAATTAAGCTTAACATTTTTTTTAAGGGGGTTTGCCCCAGAGTCGTTGAGTGGCAGTGCCCCCAATCCAGGTGGCTGAAGGCTTCTAGCCAAAAGTGCATTTTACAATAAGAAAAAACTGATCCTGGTGCAACTTATCACCATAATATAAAAAAAAAAATCATTTTAAACACTAATAAACTTACCAAAATTGTTCAACTTGACTATATTATAGTTCAACTTGACTATAATAATAAATCACAATATTTATTGGCACATGAATTTGCAATCCAATACTACTGATGCTGAAATTATTTCATGTGCATGTCAGGGTTGACATTGTAATTAAGTCACATTAATTTGTCAATTATGCAGCAAACATACTTTTTTTTTCATAACAAAATCTGTAAAATAAAAAGTATATCAACTATATACAAATAATCCCATACATTCACTAGTCTTTTTCTCCACTGGACAGAACCTGTTGACAGGTCAGTCAAGACAGTTTTTAGCCTTACTGTCACCACTGAGATTTTGGCTCAATGTGAAATCATTTCCATTCCTTCTCAACATAAGCCTTTTCCTTTCAAGCTAGTGCATGTATTGGCGACATGCAGTACACGTATTCTGACGGGCTACATCTGTTCTCTCATGCAAACAATAATTCTTATAGTAATTAACAGCACTTTTTCCAGATGTCTTCTGAGCTTCATTTTTTTCCATATGCATATTCTTTTGTAGGTGCTATACCAAACTCTTCCAACTGCAATTACCATAATTTAGATCTTTCTTGCAGGTCACAAAATACCAGTCCTCTAACGTTTAGCTTTTTTAAAAACTGATCAACTAAATTTCTGCAAACTTTTTGCTATAGCCATTCCTATTTCCATGTTTTTTAAACCGTTATCTAAACTTTTCATGGCATGGTCTTTCTCAGCAATATGTAAAGCCATGTTTTGCAAGCATGCTTTCAGTTTCCAATACACAAAGATTCATCAGATGAATTTATACTTTTGACCAATCAGAACTATTTATGTAGTCATGTGATAACTAATATATGGAATAAATACTTTACAGGGTTCGTTGCTGAATGGGACCGGAGAAACTGTTTTTTATATTGAAAAAAAAAAAAAAACGGATCAGAGATGCTATAAGAATTTGATTTAAGTCAGGAGAACAGCAGAATTCCGCTTTAAAACGGATAAAACACAATGGGAAGCACAAGGATCACGCAACTAAATTCCCATAGATCAGAACATCAATATTTGGCCAAATTAATATACTTTTGTGGCCAGATCATGCTTTCATGACATGAGTGATGTAAGAACAATCTTTAGAAATGATGAAAATGATATTTTTGTTTTTGACCAAAATTCTCTTGTAGGTGCCCACCATACAAATGGAGACAGGTGAGATCTGTTTATGTCCAGTAGTACCAGAGAGGTGACAGCAATAAAACAAAAATGGTTTCAGCTCCTACTAATATGGACAATTTACTGACAAACAGGCCTCTGATGACAATAATCCCCCCGCCACCATAATGATTTTCAGTGAACAGTAACCTTTACTTTTCTAAATGATATTTAATCTTCCATCATCAGACAAGAGCTGATTCAGTAGCTTGTACAAAAATTTGTTGATTAAGACCCAAACTAGTTATTCAGTCAACAGTACTTTTCCATGAAACTGTCAACAAAAGCATGTTGATCGAGACCAAAACTATTTATTCAGTCAACAGTACTTTTCCATGAAACTGTCAACAAAAGCATGTTGATCGAGACCTAAACTATTTATTCAGTCAACAGTACTTTTCCATGAAACTGTCAACAAAACCATGTTGATCAAGACCAAAACTAGTTATTCAGTCAACAGTACTTTTCCATGAAACTGTCAACAAAAGCAAGTTGATCAAGACCTAAACTAGTTATTCAGTCAACAGTACTTTTCCATGAAACTGTCAACAAAAGCAGGTTGATCAAGACCTAAACTAGTTATTCAGTCAACAGTACTGTTCCATGAAACTGTCAACAAAAGCATGTTGACCAAGATCTAAACTAAATATTCAGTCAACAGTACTTTTCCATGAAACTGTCAACAAAAGCATAGTTGTCTTGCAACTACTATTTTGTGAATATCAAGAATTTATTTCCACCTTCATTGCTGGCTTAAATGATAATCTAACAGGATTTTCCAGAAAAGAATCCAAAGTTTCTCTCTGAAATTGACAATTTTCAAAAAGTAGTACATGTATTTTGGTTCCTACGTGAAAAAAGAATTTAGACAACTTCACATCTAATAAACCAAATGACCCCATGGATGATTTTAAGATGTTAATAAGACACCTGTCAGTGACATTATATTGCAACCCACATTACTCAAATTTGACAAATCATGACCTCAATAATAATGGATCATAATTTGTTATATAAACTGCATTCCATCACTGGAAAGAATCAAAACACAAGACACCACTTCTTCAGCTGTGGGTTTATTCTGCTTTATAACAAAGTTTTTTTCATGGTCACTGTGTCTTGGCAGCCAACCTTCTGTCTCTTTCCTCAGCAATAGTGATCTTGACACCCTTTCCACGCGGCAGAGAAACCATTGCCTTGTTGCCCTTTCCAATAACAAAGACGTAGTTTAACCTAAAATGAGAAAACATTACATCAAACTCCACATTCTCAAAATAATTTCAAAACAAAGTTCGACTCATCATCAAAATCTCTAACCGAAATCCAGCACTTTAAATCTTGAAAAAATTCTGCAATCTGGAAAGGTTCTTACTGACCTGAGACTCTTAACTCCATTCTCATAAAATTTTCAGTCTTAAAATAGTTTTGCAAATGTTAATCATAGATTTGGCTCAAATGATTCTCTGTAAGGTGCAGGTTTTATCCAGCCCCCTTTCATACAATGATTCAACAATGAGCAATACAAAGGACATCCCTAGATGGAACGGAAGCTCAAACTGTCTAAAGGAATTTGTTTTCAAGATCATTTCTTTTTGACTGCCATGTGTTTAAATTAACTGATATTTCTGAGCATCAAGAAAGCATACAATGCAGCAGCGATATTAGATGCAAGACCAAGCAGACTTCCACTTGCTGAAAACCCAAACAAGATTTTCAAGATGCCTGCCATGGTAGCCATACTGGATGCACTACTACTTTCATGAAAGAAAAGCTAAAGATAAAAAGTCTTTTGGTGAAAACTCCATGTCGATATAACCAGCTATCTAGGAGAAGCAATAACAATATTCATCCAAAAGGCCAACATGCAGGTCATACTAGCATTCAGATCAAATTCCATTTTATTTAGAAATGAACCACATACCAGTCTTCCAATGCAAACCCATGTCAATATAATTTTCTGTTCATCGACAGATTTTCAAGACCGCAGCCACAGCTGCCATATTGGATGTCGTATCACCACCATTTTCAACAGTCCAAAAACAGGTATAATAAAACATTTTGGTGAAAACCCGAAGCTAATGGAAACAATTATCTAGGTGAAGCAGTAATAACAGATGCATTGGTGACCACATTTGAGGTCAAATAAGCACCATTTTCACTTCAGACCAACTAAACAATGTCTTTTGGTGAAAAGCCCATAATAATATTTTTCATTCTGCAGGTGTAGCAGCAAGAATATTTTCAGGATAGTGGCAATACTGGGCTTCAAATTGGATCAACCAGGATGTGTTCTATAGAAAAACCCATGTTGATATAACATGAGTAACAGCAAGAGTCAAGATGGCTGTGGAGTCTGCCGAATTGGATGTTAGAGTGGCACCATTTTCAAAAGAAGTGGTTTCAGTGAAAATCCACATGTGGGTTTAACCATCTGCTAATGAAAAGTGACAAAATGTTCAATATGGATGCAGTGATGGCAATATTGGCTGTCTGAGCAGCACAATTTTTATTTATGACCAACCAGACTTTGGGATCAATAATCATGTAAAATATGTTGATTGGTAGGCTGATTGTGCATTTTAGGGCACATCTGCAATGTACCCCCCCCAGCTGTGGATGATGTTCCCATCTAGCAAAACTGATATGTGGGCCATATAATCAACCCCAAGCACTGGGAGACAGATATATGTATTAATGCCAACCCATTCATTTATGGTCTGTGCCACGAATCGTACAAATTGAAATTTAACAAATACTTTATACTTGGGGGATGACTCATAAAGGAAGTTCGCAAAACAATGGAATACACACAGTAGGCCAAAAGCAGCTGTTCAACACAGAATATCATAACAAAAATTACTAGCTTGTGGAAGTCCATAAGGTAATTTACACCCACAACTGATCTTTGTGGAAGTCCTTTATGGAGGATCCCTAAGGCTATATAGTGCCACAAAAAAGGTTCCATCATAGATACCAACATTAGAGTACAAAAATACTGTTTTTGACAACACATATACTTACTTTCAGGAACAAATATTGATTTATAAAATTTTAATGCATTATGTAACTACTTGTAACAATCATCAGTAAAGCCAGACAACTTGGTTAATTAATTTCAAAGATATGCATGTTGCACTCTTGCTTCTTCAGAGGTAGTTATCAGATAAAGGCTATTTATAGGAGCCTTTCCCATACCTTGTCTATTCAATCATTTCCAATGTACCATCTTTCACTGTTTATCTTAATTCTTTGTGATTGGCATTTAATAAACTAAATTTCCTCTCATATACAGCATTAGCGTGTGGTAAAGAAATAAGTCCTAACATAAAATAAGTTGGACAACTGTTTTCGTTCTAGCAGACAAATAATCCCTTATGATTTTATTCTCCTGAAAAAAATGTGAAATGAATTGCCAGCCTCACTAGCAACTGAAAGAGGAAGGTTCCTTTCTAAAAGTAATTTTGTAAAAAGAACTTGTGATGGAATTACACCAAGGTTCTCTGGTATTTATAAACATTGCAAATTCAGGCAGTGCTACTGATGATGATGCTGCATGCTGATGTTTGTTAGGATTTTCACGCTGTTTTATATCATGATCAACTGTATGCCCAATAGTTAATTTGCAATTACACATTTTGCAGATTTAAAATTTTCTCCTTTATGAGATGGTTTCACAAATTTATACAGGTCATAAATGACCTTCCAATTCTGTTTTCTTGTTTGCTGGAGAAAATTCTGGATCTTCAGCTTTCCTTTTCAACACGACTTTGATCAGCAACAGTGATAGAGGCACATGCTTTGTGTGATCAAACACAGTGATTAAAGACTGGCATGTCAGCCTCAATATAGAAAGTCATTTTTAGAACTTGATAACCATATATACATGTTCCTTATGGGTCCCAATGTGCCAATCAAATTTAGTTTAAACATCATTCATGTCAAGCTGAAGAAAATAAGTGTGTACACAGTTACCAAAACAAACACCTGCCAACCCTGAAGAGTCCATCTCAATAAGGTAGTTGAATTTCTCCATAACATTGACCAGTTTTCAGCAAAGTGTAACAAAATATCATCAACTGTTATTGTAAAACCGGAAAACATAAGTAAAAGTTTGATATTTGAACATACAAAGTTTCTCAATTACAGACTTTATATACCACCAGCACTGTTGCACAAATTTTAGTTCCAAACCCTATGCAGCTCAATGGCTTGTTGCAATATTGCAATTTTTTTTTAATTTTTTTTTTTACCCTTTTACCCTTATTTATTCAATTTGTCTTAATCCTGATATCGATATATGGTTTTGCAACATATGAACCACATGGAAAAATTGATTTTAAAAAAAAGAAAATTGCATTATACTTTCAAATTGTCTGTATTTCATGTTAGGCTCAGTATTCTGTCATTTGTACATTTAACTTAAACACCACCGAAAGGGAGATTGACCATCATGCCATTTGATTCATATTTAGCACCATTTATGGGCTCACTCACTGTTTATCTCCTTGAACACTGCCATCTCCAATATTCCAATGTACTTCATAACCAGTATTTGCTGAATGAAATCCTTGAACCACAACGGGAATCAGTTGCCTACTTGAAAAACATTTGGTCACAAGGGCAATCTTGCCTACCCGAAAAACATGTTGCGACAGGGGCAGTCTACAAAACTGGTCAAATAAAAGTTTTATGCTTTTCCAAACACATTTTCATATGCGGGACTTTCGACTAATTTGCAGAACTTCTTAGATATCACTGTTCTTTTAAGTTTGCGAATTAGTACAAATTTTGCACAATGCATGCAATATCACACCATGACAGCATCTCTCAACATACTTTACATATCAATAATGACTTTTATGCCATGTTCTCCGTTACTCTGCCAATAAATTCCTGTTAGTCTCACTGGGAATAAGCTACACTGATTTCTGATTGGTAGTTATTATTTAACCTGAACTGGAACAATCAATAATCATCAATGAGAATTCAATGTAACATTTCACCATGCGACACACCAGTAGCGTAACTTTCAAACTAACCAAGTAGATGCAATACAATCCAACATGGCAACTTCACATAAAAGTGGTTATTAACACTTTCATCACTAACTTTGTAGGCACATAATCCTCAACAGTAAGTAACTTTGGAGTTGTAAAGCAAAATGGTTTGTGGACTTTAAAATAACATAACTTTGCCAATTTTAAAGATATCTGGCTGGATTAGATGTCAAAATCAAATTTTGTGACTAATTCACTAACATGTGCATATCTATTACAACTATTAAAATAAAGGTGCAAACAGATAACACAACAAGTGTAATACAATTATTTATTAACCTCTTAAAAAATTCTCAAAACTTGTTCAATTGACCATAGATGTATTAAATAATTCCAGTAGCAATACAAGTCTTTCTTTCAGGTATCTGACAGGTAGATGCTTTCATGAAGGTGAGATCTGTCCACACACCTGTATTGCCTCTGGCACGTTTGATCATCACATTCAAATTTGTTAGACAATATTTCCAAAAACTTCATCTGAATAGAGAATTTTTGAAAATATTCCAAAACTTTCCTATAGCCATCTAACACTTGGGTGTGTCCAACTCTCTCAGAAAACTGAAACAAATCTCTTTGGTTTTCCAACTTCATCCAAACAAAATCTTGTGGAACATACAATTCCTCTGGTTCAAAACCAAGTCCTCTTCATCATTATCACTGTCAATCACAAGTGCAAGCCATTGTCTCTCCAGACATTTTCTCTCATTTTCAACAAAAATTTACTAGGTTGAAATTAGTTAAATCCTCTGAGAACTCAAAATCAGACACTTCACTCTCCCCTTTAACCTTCTTCAAACTCCGCCATTTTGGATACAAATTTTACCATTCGAAAACGTTAGAAGTTTCAACTTTGTTCATTATTTCTAGTTGTATACTAGCTAAACTTGTGAGATAATCCAAATATAATATCTACATTACAAAAAGGAAGTTATTAGAGGTATCCCAAAATTTATATAGTCGGGTTCTATAATGTTGAAACAACATTGCTCCAGACCGGTACAGCGGTCCATAGTGATGAAATAGTTAATGATGTGTACAGTACATCATTAAACATGTAGAACATGCTTGATAAGTATATGTTGAACATGCTGGGTTAAGATAATTAGCATGGAATGGGGGTGGGTGGGCAACTTATGAACCATGACACTATTTTAATTTGTAGATGAGAAGCAAGTATTCTCAATAGTCTTGATAGTTTTTACTAATAAAAATGAGACTAAATGAAGATGATTCTAATTTTAAAGAATAACGAGGCAAACTAATAATAAATATTAATGACTGCTGAAGACTGATATAACTTGCATATGATAAGTATTGTTTTGTATCAATTCTCCATCTCTTGTATGGTTATGTATATCATTACAAAAGTATTGATGCATTGTTTCACCTCTACCTACTGAGGAAACTATTTTTAACTGAAAACCCACCAATCTGGCAGACATAGGTTCTATACAAAAGATCGGTCTGACCAATCACAATGCCTTTACCTTGTAGCAAAAGTGTGTCCAAGGGAGTCCTTGACATGTACAATGTCAAATGATCCTGGATGTCTTTCTCTGTGCTGAATTGTCCCAACTCGTCCCAAATTGCGTCCTCCAGTGATCATACACAGGTTACCTGCCATGGAAAACCAATTTATTAATGGAATAAAAAACATCCTGAATTTCTGTAATATACCTACACTAGTAACCCTTTTGACCCCCACCAGCGACCACCTGCTCCTTACAGCCAGAATCCAAAGGCACTAACAAATTTGTGTTCAAAATTACTCCTCACAAACGGCCACTTGGCTAACGCGACCAGAATATTTGTGCAAAAATATAAAATTTACCTCTCACAAGCAGCCACATTTATTTTGTAATATGTATCCAGAACCAATTTTATTCATAATGTGATAAGTAATCCAATTTCTGTTTCCTGATGTCAGGTTTTTGTTCTTGAAAGAAGTGTTGACTAAAGTAACAAAGAAAAGAGTGAAAGCCAACAAGCTTTGTATATTTTAACAAAACAATTTATATCCTTAGACAACAATATAAAAATTGGTAAATTGGACTTACAGTCTGAATATAATCCAAAATTTGATTTCAAGAATGAAAACTCGAGTCCTATCACTAAATAGTCCTATAAGAATCCAGGTTTGAATATCTTCCAGAATTTTTTATATAGAAAAGTCAACTTGTCCAGTTTCCACCAGGAATAAATTAAATTAAAAAATCATATTGGTGGGGGAGGGAGAAAAGAACAAAATGGAGGGAGACGAGTCAACGACCATAATTCAGTATTTACCTAACACTTCAATATCCACTGAAATCAAAAGCTTTAAAAGCCATCACATCTAGTTGATCAAAGAATCAGCTGATCATATATTTAGATCCTCAGGCACATTATATGATGGTAGTCTACAATTTAAGACACGACCCTTACATGTGTTGTGTGTTGACATAACAGCAAAACTATTGGAGTAAAAATGGGTAACTTCTATGGATCTCACAAATGAAGTGATTGCAATTCATGAAATTGAATCCTTATTTTTGTGCATGATTATTCCTGTACAGATGCAAAAATTCCCAATCATGTGCTTGATGCACCCCTGCAAAGGTGGCCATTGTTTTTTATGACTGCATATCAAAGACTCTAAGGAAATCCCCATGTTATTATGAACATACACGCTGGAGTACTAATAAATATTTTCAAATGGCTGCCATGGCACAGAAATGCCCGTGTGCATGTCAAGTATCCAAGAATCAATTTTGTTAGTCAGCTATGTAGAATCTAGGCAACCTGTCCAAATGATAATATATATGCTCATTAATAACAACATATCTGCACACACACCTGCCAAAATGTGTCATGCTAAAAACATGCATTTTAAAACTCCCCAAAACACCATTTTCAATAACCTGACACCGCCCTCAAACAACACAATCATAAATTTCAAAAATCTACCATAACCAATGCCAAGAAATTAACAGCAAACAAAATGTAATCTAAGTAAGGCCCATCCCCATTTCAAGTTGGGCAACTGCAGTAAAGTTTCTGCTCCAAGGAATAAAAAAAATACATTCTTGAACTTGATCTGCACATATAACTTAACCAGTTTAGCCCTGTACTTGAAGTGTAGCGTATATTATAGAGACTAATCATTACCTTTTATATATATATATATATATATATATATATATATATATATATATATATAGTGTTAAAAAAAAACAACCCTAATATTAAAACCAGTGCAATGTAAACAACACACATGGGAGGGGGAGGGTACAAAGTAAAACAAGATTTTCCTACTAAATTGTTTCTTGGCAAATACTTACCCAATCATAGAATACCCAATGCCTTAAAAGAACTACTATCATGCAAATCAAGCTTCCCCATGTAACCAGAGAGCCATAGGTGTAAGTTGGGCAATCATCTCCCTCGATATAAGGATTGGCAGGAAAACACATAAATAACTCATTTACTATGAGCATGATCTCTATATTGATGTATCTTTGCCAAGACTGGGAGGGTGTTCATGTATTATGATTGGTCAAGTATTCATCAAGAAACAAATTTTACAAGAAAAAAAATTAGTTTCATCTTTAAATATGTTCCCCAATCACAATACCTTAGCAGAATACTTAAGGGTTGGAGGGGGGTACATCCCCTCACCATGGAGATGCGATCTCTGGTCCTCTAATGCATGCGAGATGGCTTTTAAGTTCAAATTTATTCAAACTGAGCCATGTTAAAGCATGCCAACCCCTGTAAAGGAAAAATCTTAATCCAAGTGGACAAAAAGAGTAATCTGAACAGAAAAAGTCTAATCCACATATAACATAATAAAATTCAATGTGCATATGTACAAAAGACATGCATATTTTCCTGCAATTTTGGCATTAGGAAGCATTTGTTTGAACAAAGGACCAAAGTTGTATTCTGCCACTAGATGTAGTCAGTGTTCTATTAAACTCGGTAAATTAAACTCCTGCATTTATAAAATTCATTTCCACAATTTAGTTCTGCTGTAAAAAATAAGTATCCTTAGTAATGGCGTTAGCAAAAGGTGCTAGTTCAAGGCGTCTTTGTTTTACACAATGACCAATATAAAAATCCTTTCCACACAGCCTGCAATGGGCATGAAGCTACCCTAGAATGTCAATGTATTGTGTTATTCATGTACTCATCTCTATGTCCTTTTTTTCCATTTTTAAAAAATGCCATCTGTGAAATTTGAGAAACATTTTCGCTGTAACATACACATAGATTAGAATAAATAAGACAACTTTTACTGGTAAATTCCTACAGAAAGGTTTATATACCTCATATTATTTTTATCAAAGAATATGTGAGCTAAGGTTAAAAATAAGAAAACCAGTCTGCTCTATCCTAAACCAGACAGTTGCTAAAATAGAAACAGGTCTTCTTGGGAACAGCGCAGCTGCTAATAGAACACAACACTTAAGGTGGGGGTCACTGCTAGTCTACAGACAAATGTACTTTTATGTCATAGTTACACATAAGCTTTTATAGAATGTTTTGTGTGATTATTGGGATGTTAATAAATTAGAAAACAAATTATTAATTTTTTGGGAGGGGAATATGCAAAAAACCCTGCAATCCCAATACATTTATGCGTAAGGCATAATTTAGTGGAAATAAAGCATAATGATTACGCCAAAAGCTTAACGGTTGGTATGTATAGTTAAAACCCAGGATAGGTTCCAGTTTGGAAACCATGAAGGATCCCAAATGAGATTGACATTGGCTAAAAATCAGACAGGTCTTATCATGTCCATTATGACATAATGCCTGATAGGTCTCGGGTCCAATATGACATTTGCCACAATGCCTGATAGGTCTTTATCACATCCAATATGACATTTGCCACAATGCCTGAATGTGTCCAAGATCAAGCAGCATCAGACTTTGAAGTAATTGGGACCAACGGGTCTTCCTCAAAGAGTCAGTAGAGGAATTATGGCACTAGTACTGCCAAAATGCCTGAAGGTGTCCAAAATCAAGTAATATAAGACCAACTGGACTTCCTCAGAGTCATTGAAAAGAGTCAGTAGAGGGATTACGGCACCCCTTACAGGCATCAACTAGTAATGCTCCTATATTTTTGAACAGTGAGACTTATGTAGAGGTCTAAGCCACCAGAGCGGTGTGATATCCAATAAACATAACTGTGTACTTTCCAGATTTGTTTAGAAAAATCTGAATAATCCTTTTTATTCTTTTGTGTTATTAACACTTTTCTAGAAGCTTATTTATTTTTCATTGTCTTAAACATGCATCACTTTCTGGATGCAACAGTTTGATCAAGCAGATGCTTCACATGAATAAAACGTTTAAAGCATATGGGCAGCTGCTGTAAAGTTATACTGGTTCCATGATTTCAATAATTCTAATGAAATTTAGATCCAAATCAAACACAGAAGAACCAATTATCAAAATTTTTCAACAACAATTGTTTTTCAGTAGTTTCTACATGCATGATGTCAAGTCAATAATTTAAGGGTATTTTTCATAAAGATCTGTAAATGTCAGTAAAACAAATTAGGGTGTTATAAAGATAAAAGAGTAAATTTCATATTCTAATAATTGTATATGTAATCTTCAAATGTAAGGATATCTTTGTTGCTATATAATTTTGTTTTCAGATAATTCCATACAATATCTTAGCAAGAACTGTTAATAAAGTATAGAATATATGTATAGTGATTTTTTCTGGGTGTGTGTGCGATGTAGCTTTAACAATTATTCAGTCACATCTCTATAATGTCTGCAGTGTGGCAGTTTATAATGATGTTTAGCACTGGGGCATCATGCCTGAGACCTGTAGCATGATGTTCCACCCAGTTACACTACCCTGACACAAGGCAGACCAGGCCTAACACTAACCTCTTAATGCTTAGTGCCTTGCAAAGCAACTGCTAGTACCATTTTTATAAGTCTTTGGTATGACACGGTCGGGGTTTGAACCCACGGCCTCTCGCATCTGAGGTGGATTTTCTAGCCAATAGTTTTTGTACAAACCTGCAAAGGCCACCTGTCTTGTGAGACTTTTTGTTGCTGCATACCAAATTGAGATGGGGTGTAGAGGGGGTTGTGTGTGTGTGTGTGTGTGGAGGGTTTGGTCTAGAAACATCTATTTGAACGGCATTGTTCATGTTATTTCAGATATACCCACAAATTCAGCCTGATAAAAATCCAATCATACTTGCTCACAAACTAGTAAAAGTTGTACAACTAACTTTGGCCTTAAAATCAAACCTTAGAGCTGACAAGTAGAATTACAAATCAACCTGACGATAGCCTCTTTACAAGTTGGATGAAAAACAGGTAATAAAAAGACTGTGATATATTAAGATGCTCTGCCAATCATGTCTATTGGTACAAATCATACTCATAAAGCTTGTATACCTTTGCAATACAAATTTATGTACAAAGTTTGACAAAAATATCAGAAATGAAGTCACCAAATCACTGCACAGCTTATCGTAACAAATGCAAAAACACTATTTGCTCACAACTATCATCATACTAAAGCATAATGAGTAAAAGTTTAAAAATGCATGTGCATAGGTACATACTTATAATTCAACTGAAGGGACACTTCTGTATTTTGTCCTGTACAATCCACGTTTTCAATTTTATGGGCAATTGAAAGTACAGCAAACAATAACAAAGTGAAGATAATTGATACACCAAAGTATAATCATGACTAACATAAAGAAAAGCATCCATTTTTGAAATGTTAATAATCTTTGATTTCCCAAGTAAGCAATGTAACTGGAGGGAAATATTTCTTAGCCAAGGTTTATTTCAGAGAACTGTCAAGGTTGAATACTCTATGCTCTTCATTTGTACCTACCAGAGTCAAACTTGATGAAATCCTCGATTTTTCCAGTTGCAATATCCACCATTACAGTGTCATTGACCTTGACAAGAGGATCTGGGTAACGAATGGTTCTTCCATCATTGGTAACGATGAAAGGTACTCCCTTAGGCCCAACTTTATTAGCCTTGACTCGGCACAGTTTGTACTGAAAGACAAGATAAAGAAAACTAACCATCTAGTGTCATACATAATACAAACTCCAAACAGGGATGCAGAAAGCCCCCTTCCTCACTCGCATCTCCAGGGCACATGTAAAGTGTGGAATTTCATTAGCAGCCAAAAAAAGTGCACAACACTTTCAAAATCATCAAAAGATGTAAGACAAAATTAAACTATTATTACTATTTATTAACTTGAATACTCTTAAATTGTTTTGACAAGTCATTTGTGAAGAACAGTGGATGCTCCTCCTTTCAGCCTGTTTGATACTCTTTTTTGAATGACCTGGTGCACCAGCTGTTAGGTAAAAATAATGAGTTTCCTTCATGCTAAGCACTTCAAGTACTGGGCTAAACAGCTCTAATTAGATGCAGATATCAATATTTTGATTTTCTTTTTTATTACCCCAGAGTGAAATCAGTTCTAGGGATGTCAATGAATTGGGATAGTCAGCTGACTAGAAACATTTTTGTTCTGCCTGAGGAGTTTTCTGCCTCTTGTTGTTGTGGGGCTTAATGCCATTTTTTAGCACACGATACATGGCAGCCAGTATTAATGGTGGAGGAAGAAACCACTGGCAAGCTTTTTCACATATCTGCCAAATCTTAGACTCGAAGCCACACAGAGGTGAGATGGCAGTGATCCGTAACAGCGTGCTTTAGACCACTCAGGGCCCCTTTTCTGCAATTTTCAAAGATGAAAGTGACTGAAAAACTGTTGGAAGGTTCAGCACATTTAAACCTAATCATCCCCATCTGTGTTTTTTTCATTTTAGCATGGTTAAGGAGCAAATTTTTGCCAGTTCATCCAGAATTTTGTTTCTGCAGCTTATGCAACAGAAAATCCAGGTAACTCAAATTTCTGAATCTATTCAAAAACTATACTCATTACTGTAATCTCCATAAGAATGGATTTTTCTTTTTACTGACTGGGCAAAATCAGTTATATCCACAAATTTTCGTCTTTTAACAAACTTCAAATCTGTAAAAGTATACTGAACGACTGAAATGAATGCTTCTGGATTGCAAATTTATTTCATGCTCAAATTACATCCAGGAACTAATATTGAGATCTTTTTAATAAAAAAAAAGGAATTAAGTCCACCAGACATTGACCCCCCCACTGGACTGCATAAAACGCACAACAAAAAAAAAAAAGGACTACCTCCTCCCAAACCAAAACCAGAAAATTTCCATCTCCATCTAAATTCAATCATGGGATATAACAATGTTGTATCATAGGCAACAAACCCTAAAGAAAACCCAACATAAACTGTAACAAGATGATTTGAATATAGGAAACTCGTATTCACAAGGTGTATAGAATTCATGGGCATCAAAAATTTTAGCCAGAAATTGAAGTGTGAAAGTAGCTGGATAGGTGAACTGAACAAAGAGTTCCTCAAAGGGATTGAGGTTCCACTTTCAGAAGATAACAAAACATCACTGTGTTGCAAATTTTATTATATTTTCAGAGATACATTTCTTTATACTTTAAGAAAGAAATAATAATGTTACAACAGTTTTAGTAAACCACTATGTATTTAGAATTGCTTTTCGGGGATTATGCACTGCAGTTGAAATTGGTAAACAGGATAAAATGAGTTAACAGAATACTGTTGACTCCTTGCTTGCTGGACATTTTTGAAAATTGGTGATAAAATATTGTGGTTGAGATGAAAATGACATTCAAAGGGCTTGGCCAAGTGAATCTCTTCTTGCATTAAAGACTATCATAACACCTGCAGTTTGCATAACTTAGTTATTGGACTGGCTACTGGATTGGCCATCTTTAGAGGGGAGTTTCAGTGAAAAGGATCAAATAAAAATTGGCTGGAAAAAGTTATTTGAAAACGACTGACTGACCAGACTGATTATGTTAGCAACACACACTCCTGACATGCGCTTTCCATTTCAACGGGCAATTATATTTTTCAATTCCATGCAACTGCATCAACACAAAATCAGGGACACTGACACGAATCACAAATGCTTGAATATAAAGCTATTTTTTGTTATGGAATTAATTTCATTTGCATAAGATTTGTGCTGTTATTTTTACTGTTGGAAGGAAATTAATAACGTTTCTTTGCCAAGGAGCAGCTTTCTATTTTCCTGCTTTGTATTTTAGTTGACTGCAAGTCATAGGATCTGTATGCCAGGTTGAAGTTGAAAGCTTTTACTTGGACCAAGCCACTAAAACTAAACATCTTTTGTGGTGCATTTAAATGGCCTAACTATTAACTTTATATAGGAACTATTAAACAAAGTTGTTAATCGAGCATGGATGAAGCTGGTGACTAATACTCATTCTTGCAGACATTCCACAAGTTCTTCTAGAGCTGGTGAAATACACAAAGCTGAATCAGTCATCTAACTTTATCTATAAAAGCAAATCAAAAGAGGAAAGTGTAACCATACCATTTGTTATGAATAAATTGCATAGTGTGATGACAAAAATGCCTATGTTTACCAACAAATTCAATTAACTTTCCTGCCATTTTTTGGGTTGCATCTTGTGGTCTAAAGCACTCAGTTTTAGATCACTGCTATCTCACATGTCTGCTTGGATTCAAGCCATGGGCTCGGTCAATGTACACAGGAAAGCTTGCCAGCAGCTTCTCATGGGACATTAAGTTCTTTCCAGGTTTTTTTCTCCACCAGCAATACTGACTGCCATGTATAGTCTATCTTGTGCTGAAGGTTAACGTTAAACCCTACAACAACCATTTGCACCTTAATAAACACAACATACCTGAATATAAATTATTCAATCTATTTGCAAATTAATAGCCTCATAGGGTTACAACTCATTTTTTGGGGCAGTATACATGAAAAATGACAACAAATCACCTCCATATAGGACTGCAGGTGGTGTTCTGACTGCACTAAATATGCTAAGCCATGCAATTCTGACCTGGACATCACTTTGTGCTGGAATCCATGCATACGATTGCATAGTGGTCACTGTACTAAATAACACTGGTTAAACTTTTTTTTACAACTTGTTTCCAAACTGGTATGTTTTTACAACTTGTTTCCAAACTGGTATGTTTTTACAACTTGTTTCCAAACTGGCCTTTTGTTTTCAATAAACACACACTGGTATTCTGTTTTCAATAAACACAAGAAAAATGTGCACTCCAGAATCAGTTCTTCTTTCAAATAATATCTGTACCAATGTCAGCCAGGGCTGAGAAGATGCAACATTATGGTAGACCAACTCATGCAACTTAGACTGATTCACATATAAAGATGTTTTCCAATCAAAGTCCAATTGAGATGAAGGTATACATTTTTTTTCACTGCAAATGTTCAGATGTGGATGTTCAGCTGTAAGTAAAATTAAATAAACTCCAAATCACACTTTACCTTAATGCAGTTTTTCTGTCTGCATTTTGATTAAGTCAAGATAACAACCCCCCCTGCCTAAAAACATCAATTTCCACAAACCTGTCCTTGATTTCATCAACCACATCAATCAATGCCTTCACTTGCCACTTCAACAATGTCAACCATTTTAATCAAATGTATGACAAAATGAAATCTCAAAATAAGTGTTCTATAATTTCAATTACCATCATCTCATATAATTTTGTTTGAAGAAAATGTTCTTAACTGCCTAAGATCGGAATTTTCTCCACAAAATTGTTTATTTCTTCGTCTAAATCTGCAAACACATCACTGCCGTGTGGATCTCTGTGCATTAGAACTGTCTCTAAAATCAAATGCTCAAATAACCAATCACCAGCCTGGTTCATTTAAAGTGAAGGTTATGATCTCCCCTGGCTAAAATGTTGATTTTCCATTAAAAACACATCACTTCCCACTGCAGTACTATCATTGTGATCTCTCCTTGTTAAAACACAATTTCTGAAGCAAAGATTTCAGTTTTTGATATTTTTATGCTCATGCTGTCATTGCTATTTGCACACATCCTTTCTTAACTTCTTTTCATAAGGGTAAAATAAAGTATTACAGTTAGACACATTTCTGTGAAACGGTAAACAGAATGTAGCAAACATATAACCAGAATTATAACCTATCTGAATTGTGTTGTATATGTATGCTGCTTATAGTAATATTGTAAACAAGTTAGCTTTGGATTGATGACCATGAGGATGAAGCAAATAGATATGCTCCAGCTGCACTTGAAGTGCAAACAAGTTAAATCAAGAATGAACAATCTTTAAATTTATACCTTGGCTTCTTCAGATTTAATCCTATGAACTGCAAATCTTCCTTTCACATCATAAAGCAGTCGGAAGTTCTCTGCAGTTTTCTCAATGGTGATGACATCTGGAAGATTACAATATAATTTCATGTATTCAGAATTATATTTACACAAAACTTCAGAACTTACCTATACCAACCCAATGCTACCCTACAATGCCTTAGAATAGATCAAACCATTAGGCCCCAAACAATATCACTCACCTGTCAAATTACAGTTAACCATTTTACTAAGCAGCTTATGCAGTTTTGTAAAAACATGTCCCTACATAAAAAACATCTCCAAACCTTTTCATCATGTTAATTTTACCTATTTTATTATGTGATATATAATCGTCTGAAAGATTGTCAATAAGCAGCCCTTATTTGCTGAAATTGGATGAGAAACAGAATTCTGAAGTAAAATATCTTTCTTGAACAGTAACTACTAGATAGATTAGAAGCAGTGCCAAAAAAATATCAAATAGCCTGACACCCTGGACTTCTATAATTTTTGATCAGGCTGATCATGTATTCTAAGTGAGGTGCCCATAGGCTTGTTGAAAAAAACAATTTTATTTGACAAGGAGACAATGATTTGCACAGATGAAATGTACATATGTATTTTCAAGATATTGATATATCTGCCATAGCATGACACAATCTAGGTCAGACCACTGTTCTACATGACATTGAGATACGATTTTAATCAAATATAAGCATGGCATGTCATGCTATAAATGATTTTTGTATTTGATTTTTGTAATACCAAACCTCCTGGGCACATTTAAAAAAAAAAAACCAACAAATCACCCCCCCATAACTTTCAGCAATCTTTTAAAATAGAACAACCCCCTCTCCACCACCAAGTTCAATATATGCTTGTTGCATGTGGCATGTATAAATGTTAAAAAGTCAGGATTGGAGCTAATGTAAAACTATCAAAACTATCACTTGGGCAGTTAAAATAGTGGCAATTAGAGGAAAAGAGTATAAACCACCAATTCACATATTACCTAATTTGCAGACAATAAACATTGTGGTGAGTTTGAGGGCTGCTGCTAATGAGCCCATTGTGCTAATTTGGTGGTCATTTGGTTTATGCAACACAGGTGCCAATAACACTTAACTCATTTTCAAATTGTTCAAGTGCAGGTAAACATCTTTCTGGGACTACAAGGCCAGAAGAATATTTCTGGCTACAAGTCAACACCCCACCTCAAATTTGATGCATCCATGCCAACCCTGAGAGAGGTAAAATCATAATTATTGCCAATAAGTATCAGCAAATGGGAAAAAAAGTAAAACTAGATTCTTGGAAAAAAAATTTCCATTCGCGACCAGTAATGCATTAGAAAAGTAAAGGCCACAATGACCAACTTCTGTAATGAGGAAAGTTATCAAAATGCATCTTGCCTTACTCAATAACCTACCTGTGGTGATGTGCTGTAAAACACTGAACCTTTAGTAGGTTACAAGATTTCTGACAGAACAGTATTTATATAGCATGCAAATAACCTAGCTCCATATGGGGCAAGTGCAGAAAACTAAAGCAAGCCAGTCAAATGCAAAATGTATGTTACAATTACCCTTTTATTTAGTATGGGCAAGACACTAATAGAGATGCATATATTCATTTAATTTAATGATTCTAGCACGACAATTTAAAACACAAATTTTAACACAAGTGCATTAAGTATGCACAGTGCACCACTTCCATCCAGACTAAATGGATGAACCTAAACATGAATGTACATATAACTTACATGCATACAGAAAGTCATTGGCCATTCCTTGGTGGGAGTGGCAGGAGTACAGTGGATGCACATATGTACATAATTATCAAGGATTACGCTACCAGGTGAGGTGGGTAACCAAGTCACTAAAAAAATGTAAACTTCCACTTCTGTTAGGGAAGTGAAAATGACATTGTGCTGTTTTTTTTTTTTTAAAATAGGAAAATTGACTATCCTTTATGAGATGCTCCCTCACCTTGGCCAGGTTAGTTCCAGTATCATGTTAGAGCTCAAGTTGAAAGGATTGTTGATATCAACTGCTCCGTCAAACTCTTGCACATTCACAGGCATGTGTTTTGTTAGCTGACTGACCATTAACCCTGTTGTGAGCAAGTTAGCAACTATTACTACCTGATTTCCTGAAGTAATCTTTTGATGATATAAACAAGTGTTTTGAAATAGCAATTTGTGTTTTTAAGAATAAAACTGTTAATATGAATAATCACCGTGTAAATTATTTCCTTCATAAAAATCGGTTTTGAAATGTAAATGTACTTGTCATGGGGAAATAATGGTAGACATTGATGTATCGGGAAGTACAACTTTATCAGATTGTCTCATGTAAACCATTGGGCAGATATCAGGAAAATGACCAATTCATAGAAAGCCTTATTACATTATTGAAGATTTACCTTATAAATACTATTATATAGGTCAAAAAAATATGGGACAATTCTAGGTTTTGGAATTCAAGAGATACTGCAAGGTCATGGTTGTATTCCGAGTACTAATTTTTGAGAAAATACAAAGACCCCCCCCAAACCCAGCTCAGCAAATACTATTTAACCAATGCCTAATGTTACACCAAGTATGTAGACAAATAATAGCATCTTATATTTACAATTCTATCAATGGACTGTTATAATGAAGCTATAAAGCAAGTGGTTACATTAAGAAAACCCTTCTTTCTAAAAATAGATATACCAGCTCTTGATGGTGTCAGTTAAGTTAAAAGGATTTAGTTCACTCATATAGAGAGTATAATTCTTTAGTGTGTTGTCTATGAACAGTTACAGTAAAGTTTTGGCAATAAAGAAATTTTGGACACTCATTATGGTCTAAAAGATGAGTGCATTTGATTTCGTATACATGGTACAGGCGTTGTTTCAAACAAGTTTAGAAATCTTTACAACTAAGAGTGAATCTGTAAAAAGTGAAGAAAAAAAAATCTTGATAAAGGGTAGCTATTTAAACATTTGTATTACTTGCAATAATACTGTAATGTAGTTACTCGATTAAAATTCATTGCAATGTATAGCTTGTTCTCTTTTTAAGTAATATTGCCAAAATACAAAATATAAAGGCAAATTAAAATTGTAATAAAACTGTTTTGTCCATTGGTAATGCTGTGAAGAAAACAAAAAAAATCTACCAGCGACCGTTGAACAAACTTAATCTTGGCATTATATGACCACAGTAGAAATGTATACATACCATGGCTTCGATAAATGCCATGACCCTTTCCCACATAATAAAGCACTGTAAACTTGTATCAGCCGAGAAAAGGTCTGCTACTTTCTGTGACAAAACCTTGATAATGATTTGTATGTCTCCATCCAATTACCTTTGTAATTTTATGGTCTCCAAAATTATCAATCTACATAATACGCAGCATTCCAATCCTCAATTGTCAGCAAGAGTAACATGAAAGAATTACCAGATTATGGTAACTTCATCTTTCCTGCAACCATATCAGAAACTTCCATCCTTCCACTAGAAAATACCACTGAAAGGACACAGACTGTGTGTGACTCAAATGCCACACATCCATCAACACAGAATGGGAGGAAGAAATCTTTTAACAGTAACAATCAAGTACAGTAGTCTCCATCTTGAAAGCCCCACCACCACTAGCAGCCACCCGCTCCTTACGGCCAGAATCCGTCTGGTTTGTGTTCAAAAGTACCACTAAAAAATCCATCCCGCTAACACAGAGGCCAGCATATTAGTGCAAAAATATAAAATTTATTGATCACAAGCAGACATTTCTTAAATATGTATCCAGAACAAGTATTTTATTCTATAACGTGTGTTAAGTAATCTAATGTTTCCTAAAGTCTGATTTTTCTTAGTGAAAGAAGTGTAGACTAAAGTGCCCATACCACCAAGTGTAGACTAAAGTGCCCATACCA
Organism: Potamilus streckersoni; assembly: GCA_016746295.1. Lineage (NCBI taxonomy): Eukaryota > Metazoa > Mollusca > Bivalvia > Unionida > Unionidae > Potamilus > Potamilus streckersoni. The sequence goes on from JAEAOA010001970.1 coordinate 3,442,755, forward strand.
CTAAGGTTAATATATCATTTACACCTCACGAAAAGCTACATTTATTCCATAATGCTGATAAAATAATATTTAATCCATGCAAAAAGGTTAAGTACACATAATCCGATTAGCCTTACTCCTTTGCTGTCATGAGATATCCGGTTTAGCCACTGACAATTGTTAAGATTACAATTCCTGAACAGTAATAACAGCTGAGATGTGGCAGTATTGATGTACAATACACAAGTCAGTCAATTATTACAACAAGAACCTTTTAATAATAAATGTTACTTTTAAATGATATTTAATGCTATGACGGAGGTAGCGTTCTTACTATGTACATAACATATACTTCTCACAGAAAATTTAGTTCCCCTCTGGAAAGACCACATGTCTTACAAGGCCACTTTCCCAGTACAGATGGGGTGGCTGTATAAGAGGGGGACAGTTTTACTTTAGCTTAACACGTGTCCCCAATCTATACAGAATATATTACCAGACACAACAGCCTTGCTTTATGCAACATATTCGACATATTGGCAAAAGGCTGATAATTGAAAATGTACAGAATTAATTGGCTCAAACAGTTGCATAGGGTTCTGGATGAAAGAATAGTTGATATGCAGTGAAGCTGTACATGTATGTGCTTTTACACATGTAGAAGCCCTTGTCAGGTAGTAAACAACTGTCCTCTACTTTAAAAGGGCAAATTAAAATTGTAATAAAACTGTTTTGTCCATAGGTAATGCTGTGAAGAAAACAAAAAAATCTACCAGCGACCGTTGAACAAACTGAATCTTGGCATTATATGACCACAGTAGAAATGTATATATACCATGGCTTCGATAAATGCCATGACCCTTTTCCACACAATAAAGCATTGTGAACATTTATCAGCTGAGAAAAGGTCTGCTACTTTCTGTGACAAACCATTGAAAATGATTTGGACATTTCCATCCAATTACTTTTGTAATTTTATGGTCTCTACTGCTGTCAGTCTGCATAATATGCAGCATTTGACAAGTTTCAGCAAGATCAACATTTAAGTATTACCAGATTATGGTAACTTCATTTTTCCTGTAGCGTGTCCACACAAGACATTTTAATGCCCACCTTTGCAATATTTTTACTGGTGAAATAGAATAGTTCCTGAAACAGCAATAAAGAAATATACTGATGAAAACAAAAGGTGTGAAACTTCCGAAGAGCATCATCACATGACATTACTCAATGTACCATATTATTCAATACACATATTCATACATACACACAAATGAAAATTTTTGGAAGCCACGCAAATTCTGAATGTAAAGAGAAAGGCAGTGCTTATTTTACAAATCTGGAAGCATCCAAAAGAACTTGTGTTGATAATACAGGAAATGAAATTAGAGGCCAGTGGGAATGAGGGATAGTTGTCAGTTATCTTTTCTTTAAGCAAATAGGCGGCAGCATGGAACAAAGTGGTCCAAGATTATTCTGGTATACATCTGCTGAACAAACCAGCAATAAAAAGCATTTTCATTTTGCAAATTGTCTCAATCATACAGATTAACTACTATTAACATGTCACTTTCTCATGCATATCAACAATGGACTGAACTATTTCTCCTGGTACTAGTACACAATGCTAATGTCATTAATTTCAAATAGCTTGTTTCCTTTTTAACTTACAATTCATAATATTTGTCAGAGCAGGGGTCAAGCTAGACTTGAATTTTAGAGGGGAGTGAATTCTTTTGGGCAGAACAGAAAGAAGTGAGAGCTCAACAGAAATGGAAGCAAAACAAGCAATATATGAATTATGCACTATTTCCCAGTATTCATATTTGCATTTAAAATTAGATTTAAGGAATACTTTATTTTCAAGCTTTCTTTTTTTGGCCATAGGACTTTAAAAGAGACTATGTAATACAAACTACATTGCAAGAGCTACTCCATTTACACATACATAGTACCCAACACTGAAAGAGCCTTACCTGGGTCGCAGTTATGTTTTACTGGAACAGCTCTAGTGAATTTTAACCGAGTAACCAGATTATATATAAGTGCAAATTAGTAAAAATGCTTAATCAATTTCCCTTAATCAAGGTAGGTTTCGTTCATACTGTTTATCCTAATTTCTTTGTTGTTGATAAAACATTAAAAGAACTATTCATACATAACACACTGAAATGCATAAAATCATACATAGCTCCTTCATAGTCGGTAGAAATAAACCCGTTTTCCAACCAAATCAACACAGCATGCAAGTATATCTAATGCCTATTTTTAAAAGGAAGGATTTTCCTAATGCAAACCTCTTGATATAGCTCCATGACAACAGTCAATTAATTGACAGGACTGCAAATTTATGGTTTTATTATTTGTCTACATCTTTGTAGTAATTTTAGGCAGAGGTTAAACAGTATTTACTGAGCTGTTGATTTTACAGCTCTTCTCAAGAACTGCACAACATAGCATTGTCCCAAACATTTCTGACCTACATAATTGCATTTTAAAGCTAAATCTTCAATAACATAATACCTTGGCCAAGCTTTCTATGAATAGTATAGTTTTCTAAATATATCTGCTCAATGGATGAAAACAAAGATCTAATAAACTGGTACTTCCTAGACACAGCTATATACACCATTATTTTGCATGTTCTGGTTTACACAGTTTCAAACTTACTTTATGACAAAATAGCGTACAAGAGGCATTTTGTTCTTAAAATACAAATTGGTACTTGCATACTATGGTTGAAGTTTTGAAACACAAGTATATAAGTTTTTGTCATCAAAGAATAGTGTTCGGAAATCGGAAAGTGATAACTGCTAACTTGGGAAAGGATTAATTGTCAATCAGCCATCAAAACACATGCCTGTGAATATAAGTTTGTAAGCATAGCTGATATCAACACACTAGCTACTTGATAGCTTTATGAATACATTTTGCTACAAAACACTAGAACATGACTGAAGTGGGGGGTATGTAAAAAAAAACAAATGTGAAAATTCAATGAATCTCTACAAAAAAAAAATCACGGCAAAATTCTTTCTGCTTTCATAAGAGGCAAAATTTACATTTTTTAGGCAACTTAGTCGCCAACTTCACATGGTATCATGACCCGTCAGACAATCTGTTGTCACATTTAAAATTTTACAGTCAACATAGAAAAATGGGAAGATTTTATATTCACTTGGTTACAGCTCAAAAACTATAAAGATTACCACAATGCCCGACTGATAAAAGTATGTATTTTCATCTCAGGTACATACTATGCCTGAATAGACCCCAAAGCATGGACCCTGATATTTAGAATCTCACCTTGCCTGCATTACAATTAAATGTCACACAAACTGAATACTTAATCTTCACAACGGTTTTCAATACTACAACAATAGATGTTTTAATTTTCATGACCCAGTTATTCTGGCAATTACATGTCCTTTGAAAAAGAGTTACGAACACAAGAGGACATGGTAGATAATTACCCATGAATCCACATGGGTATCTTGTGTCTGTTCGGACTTTCCCATCTATCTTTATGAGACGCTGCTTGACAATCTTCTTCACCTCATCTCCAGTCAGGGCATACTTGAGTCGATTCCTGAGGAAAACGATTAGTGGCAGGCATTCACGTAGCTTGTGTGGACCAGTGCTGGGTCGTGGAGCCTGAAAATAAAAGCAGACAAAAATTTAATCCCAAGTGCTTTAGATTGTCATGTCATAGGGACCGAATCTCTATTGGCTGAAAAGAACTCCATGAATAAAGGAAATTTCCTTTTAATTGTGTTGTCTCGAAACCATCTTCAATATTCTTTAGTTGGTGGACATATTGGATGGCAAATTGGCACCACCAACAAGGCATCACAAGATGTCTTCAGGTAGAAACCCATGTTGATACAAAGCAATCAGAACATGATTTTCAAGACAGATCCCATGGTTGCCATATTTGATATCAGACCATTTCTATTTAGTATCTACAAGACGTCACAAGTCTTTTGTGAAAGCACATCAATTTAGCAGAAGTTGCGATAACATTTTCAAGATGGCCACTGGCAGTCCTACGGATCATCACATTTTCCATTCATTTATGACAAACTAGACATCGTAACAAGTTTTTTAGCAACAACCCCCACACCCGGTTTGAAAAGGAACATCCATTCAGGAGTAGTGATAGACTGTCACCGTCTTGGCAATATTGAACAGTGCCATTTCCCCCCCCTCTCCAACCAACTATCCATCATAAAAAGTCTTCTGGTAAGGACCAAGTGGAAATATTGTTTTTCATTCAGGAGGTTTAGCAAGAATAACATTTTCAAGCTGACTACTGTAGCAGCCATGTTGGACATCAAATCAGCATGATATTCATTTGGGATCAACTAACACATAAAGATGTCTTTTGCAAAAGCCCATCTTGATATGACCAACCTTTCAGGAGGAAGAGAGATAAAAATTTTCAAGATATCCACTGCAGTGCCTATCTGATTAGTAATTTTCAATTAGGACCAACCATACATTATGAGACGTCCTTTGGTAACCCCCCCTACATTAATATGTTATTCTATTCTAGAGTAACAATAATATGATTTCAAGATGGCTGTTGTGGTGACCATACTGGACATGAAATTGGCTTATTTTCAATCAGGAATATTTCGATAATGCCATAAATTCAAAAGCAGTGAAAACAAGATGGCCATTATGATACTGTATAACTGAGTAGCAACATTTTAAATTTAATAAAAACTGGACACAGACCTGTTTACCCATAAATTTTCCTGTCAGTATTTTAAGCAATGCCTGTCAGTATTTTCAGACCAAAGTCAGTATTTTCAGCACACAAATAGTATATACTATCAATATACTATACTTATCATTATGTAGTATTACACGACATAATGACTATACAATATTGTGTAAATAACTCTTAGTTTGCAAAGACGCTGCAATTCAGTTAATTCTGTGTTTCAAGGCACAAATATGCAGAAATTGAACACCACTGACTTAAACATCCTGTTCATATTATAGTGATAAAAACCACAAAAAAATACAACATAACCAAATTTATTGTTATTTACCTCCGTTACTTTCTCTAGAAATTATGTTTTCTCAGCTTCACACATATCCATAACATTATAATTAAAGCCAATTCTCTATTTTACATAGTTAAGGACGACTTGATATAAAACATTATGACAGACATTGTTACCACCCATCCACTTAGAAAATAATAAGTTTATCTAGATAGGTGAAGGCAATCTTATTTATCTGATAAAATCTAGTATCATCTTGGTCAATATTTACTAGAATGGAAATAAGGTTAATAAATTATTTTTCATTTCTTCCGTTAACTTGTCAGCTGTACACAATGACAAATTCATATTTGCGATCAACTCACATAGAATCGCCTCAGCACGTGTTATTTGTTTTTGAAGTATGTTTTGATCACTGACTTCCTTTCCTTTCATCATTGACAAAATGTTTCTATTTCCATTCACTAATGATTTCAATTTTGTATGATTTTCCGATTCCACATACCGAACAGTCACTCCTTCCATTATGTGCACAGGAAAAGTCGAAGTTGCAAACAGTGCAATGCACAAAATGTTCTCCTTTTGACGATGGTTTAAGGCATAGCCACAGAGTAGAATAAACTGGTAGAAAATGCTGCTTTCTGTGTTAGACTTTCCATTTTCATCATCAGTTTCGTGCTGAAACTTTCTTGTCGGCGGCATTTTCCTTTGTTTAAACAACCGGATGTTGAGAATGTCAAAATAAGTGACGTGGCACAAAATGCGGACACGGATGCGGACCGAAGAGACGATACAACGAAACGAAACGGAAAAAAAAAAACGGCTTAAAAAATTAATTTTAAAAAGTAATAAATAAATGCAACCTCAAATCGTATTTTCAGTTCAATGACCGTATGACCGTACGGATGGGCTTTATTCCGTACAAATACGGTCGGGTAAACAGGTCTGTGGACAGGGAGATGATTATGTATACATGGCAATCCTCCATTGGAGTAGTGATAACAAAAGTGTGCAAACAAATGCAAAAGAGACCATAATGGATGCAAACAGCTACTGATTTGAATCAAAACTGAGCATGACCCTGCTCTGACATGGTAGTTGGGGTCCACAGAACCTAATCATCTTATAACTAAGTCAGTTAGCTGATGAAAATGATCCGTTTACCTGAATATGGCCAGGGTGTGTGTGTGTGTGAAATAAAAGTGGGTGCAAAAATGTGTGCTTTTGATTAAATGAAGACAAACTAGTTGGAAAAACCCTTGTATATTGACAATTAACATTTGTGAATCACAACCCATAATCAGTTAAGTACTGTACTTTTATGTAATAAATCCATGAATTCAAGTATAGCTCACCTCTTATAAACTTCATGTATAACTTGCATCCTGTTAAAAAACACCAATAACATATTTTTAAAAACGTTAGTTCTCATTTTGATCTATACCTGATTGTCTCTAAACAATTCATTACATTGCAAGTAGCACAAGACAGCCATTTACATGATATAGCTATGTGTACTTAAATTGGCCTAAATTTGGTCAGCTGGAGTCTACCCTGGGGATGAGGCCATTTATAGGGTAATGAAAACTTTAACAAATTAAAAAGTTTAACAAACATCTTGCAACATACCCATACATGCCAACCCATGGCGAGGAAAAAGCTTAATCCAAGTGGACAAAAGGAGTAATCTGAGCAGAAAAAGCATAATCCGTAAAAAAAAAACAATAAAATTCAATGCGCATAAGTACATAAACGTGCATATTTTCCACAATTCTGGCATCAGGAAACATACGTTTGAACAAAGGACCAAAGTTGTATTCTACCACTAGTTGTAGTCAGTATTCTATTAAGAGCTTGGTAAATAATGCCCCTGCATTTATAAAATTTGTTTCCAAAATTTAGCACTGCTGTAAAAAGAAGATACCTTAGTAATGGAAATAGTAAAACGATCTAATTCATGGCGTCTTTATTTTCACTACGACCAATATTAAAATCCTTTCCACACAGCCTGCAATGGACGTGAAGCTACCATAGAATGGCACTGTATTGTTATTCATGTATTCATTTGAGTAGTTTTTCCCCATTTTTTCTCTAAACCACCTGTGAAAGCATTTGAGAAACATGTTTGATGTAACATACGCATTGACTAGAATAAATAGGACTTTTACCACCTAATTCCGACAAAATGGTTCTGTACCTCACATTTTTAACAAAGATTATGTGAGCTTAGATTATAAATTAGAAAACCAGTCTGTTCTGTCTTAAACCAGACAGCTGCTAAAAATAGAAACAGGTCTTCTTGAAAAGGGGGCAGCTGCTATAAATAGAACATAATACTTGGGGTGAAGGAGTCATCCCTCTAGACAAGTGTACTTTTGTCATAGTTACATAGAAGCAGTCTTTTCTATAATATGTTCTGTGTGATTAGTGAGTGTAAAAAAAAATGAGAAAACAAATTATTAATTGGGGAAGTGGGGTGGGTGGATGAGAGAATACCAAAAAAGCGTAATCCAAATACATTTACATGTAAGGTGTAATTTAGTGAAAAAAAACTAATGACTACGCCAAAAACTTAAATGGTTGGCATGTATGCATACCCCATCTAGAATTAATGTGATGGCCGAGTATTTCAACAGACTGGATATTTAATTAACATTTTATGCCACCGCTGTAGCGACCATAAGCATACTTTTTTCCCTACAAAAAAATGAAACTTCCATGGCACAATAAATGTGTTTCAGTCTCTTTGGAAAATGCAACAATCTACAAGATCCATTTCTTTTTTTAAGGATGGAGCCGAGTTCCCCTGATGAAAAGTTATTTGTTTTTTAAGGAGACTGTAGTCTTTCTTTGATGAAGGGTGCATGTGTTTCGAGTTACCGCTAATGGACAGCTTTGTAATCCCAAACAGATGTCTTTCTTATTTTGGGGGCAACATCAAATAATTGTAGAATGTTGATCAAGAACGATCATTTTTTTTATTTGCTTTTTATTTATACGGAACAATAAATGCATCAAAGGTGATCAGTTTTCATTTCAGCAAAACTATTTTTTTCTGAGCACATTTTAAAAACAAAAAGGAATTAGCCATCGTTTGGTCAATTGTAGCAGTTATCCTTCCTGCCTTCAAAAGTTGGTCAATCATATCTAGTATTATGATATTAAATTGTCAGTAAGTTTTAAGTTTTTTATTTCATCACACATTATTATAATGTAACATTGTTTCCAGGACTTGAACTTGTCCAAAATTTAGTTCATTTCTGCTTGACCTGACTTCTTTTATTTCCTTTATGTTAACAACTAATAATAGCTTCATTATTTTGTGTATGAGCTTATACTTCATACACCACTTTTCTTTGTTTTCTTTAAGTCAATAATACTGATGTTGGCTTCATATCACTAAATGTACATAGCTAGTTGATACAACTTTGGACTATTTAAGCAGGAGGCATCTAGGACTTTGCCGTTGCTATGCATCAGTACAAAGATACAGTTATCAGCATGTATTTGAATTTGTGCAGTGATTGTTTCACTTTGTTTCCAATGCCATTTTGAAAATCAAATCAACTGTTCAGTGTAAATTCTTGTTTACATATGAAGCTTGAAAGTCGACTTTCAAAATTGGTAAAGGCAGAGAACTAGTTTCCTGACAACTGGTCATAGCAGAGATTACATGACTTTCAAAATTGGTAAAGGCAGAGAACTAGTTCCCTGACAACTGGTCATAGCAGAGATTACATTAAACTATTTACAAAAATGACAAGGCTATACCAAAGATAGATAAATGCTATGTATGTTATAGTTAAAATAATTATTTAAGCCTTAAAAATATTTTTTTTTTCAGCAGAATCTCCATGTCCGTCCAAGTGAACATTTTATATACATTTCAAAACACCAATCCAGTCAGACATGTCAAGAATACATTAAATTAGAGACTTACTGAATAAGCGTTTCCAAATTTAATTAAATCAAACTGACCACATGCCCCTGCAATTTAGATCTTTTACAAATCACTTTCCAAAGAAATTTTCAAGATGGTACCCCCATTTACAGGTACTCAAGTTTCTCTCTTCTTTACCATACTGTCCATCTTGAGTAATTATTCATTTACGCTTGTGCCGAGGATTAAGAACTGGAACAACAATACTTCTTTTGAGTCTGAATCCATATAAAAAGAATTTCAAGACCCCAAAATAATTAGCATCAAGGATTATTCAAATCCTACAATACATTTAATGAACATTTTAACCGTTAAGTTTGGTATTCATTTTAACTCTAAAATAAATTCCGTATAATCTTCTGATTCCCCATGCAACTGACAACTGGAAAAAAACATTACTGCCATGATTGCAGCCTCACTTCTCACTGTTATTGATTTTGAACTGCTGTGATTGTCATGATGGCAAGAATTAAAAAAAATAAAAACTTTTATGGTTTAAAAATGTTTACCATAAAATCTTATCATACTTACAAAAACTCCACCAAGTTTGTCCAGCATCCATGATTTAGGCGCTACAACACGCTTTAAAATCTTCCTACGCCCACGATAACCCTGAAAAGAAACAAAAATAGGACTTCTGAAATTTGTGAAATGCATACATGTTTAGAAAAAAGTGTCTCTTATCTCTGGTCAAGTAAAAGATGCACATTCACAATTTTTCAAGTGTGTTGACGTGTAGTTTCTGCGTGATCAATCAGCCTCTTTCCAGGAAGATGCGACAGCGACAAGTTTCGGGCTGCTGTTATCACAATTAATTTGTTGAATAATACGTGTTTTTTCTTGTTATTGTATACATTGCGTGACTTTCATTCAATATTTTCGAGTTTATGTCTTCTTTCTGCAATACTGGAATGGAAGGTTTTGTGCATAAACCTATATTGCAACGTGGCAGGTAAAGACGAATACATGGAAGCTCTTGCCAATGAGATACTTTAAGAAAAGGGATACTATTTTAATATTAAAGAACTACAGTATGATGTAAAAAAAATCAGTTATCAATGAAGGTGACACATTTACCGTCTTCCACAATGGGTATGGGAAAACGTGTTTGTTTTTTGTTTTTTTTTTGTTGTTATCACATGACTATTTGACCTATGACATTTATGCATATCAGCTGGAGATTTGGTTAGTCATGTGACTAGCAATGAAAATGGTGCGCATGAGGTCAAAATTCATCAATGCTGTAGTTACGTCTCATCTGACAAGGGATTAAAGACAAAATGTTATGCTTGTAATTTCTGAGAAGATAAATGATTTCGCTATCGATTTAATGTAATTATGGGTCAATGTAAGGTCATTTAAGTTTGCTAGGCCTGATAGTTGGTCAGTACCCTATCCAGACACGAAATGGTGCAAATTCCAAGTTTTTGATAGGGAATAGACTCTGACCCTACACCCCAACATAAAAAACCAAATATTAAAAATGGGGTGTCAAGGGTCAGAGGAAACTCAGACTAGTACAGAATATGGCATGTTAGTATGGAAAGTCCATTAAGCATGAAAGGTGCAATGGGATACCAGTATTAGTGTCATTCTGGTCACAGTCGGGTTAGAAATTATAATTCAATGACTCAGTTGACTTAGTTCTGTGCACTTTTTATCACCTTAAAAGTTTTAGTTCTTGAAATTGGTAGGGTATGTACAAACCAATGGGCGTGTAGCATCAGACTATAATAGAAAACAAACTAGTAAATATGAATGTCTTCGCTGCAGTTTTTTTTAAAGGAAGCTGATATAAAAATGCTGCCATGTTGGATCATACAATAATGCATTAACTACTTTATGTCAACCCAATTTATAACCATGCATACAGACTGCTTATGGCAACAGAATGTTTAATTTGTGTACTGTGCAATCTGGTTTTTCCAAGTCAGATCAAAGTTCCAATGCATTTTGAAACATAATTTTGCAATAAATCAACAGGTTACTACATTTCAGGCATAGCAAGCATTGAGAACTTGAACAAAATTAACCCTTTAAAAATAAATTATGATTAGCACCAATAAATTACAAAATCGGGGAGGAACAGATAGTCCATGCTATACACAGTCGATTGAAGCAGTCATGTCCCGCAATTAAATTGTATTTGTACATATTTCTGATCACTTGATATAGTAGACATTATGATGCAACTTATACTATCAAAGTATTATATTTCACTCAAGGGAAACGAGATAAGTTTCCTAAACTTTTTTTCAAAAAAAATAAACGAGTGCAAAAAAGTAGAGTAATCAACAAAAGAATGGGCACAATTCATTATTTGTATGTTCGATAGGCTCCAGTTCAGTGTCATTATAATTGATATTTCCAATTAATATCTCTATATTTATATTGTAAACAGCATATAATAGACATGGCACTTTAATTTAAGCATAATCCCCAAAATATCTTTTGTATTCTGATCGTGGGATTATATGGATTTTAATCATGTCTTGGATATTCTACCTACCATGTTGGTTTTCTACACGAAAAAGGAAATCCCAGCAATCAGTTGTGCAGGAAGTCTACTTTGCTTCCGGTATCCATATGTTTGGGTCGAACACAAATCTGGACAAGGTAACAGTTCTGGAAGCTTTTGTGAAAAATACATTCCCGATCATAAAAAGTACAGAGTTAAGTGAAGAATTCTCAATCTGAAAATAATGGCCCGAACAAAGCAAACAGCCTGCAAGAGTACTCTTTAACAAAAGTGAATCATGAACTTATAACTAAAACATAATAGAAAATTGAACTACAGCAGATAAAATAACAAGAACAATATTGTCTACAAAAACGAATGAGTGTTATTCACAAGAGCAAGATGCACGTGAAAAAATGACACTGTGCAAAGCTAACAAAGTGGTTACTAGAATGTTTGAAATGTACTTCAAGATAAGAAGAATAATGGAAATGGAGAATCTTTTCTTGAATGCTTATCAAGAAGGTACACAATTCTTGAACACATAAAAAATACTGAGAGAAGAGATACCACAGACAAAAGACGTTATGATAGCACTGAAAGTCTTAAACCTAGAATACATAACCAGAACTTACTCAATAAACAGAGATGGATACAAAGGATACATACTAAGATCAAGAAATAAAAGCCCAGTACTACCTTATGGAGAGATTTTCATCAAGAACCATAAAATTATAGACAGAGAGCCTACCCCAATATTAAAGAAAATAAGCAGACCGAAGAGCTACATCTGAGTGATATCCCTCTGGAAATACCCCTGCAAGAGACAGTAGAGCGATTTGAAGACAAAATTAAATTGAAAGTCATAACATCCAGATTAAACACCATCTCCATGACTGCAATTTATAATGGAGACAGAATTTTTGAAATAGAACTATACTAAAAGAAATGAAAAGAGCCTTTTATCTATGTGGATTTTTGACAAAAACATGGTACAAAGGCTGTATTTATGATAGAAAATGCAATTGATGTGGATTATCTGGACACACTCCGCATAAATGTTTGAAAAAACAAGGAAATCAACAACAACAACAGCAACAACAACAGATAAATGAGGAAGTACAAGAACAAGAAATCTCTGAAAATGCAGCAAACACAACAAAAATATATCCAAATGCAGAAAAGACCTTACAGCAGCAGCATCAAGAGAGTGAAAGAAATACAAAACAAGGTCAACAACTTAAACAGCCAGAGCAACAACAAACCCTTCAAGCCAGTCATAATAATGCATCAGAGAAACAGCAGCAACAACAACAAATACAACATCCACAAGCACCTCCAAGAAGAGTTGAAAGAACAAAAATAACAAGAAGCAATCCAACACAGCAGCAAAATATACAAGAGATTAATAAACAGGTATTGACGCTGGCAACAACAAAATCACAAATAGAGAAAGAGAAAGAAACTAAGAGAGAACACAGAAGAGCCAAACAGAGGAAAAAGCTACTAGATGAAAAACAAAAAGCAGAAAGTGCATACCTTCTCCAAGCAGACGAAACCATTGACCAACATTTCTGAGAAGAAAAAAAAAATTTTTTTTAAAAAAAAAAAATATCTAAACCCTCCAAAAAAACAAAAACAAAAAGATCATAAAAGACATTCGCATTCACTTCCCGATACCAGATGTAGTCTGATATAATGACTGTGTTATTTGTAAATGATGACATGTTTTTTAATTCATTTTTTCCATGGAAGTAAACCAATATCAACCAGTTTATTATCATTAAAAAAAAAACCTGTCAGCTAATACTCCATGGTTTTGAGAAGAGCTCCTTCTTACTTGGGAATACTACTATAATAGCCAACAGTTACTGTAACAAGATTTGTAAGGCATATTTAATAAAATTAAGATACAGTAAGATATTTATAGAACATATGATATTATTTGTAATTTATATTTTAAATTTGTATTACTTGGTGCTCCATCATTCAACTGTCTGAAACTTGACCATTCATGCATCTCCACAGCTTTTACAGTGTTGCACATGTGATCACAAAGCAGGGAACACCTTCTCACCCTCCCTCCAAATCTGAGGGAGATGCTCTTTTAGAGAGACAAATGAAAATAGTAGTGCATTAATTATGCTAAAAAGGGAAATAACCTTGTTTACTTTGCCAGTTTTTCCACCTAAGCTTCGTTACATGAGCTGTATGTTATTTACTTTGAACACCATTGCAATAAATGTGTGACCATGTAACATGTGCCTGAATATCTGGTTAAATAAACAGTACCACAAAATGTTCCATATGGCATCTTGCTCTTCCATTTAAATTAGTGTGCACTCATTATCTGTGAGCATTTATTATAATAAATAATTATCTGCATTACGTTCCTTCCCAAACTAACCAGTCATTAATTAAATGACAAAGTGTGTGTTTGTGTATGTGTGCATGTGCATGTGTGTGTGTGTGTGTATGTATGTGTGCCTGCCTGCCTGTGCAGGCCAACATGCAAGTGACAGTCCCTATTGCAGTTGGTGCAGATGTACTTGGAAGTCTGAGTTGCTTGGGTTGCTGCTGTACTCTTTTTTTTTTCTCTCACGCTTCTCTGTGGCCAGCTGGCTTCTTCCTCACATAAGTCTCCAGGTGCCTCGATCATCATCCTGCAATTCCAAGCTGTCAGGTGAAATGCCAAATGCCTTCATGTCCCTCTTGCACACATCCTTGAAGTGGAGTGAGGGGCGACCGACTCTTATAGTGACAGTGGCCAGCTGTCTATATAGAATGTCCTTTGGCAGTCTCCCATCCTCCATGTGTCCCAGCCATTGAAGATGGCATTTGCTAAGCAGGAAGAACATGCTGGGGATACTTGCACACTGAAGGATCTCTCTGTGTGGGAAATTGTCTTGCCAGCTGATTTTAAGGATGCGTTTCATGCACCATATATAGAAGGAGTTGAGTCGATGCTCTTGTCTCATGTAGGTGCTCCAGGTCTCACTTCTATACAGGAGAGTGCTGAGAATGCAGGCCTGCTAGACTTGAGCCCTGGTGTGCACTGTCAGCATACTGTTTCCCCACACCCTCTTCGTTAGTCGGGCCATGATACGGTCTGCCTTTACAAGCCTTCTCTCCAACTCCACCCAGAGCAAAAGAGTATTGCTGATGTTTGTCTTTTTCAGGCTGATGGTGAGCCAAAACTGTTTGCAAGCATCAACAAAAGGTCACCCAGGCTCTGGAGGGCATCCTAGGTGTGTGTCACAAGAGCCATGTTGTCAGCATGTCGGATCAATCAGCCTTCCGCCAGACCTGGTTAGCAGATATACTCCATCAGTGGATGTGTCGAAGGTGTAGAACAGGAGTAGGGAGAAGAAGATTCCGAAAAGGGTTGGAGTCACCACGCAGCCCTGCTTCATGCCAATGTTAATGGGGAAGGAGTCTGAGGAGTATCCATCATTCAAGACTGTACCCTTCAAATCAGCATGGAAGAAGATTATCTCATGCTGTGGAGCTTTTTAGGGTGCAGCTAATCTTCTCAAAAAGTAAAATTAGGCCCTTCCTGCTGACCAGGTCAAAGGCTTTAGTGAGGTAGATGAACATCATGTAGAGTGGCTGACTTTGCTCTCTGCTCTTCTCTTGGAGGTGTCGGAGGCAGAAGATAATGTCTGTTGTTGACCTGCCTGCTATGAAGCTGTACTGGAATTCCATGTACATGCAGTCTGCCAGTAGCTGCATCCTGTTGAGGATGATGTGGACATACACTTTGTCAACAATGATCAGGAACGAGATTCATCTGTAATTGTTACAGTCACTGCGGTCACCCTTGTTTTCGCAGAGGGTCACTATGGTGGCATCATGCATGTCTTGGGAGAACTGCTCCTTCCTTCCTTCAAGCAGATGCAGAGTAGCTCATGCAGCGGCTGTGGCAATGTTGGTTTTCCATGTTCAATTGCTTCGGCGGTATGCTATCACTACCTGGTGCTTTGTACTTTGAGAGAGAGTCGATGGCTTTGCTTAACTCCTCTAAGGTGGGCATTTTATTAAGTTCCTCCATAGTGGGCAATTCCTGTATGTTGCTGAAGGCCAGACCTGGAGTGATGGATATTTCTTGGGAGTACAACTCTGAGTAGTGCTCCACCCATCTGGCAATCTGTTGCTCACAGTCTGTGACCTTCTCTCCTGTCAGAGATTTCAGGGGGCTAATGCCTTTCACTGTAGGGCCTTCTTGATGCCACTGTGCATGTCATAGATGTTTCCTGACTTAACACTGTGCTGGATTCCTTCACACAGTTGCTGCCAGTACTCTTTTGCACTCAGCGAAACCTTGGGTGGTGCTTTAGGCTCTTCTGAGGGCAGCAAACATCCATTCATTGATGCATATTTGTAAGCTATGATGGCTTCTCATTTGTCCTCAGTTACTTGTTCCATCCTAGAGAGGTTTGCATTGAACCAGTCCTGGCTCATGATAGGTGCACAGCTTTAGCAGTCTTTGACCGTTTTCGTTGATCTTTCCAGTGTCATGATGTCCAAGACAGGTAGACCATAGCTCGTGGTCCGCACCTAATCTTGTATTAAAGTTGCATGATGGAAGAATAGTAGCTTGTCCTTTGATCTATTCATCCAACTGATTGTAGAACTGATCCATTACGTCTTCTGAAGATGTGAGGGTGGGTGCGTAGACACTGCATATGTTGACAGGACCTGTAGCAGTGGTGAGGCAGATGGACAAAAGATGCTCAGTGCCCCTAAGGGAGGCTCAAATGAGGAAAGGAAGGTGTTTCTGCTGGCAGGGCTCAGGTTCTTGGCCCTTCCAGAAGAAGGTGTAGTTTTCCTCTTTGATGGTGCTGCTGGAGGTGAACCTGGTTTCCTAGAAGGCAGCTATGCTGACATTTAGTCTGGTTAGCTCTCTGTTAATGATGAGCATCTTCCTGGTTTCATCCAACTCCCTGAGATCATCAGAGATGTCTGTGCACATGGTTCGCACATTCCAGCTTGCGAATCGAAGAGCTGATAGTTTCTTGTTTTTTTTTTATGTCTGGTGTGGAGTTTCCTTCTACTTGTTGTACTGAGCAACACACTGAGCTTGTGACACCCACTGAAGCAGGCAGACATCGACACCTTACTGACCGGGATTGCCCAGACTGAGATGGGCTGTAGAAGGCCAGTGGGATGCGGTGATCCCTCCTACTGTTGAAGCTGACCTGTGATGCCCCTTCCCTACACCAATCAGGTGGGACTTATAAGCCAAAGACTGCCAGATTCTATGTTGTTTCCTTTCTCAAGGGTGAGGCTGGAGTGGCCTCTCCAGGGCACAAGTCTGGGTGTGGATTACGAAGATCCTGGGCTGCCAAGACATCAGGATCCCCCTCTCATCTTTGCTGAGCATGACATCTGGCACCAATGACATTTGGCACCAATTCGGATGCAGAAACTACCTTGGGGTCTCCACATTGGATTTTCTGTCTTTTATTTACTTGCGTAGCCTTTCCTTCTCCCAAAGATATTCACAAAGCAGTGGAGCCATCATCCAATGGCACTTCATGGGTTTCAAATTAAAGTTTCCATCTCCTATATGAACTGCCTGGCAAGGCTAATGCCTGCGTTTGGAGTCATTGTTTTCCTTGTCTTAGACTGGCTGCCTGCCAAGGCTAAAGAGCCCAGTCTGTCCACCCAGTTATACCACCGGACAGTCAGTCGCATCACACAGCAGGCTCTCAGAAAACAGGGGGCCCTGCATGAAGGTAGTTTTGTAGACACAATAGTGTAGGAGAGGCCATATGCAAGTACACCTTGCCAAGCAAGGCCAGACAATGGTCCCACAGCAATCGCTATACCTAGAAAGGAAAGGCTATGAGAGACACTTCACTTTCGTTAGCGAGCGGGACCTCCAGGGGAGATAAAAAGAGACAAAGAAAGAGACAGAGAGAGAGAAAGAGAGATAGAGAGAGGGAGAGAGAGGGACAGAGAGAGAGATATAGAGAAAAAGAGAGTGTGTATTTCAAGCACAAAATGATTAAATTTGTCTATGTTGTTGAGGTGACTTTAACCTCATAAATAGAGTCACACTAATTGCCATCAGTCACTTTTAGACTTTACATTCCAATTTGATCAGTTATGGCAAATTTTAATGTTTTCATTGCCACATACACTGTTTTAAAACATACTTTTGGCTGTTTTATAGTTTTATTACCTTTGCAAACTTGGATATTGATAGTGCCAACAGAGACTTCCACTAATTAAAAGTTACAGTCAATTGCTTTAGTTTTTTTTCTTTTGATGATAAAGTGTGCACAGATAGATGCAAAGGTTAAGATTTGGGGATATAGGACAAAATTGTGACCATAATTTGTGTACCACACTTATGTTACAAAATATTATAATCAAATGACACTGACCAAGCCCATATTAACAAGTTTACCAGAAATTCTAATTATCTATATAAACAAAAACAATGAACTGCACATAAATCAATATACCCCTAAAGAATGAATTGCACATATATCAATATACCCCTAAAATTAAATTGCCCATATGTCTATATACCCCTAAAAATGAATTGCTAATATATCAATATACCCCATAAGAGTGAATTGCCAATCCATATACCCCTAAATAAATTTATTTTATGGATTGCTCATAAATCAATGTATTCCTAATGAATGAATTACACATAAAAAATCCATAATGAATGAATTACAGATAAATCAATATACCCTTAATGAATGAATTACACATGAATCAATATACTGATAATGAATAAATTACACATGAATCAATATACCCCTAATAAATGAATTACACATAAATCAAACTACCCTTAATAAATGAATCACACATAAATCAGTATACTCCTAATGAAAGAATTACACATAAATCAGTAAACCCATAATGATTTAATTACACTTAAATCAATATTCCCAGAATGAATGAATTACACATAAATCAATAACCCATAATGAATTAATAACACGTAAAACAATATACCCATAATGAATGAATTACACTTAAATCAATATTCCCATAATGAATGAATTACACATAAACCAATAACCCATAATGAATGAATTACACATAAATCAATAAATGAATAATAAATGAATTACCCATAAATCAATATACTCATAATAAATGAAGTACACTTAAATCAATATTCCCAGAATGAATGAATTACACATAAATCAATAACCCATAATGAATGAATTACACATAAATCAGTATACCCATAATGAATGAATTACACATAAATCAATAAACCCATAATGAATGAATTACACATAAATCAATAACCCATAATGAATGAATTACACATAAATCAATAAACCCATAATGAATGAATTACACATAAATTAATAAACCCATAATGAATGAATTACACATAAATCAAAAAACCCCATAATGAATGAATTACACATAAATCAATTTCTCCCTAATGATTGAATTATACATAAATCAATAAACCCATAATGAATGTATTACACATAAATCAATAAATCTGTAATGAATGAATTACACACAAATCACTATAAACCTAATGAATGAATTACACATAAATCAGTAAACCCATAATGATTGAATTACCCATAAATCAATATGCCCATAATGAATGAAGTACACTTAAATCAATATTCCCAGAATGAATGAATTACACATAAATCAATAACCCATAATGATTGAATTACCCATAAATCAATATACCCATAATGAATGAAGTACACTTAAATCAATATTCCCAGAATGAATGAATTACACATAAATCAATAACCCATAATAAATGAATTACACATAAATCAATAAACCCATAATGAATGTTTCCTTAAATAAATAAAAATGTCCGGCAATAGACAATAGGTTACCTTCTCCAAGTATATATATATTATTATATATCCCAGATAATTATTATTATAATTATCCCAGATCAGATAGTATACTGACTAATTCTGTCTTATGTAACTCACTTGTTCTATGTTTACAAATAGAGGGGACCATTATATGTATACTGACCTTAATTTAGGTTCATGAGCTTAGCGGGGATTTCATTAGCTTCCATTTTACGACTAGCATGAATGTGCCCATTTAACACTCCATGACTTCTTTACATTTAGCTATTTAAATATCTAGTGTTAAAATTATATATGGCTTAGCCCATAAAATCTAACTATTCTAAAATAGTTTTCGTGATCAATTAAATATTATGAACTAATATATGAATATACACTCAATACATGGCATACTACACAGAGATTTAATTCATAAATCTATGAAACATTACCCATCATGTATTAGGGTGAATTCATGAACTTCCTATTCATTTCTATGTATCGAATATTCAATTACATGCATCTTGTCAATTCTCTCAATGAATTGATAATTAGAAAATCAAAGAATAAAATGTCGTGACTAACATGTCATGAAAATCCTGAAAAATGAAATCATACATACATACATCATAACATCAATACATTTGCAAATAAATCAACAAATGAAATAGTATATAAATATTTTGAAACTAAGATTGTGTACTTTTGCCATTTTATTCATTTTCCCATGAACTTCCAATGTATAGTCTGTCTACTTTCTGAGACCACTAACTTGCCCTTCTTCAGTCATGGGGGAATGTACTACTTATGTTCTTCCCCCATAGTCCCGTCTAACTTTTTTCAAGCAAGATTGAAGACTGAAGCAATTGACTGGTTCCTAAAATTTCTTATGTAGATTATATTTGATTCACGAGTATAAGCTAATCATGCCGCAATTAATTATTCTTTGAACAAATAATTATTGATGTACTAGCCCCTTTCACTGGTGTAAGTTTGAAGAGTGTTATGACAAACCCTTTGTACCATAACAGATGACTGTCAAATTTCATGATGCAAAACCAAGTTTCCTTTGACGTTCAGAGATGAAATGAGAATAATCATAGAACTATCTCTAGCCCTTTCTACTTAAATTAAGTTTACTTTGGTACAATTCATTTAATCAATACTTCTAAGAGTTAAAAATTTGACACATCACACACAATATATATATATATATATATATATATATATATATATATATATAGATAGATAGATATGGAGAGAGAGAGAGAGAGAGAGAGAGAGAGAGAGAGAGAGAGAGAGAGAGAGAGAGAGAGAGAGAGAGAGAGAGAGAGAGAGAGAGAGAGAGATTAAAACACACATGAACTATTTATTTTTCTACTAATGCACAGGACAGTCTTTCACATGTATGTTTTGTCATTTCAAACAGTTTAAATGATGTTTGCTTAGAAAGGTACTTTGTCAATATTTTATAAATTCTCACCTCAGGCAATTATTGTAGCTATGATTATGGTAAATTTTGCCAAACAATGGATCAAAAGCATTTTGTTTCACAATATATGATAAGTGATACTTATATTTCTAGGGTATGCAAAGTCATTTTGTATGTGGAAAAAATTTCACTTAATTAGTACTAATCTAATAAACCAAATAATTTATGTTATCAATATGAAATCTGTATATTTCTTCATGTCCTTGGCGAAAATATCTGGTATATTTAATGAACAATTCTGGTTTAGTCTTCATTTCCAAATCTTTTTATTGCAGGTTGTACTTTTCCCTCAAAATATATCTTTTTTGTCAAATTTACTATATGTCTGATCTTTTTTTTAAAAAAAATAGTTTTTTGACTGTAGTCATCAATATGTAATTGAGGTTAAACATGCATGTCACCATTTATTGCAAATACTTGAGTTGCAAACAAAACGACAATTTTGCTAACAAATACATAAAATGTAATACTTAAATCTTCGTTTATTTTGGTATTACACATTTATTCCGATAACTATTTTTATTCATGTATTTATTCCGGTAAATACCTTTACACTGGATAGTCTACCATGTGTAACCTAGTGATCCCAAAAACCTCCAGTTCCGGCTTAAAGTGAGGTCCTCTTGTCAAAACATAACCATTCTTCATCACTTCATGGAATTGCAAGATGGCTCCTCGTTGCGAGAGGAGGAGAGCTGTTGTGATGGTTCCGAAAATGACAATTCTTGCGTAACCCATGTTTCTTTTGAGTCTAGTGCAGAAGATTTCGCGCAAGCCGAGGCGGAACAGAAGAACAGGGACGTGCAGGAAGGGAACGAGAACAGAGGGTAGGGGATTTAACGGCACGTACAAAAGTGTGATAAATTTAGAAGGTAATCGTTGATAGCTGTCCGTATAACGAGGGTGATTATTGTACACATTCTAAATGCAGTTAAAAATGTTTATTTCGTGATGAGAGCTTACAGATCATAGGTTACTATAAGTTTTCATTTGAACTAGTGGTTGGGGGTAGTCCTGGTTCTACGTGTAAGATGTAGCACATTGTTTTTGTTTTAGTGCTTCGTCTTACAACCCAAATAACGGCCTTACATAACGTGTTCTGATGTCGTTGACATCGGAACGAGTAGTCAAAGTTTCAGGAATATCTCGCACACTTGGCAACCTATATAGACACTCATCCACTAATTTATGTGTAATTAATATAATGTGTTGTCTTATCCTGGTGGAATCAAAATATGGCATTTTCATGTTCCATTGACATATATTTCAATTTGTTGCAATGCAACGGTAGTCGAGGTATGCTAAAGTATGTTCCAGTTGGTTCATGTGGGAGATGTTTCTTGAATGAAATGAAATGTTGCTTATAGTTTCAATAGACATATTATATTTTTTATTTATTTCATTATAGAATAATATTTCAACCTAACCCGATTTTGGCATTCTTGGCTTTCATAGCTTTCCAGCCAAATGAAATGTAGGCCAATGAAATTCGAAAGTAGGTCCATTTCTTTGGTGAGAATTTGAATTTGTTAGAGAAAAGACATCAGGGTAAGTAAAGTCTGACAAAACATAACTTTACTTTGTAGAAAGGCATCAATATTGGTTGTCAACTGTATGTGATATTCCTGAAAATATAACTTTCATTACACTGTTAATCGACATTAAAACACGCTTCACAGCACCATTAGTCAAGCAGTAGGACCCATCACCCACCCAGAAGAAAAATATCTGGAAGATGTTGCTTACATTGTAGGACTAGGGGTAGTCCTACAATGCAAGAGCGCGATGCTGATATTTATGTTATGTCAGCATCAGATTCTTGCATCTAGGACTGGGGGTAAAGGGTCTCCCAAATCTTTTTATGAATGTTGTGGTCATCATGCTTGGAAGAAGCAGCACTGGCAAATGACATACTTAAAATTAAAGGCATGTGTTGGTTTGAAAGTAGCAGTCTTTAGCTAATTAACCCTTGGCGCACCGATAAATCATCACACTATTCCTCCCTCAGTTATTGAGCGCCTTGATAGCATGGTAAAGTTTATCTAGCTTGTATCCTGGGCGCCGAATTTGAGTGGCAGTATTTAGCATGGCTTATTTCCAGCACGACGAGATAAATCATCACAAACCATTTGTTGATTTCAAGCAATTTCCTAATTTTGCAGGCAGTTGAACCGATAAAATTTTAGCTTATATAGAGGAGTGAACACTGCAGAACACTGGGAAAATTTTTATTTTGATCGTGGCAGAAATAATGAAGATATTTAGATCCAAAAATGATGCAAACTGAAGGGAATCAGCCAGTTGGAACAGACTTTACTTGACAAACAATGATGGAGAATTTTCAGGGTTTTTATCGGATAAGATTGATAGTGACATTGAAATAGCCATTTATTATAATGGCGAACATGATGAGAATGAGTTCAAAGTTTATTAAGTGTTTTATTAGCTTTTCAATTTTCAGAGAGATTTCTAAGGAAGAAAGGTAATTCAAGAGCAAGGAAAATGTGTGCATCTTTGAACAGTATTCACAGGAGGTTAAGTTTACAAGAGAGACAAGTGGAATTTTTGTGCATATAAAATATAATTATTTCATGTGTTAATTATTGTGTGTGTATTCCTAATCAATTTTATGGATTATTCATGGCAAGAGAAAAAAAAATTGATAAGTACATCATTTATTTTCACCTTTATGCATGAGTTTTATTTCTGCATGTAGCATGAAATTTATACCATTATGTACATGATTTTATTGAGAACTGTTGTGCCAAATTTCAGCCCAATTAAATGAATATAAATAAAATAATAACAAATTTACGGCAAGTAAATTCTCTGGGAAAATATGCAAGCCAATTGCTGTCAGCAAGTGTCAGGGATACAGCACTGGTAAGACTAACACTGGTCTAGGTGATCTCTGCAAGTATGCTGTAAGAAACTGCCTAGCTATTTGACTCAGGGATTAATGAGTTAAACATTTATATTAACAATTATAAAACACCTTCAATATAGTACATGGAGAACTCCATTTCTTTGAGAGAAATTGCCCCATGGAGAACTCACCACAAAGCATGTGCAAAAGTTGCCGCAGTGCTTAGGCTGAAGGTACTTACATTGTTATTAAGGTACTAGGTCTAGGAGTTAAAATTATTGGTGCTCAGTTGTAAAACCCACTGTTAAAATGGTTTTGACTAGGATTTGGGGAAATATGAAAAATCTGTACATGTTCTTTGTATATCTAACAATTAATGAAATTAAAGGAAACAGCTATCTTATCCAGAAAACAGAATCATTTACTTAGGGACAAAAGTCATTGGCTTAATTCAAAGAAGACATACAGGGATTAATTCTATAACAAAGTGTGTAACCCACTTGCACCAACTTGAAAAAATGACAGCAAAAAACAAACATCACTATCCATTGGACCCTGTAAACAATTCTTGTTTGCTATTTTAATAGAAATAGACCTTTATTTCCCCCAGGCTATATGGGTTAAGTCTAGCTTAACTTTAATTTCCACACTACAATAGCAATTTGCAATTAGGGCTGTCAAAAAACACGAAAAAAACAACCATGATATGTACAACCCTATACCAACTAATTGTTATCTCCATTTCTTTAATATTTTTTTATGGCGATAGAGGCTAACTGTGTACTACTCAGTCTGATTTGTCTACACCAACGTAGCTGCAAATTGTCTGACCGCACGCTGTTAATTAATAAATTTATTTAGAATGACCTTTGTACACAGATGGTAGGTATAATCCAACTTGTAATGATCACTGTGAGCAGCCACGTTAAAAGCTTTAGAACACTCGCATTTTTTAAAGTATAAGTCCTTGTTAGAACAAACCACGTTTATTCATTTGCTTTTCACCGCAGATTTGAATTACCCACGCATGCGTGCCCCAGTTATACCACGTGACCACACAGTCACATAAGTGTTACTATTATGGAATTATAATTCTTAAAATAATTATGGTAAAATTGTAGTATCGAAAATAGAAGTATCGGTATATGTATGATGGCTAACTTTCGAAATTCAGAGACCTAGTCGACTAGAAAAACAAGGAGCAAAGATTACTTTGAGGCATTAGGAAGATTTCAAGGTGTCTAGCTGATGATTGTTCATAATATAAACTGTGGGATTTCTTTGACATGTTTGTTTGGAAATCAAAGGTATCCATCTGGATTTCATTAAAAGAGCACCAAAGGATCACCCTTTCATCACGGCAGACCGCATATGCGGTCCAGGGGAAGTAACTCCGTCAACACTATGTACCGAGTTTTCGGTCTAGGGCAGTGTTCTTCTTTAACATTTTAGTACCAGACTAAATATCTTTCGGGGTACCTCTAATAACTTCCATCTGGCCATAGTACACAATTAATTTCACTATATTGTCTCTACATTTGTTTCTCAGTACTGAACTTTCCACTGTGTGACAATCAATACAAATCATATGTTAATCTAAAATACCTTCAAAGATGACTTTATGTTTTAGTTCTTGTCAAGGGTTGACCTGCATTTTTTTGAGAGGCTGAATTGTAAACAAAACACCAGGCAACGGAACACAGATTTCACTTCCGGATCATCACCATGACCTTATTACTCAATGTGCACTGTCGCCGAAATACACACAGACAACCACACCATAAGCTCATATTTTAAAGAATAAACAATTGCCTTTAAATCCTAACCAAGAATGCCAAAATCTGACTCTAGTATCACCACCAAACTTTGATAGGAAAAAGTGATCTAAAAATAGACTGGGACTACATTCATCATTTCATGGGTACTGAACCGGATTTGATTAATTGTGTACTGATTCCTGAAAGGGTCAATGTTTTGTCAAAGTTTTTTTTTTTTGCATGCCACTACTATTTCAACTTCATACATAAAGTCTTTTGAAATTTCCTTGCAAGCAAAATGCGTGACAGCTATCAGAAAGTGTGTAGTGCTGGTGTTCTTTAGGGTGCAATTTGAGATCCAATTGTTCTTAAGAAACCAAAAGTAAATTTGCTATATCTTCCTTAATTATAGAAATTTTTCAATGCAGTAAAATCCAAATTGTAATACTTGATAAGGCCTGTCTGAAAATATTCTTGAAATTAAAAAATATTGATATATTACATTTTAATAAAAATTTAAATAAATATATAAATTTTAAAAACTTTATTTTACAAAAATTAAATTTTCATACACGTTTTGACATTCAGTTTGACAAATTTAAGGCAGAAAAGTTGATTAATGAATGGTGTTTAAAACAAATGGTAGTTTAGGTCTGTACAACTGATAATATTAATCCCAGGGGTACTGAAGCATGATAGCTCACAATGATTTTGACAGCAAATTGCAACATGCCTATCCAGATGCATATAGGTGTACATACTAAAGAAACAATGACAAGTGCTATGTTCCACATTTATTGTTTTAGGTACTTGGGCCGTTGTTTGTATAACTAACAGCCCACTCAAATTTAAAGTTTTGATGGGACCACTACCATGTTTTATAGCAAATATGCATTCCATTTTAATGCCGATAACTACAAAAGTCAACAATGCCATATGAAAATACAGTTTCAGGGAAGTTCCACCTTATTAAAAAATGATGTGAATCTCTGTCATGAAGATCTAAGCCATGTCTTTGAGAAGCTGTATATCAGTGTACTGATATGAACTCATCTTGGTCACTTATAGCAGCAGACTGCACATGTCCTTATGAGACCTTGCTATCACCATTGGACTACTGGAGAGCTTCCAAAATGATACAACTCTAATACTTTGTTCCAAATACCAGGCTAGACCTGAAAAGATATAACATGTTTCACTTAATTCTAAAAAAAAACAGAAAGATGTAGGCAAATGAAGTTAAAATGTGTTAGAAATGGTGATTTCAAAATAACATTCAGGTTGCAAATAGGGTTAAAAAAAGGTAAACTTGATAGAGTGACACTCAAAGATGTGAAGCAATGTGCATGTATTAAAGTGACAAATGCATCCTAAAAATAGATGAAGTTTCTGCAAGCATATTTAGCCATTTACAGGTTAAATAACTAATCAGGTAGAGTATGTATCATAAAGTTTAAGGCAATGATGGAACGGTGAGGTTTGATCATTGGTGCAAACATTGATACATACCAGTATAGTGGAATGTCAAATGACAATGTACCAAATTAAAATTTATTACTATATGCAATCCTATTCATGAAGGAAAAACAATTTTAGATATTGCGAGTGAATATAGCAAAATGTGGCCACACAGATCAACTATAGGTACCAATAGATCCTATATCATCAAGTAAGTGTGAAATTTTCATCCCGAAAACTTGTAAACAAGGATGGATATTTGCATGTGTGGGACATATGCAATGTACTTGTTAAAATCACATGTGCAAACATGATTCAAATAATCTGTTTGAACATTTTTAGTCTATTTTTAAGAGTCTTGGCTACCAAGTTATTAAGTTCAATGATTCAGTGATTCAATGGAATCAGATATCAGCTGATGTTGCAATACCGCCCTCTGTCAAAGTACTAAATTGAAATGTGTTACCATACAGAGGCATATTCATGATGAAAATAACATCTTGGGATATTTTAAGTGCACACAGTCAAAACTGAGCCTTACAGATTCACTATAGGTACCATGTCAGCCTAACAATGTCAATTTTGATTCCAAACATTACAAAATATATGCATATTTGTTCATGTCAGCTATGTAACCATATTAGGATCAGTTGTAGAAAGTTAAATTCAAATAATGTTTGAATATTACTTATGTAGTCTTTAAAGTGTCAGATAACAAATATTATTAGTCATTAATAATGCATAAAGCAAAATGGATCATGAGAATTCTCACAATATCATCTGGGCCACAATGCCGAACTACATCAATCAACATCTTAAAGAAACTGAACAATAAAATGGAATGCATTCTGTGTTCAACTTACATCATTTTGCTGTTTTCTTACATGCAATGGTAAATATACCTGGGTAAAGTATATTTTACCCCCTCTGACCTGTATTTCATTCTCTGACAGCTTAATATGATTTTGTAGAGAACTTAAACAGGTTCTAGTATAAAGTCTTCATCTTTGTTCTCTCATTAAATACTCTATAACTATGTTTATAAACAATTACTGATAGCTATACAAGCAGATATGTGTTACTTAGGAAGTCACCCCATCATAAACACATAAATCAACTGTTTGGACCCCAAATAAATAGTTTCAATGACCTAAAGGTACAAAGCAAAGTAGAATTTTGTCTTCATGTATTTTAAATGAGGGTCTCATTTTGACTAATAAAGATATTTTCTCTGATCAAATTTGACAAATATCCATCATTTGAGCTTGTATATGGTGTAGGAGTATATATATGCTGATATATTTTCATATCATTCCAAATAAATATATATGTGTATACTTGGTGGAAAAGTTTTATTTTTTAATTGTTTTTTAAATTTCATTTAAATTTTTTAAATTAAAATTATTTTTTTTATTTTTAATTTCATTTTTATATTTTTAAAGTCAATATACATAACCTATTAAATTTCATGTGTATGTCATTAATAATAAAATTTTTATATCAGTTTCAAGTTTTTACTGACCGGCCATAGTACACAATTAATTTCACTATATTGTCTCTACATTTGTTTCTCAGTACTGAACTTTCCACTGTGTGATGACAATCAATACAAATCATATGTTAATCTAAAATACTTTCAAAGATGACTTTATGGTTTAGTTCTTGTCAAGGGTTGACCTGCATTTTTTGAGAGGCTGAATTGTAAACAAAACACCAGGCAACAGAACACAGATTTCACTTCCGGATCATCACCATGACCTTATTACTCAATGTGCACTGTCTCTGAAATACACACAGACAACCACACCATAAGCTCACATTTTAAAGAATAAACAATTGCCTTTAAATCCTTACCAAGAATGCCAAAATCTGACTCTAGTATCACAACCAAACTTTGACAGGAAAAAGTGATCTAAAAATAGACTGGGACTACATTCGTGGGTACTGAACCTGATTTTATTAATTGTGTGCTGATTCCATCTGGTAATGTAGATGTTATATTTAAATTATCTCGTGAGTTTAGCTTGTATACAACTAGGAATAACGAACAAAGTAGGAACTTTTAACGTGTTTTCCGAATGCTGAAGTTTGTATCCAAAATGGCGGCGTTTTAAGGATTTTTAGAGGAGAGGTTTTGGAGGATTTAAATAATTTTGACCTGGTACATTTGTTTGACAATGAGAGAAGACATATGGAGAGACAATGGAATGCACTTGTGGGTGACAGCGATGACGATGAAGATGACTTTGAAGGTTTTGAACCAGAGGAATTGTACACTCCACGTGGTTTTTTTTTTTTGGACGAAGCCCGAAAACCAAAGAGATTTGTTTCAGTTTTCTGACAAGAGTTGGGCACACCCGAGAGTTATATGGCTCCAGGAAAGCTTTGGATTATTTTCAAATATTCTATTTAAATGAAGTTTTTGGAAAAATTGTCCGTTTAATGAACTTAAATGCGACGATCAAACGTGGCACAGGCGATATAGGTCACTTACGTGTATGGACAGATCTCACCTTGGAGATCATTTTGGTTCATTTTATAGAATTTTATATATTATGGACACCATGAAAGAAAGACTTGTTTTGCTATTGTGATTATTCACTAGTACATCTAGGGTCAATTGAACAAGTTTTGAGAACATTCTAAGTTTTCTAAGAGGTAATAAAATAATTGTATTTTACCTGTTGTTACCTGTTTGTACCTGCATTTTAACAGTTGTAATAGATATGCACATTTTAATGAATTAGTCATAAAATTTGATTTTTAACCTTGATTTTGACACCTAATCCAGCCAGATAATTTTAACATTGGCAAAGTTATGTTGTTTCAAAGCTCACAAGTCATTTTGCTTTAAAACTCCAAAGTTACTTAGTGTTGAGGACTCTATGCCTACAAAGTTACTTAGTGATGAAAGGGTTAACACCCACATTCAATAGTTATGGTCTACAAAAAGGTTTATTACCTGTAGAACAAATGTTTTAACCTTGGTATATAATGTTTGTTGGGTTGCATTTATTATTATTATTCCAAACAGACTGACTTATTGTTTATTTATATTAAGCAGAGATCTGGTTCATAATTATAGCGATTTGAAGTGGTTGGGGAGTGTAATTTTTTTTTTTTTTACGGGTACCTGCGTTTTTGTTTCAATACCCGAGTTTTTCTATATGGTCGGGTAACCGGGTACCCGATGACAGCCCTATTTGCAATATGTACATTAGCCTGGTTTACAGGCTGTACCAGCTCTCACTATATACCAACCAGTAGCCAGACTCCTTTTTATAAAAACAATCTTTACTACTCAAGGATGGTCTTGGCTTTCAAAATAATCACCAACCTCAATATTTTGTCGCCAATTTTCAAGAAATGTTGCCAGAACAAGTAGTGAATATATTTCCAAGTCTATTAATGTAATAGGCAATGAAAATTGAAAAAGATCAGATAGTTATTACTTTATTGACAAGTAATACCAAACAATTTAGCCATAACATTGAAAAAAAATATCATTACATGACTGTTTTGCAAAGAACTTTAATGATATTTTAATACCAAAAACCTATGATCCTACTTTGCATTATAAGATAATTGACCTATAATGCAACAGTCGATTTCATGCATTTAAGAATTAAATGCCCCCATTTTTATGGCTAGCTTTACATTTACATTGTACATCTCTTTCAACTAGCAGTTCAGAAATTTATTTTTTCCATGATTTACATGCTTTTCATTTAGTGAATTGCTTCCTAAACCCCAAGAATCACTGAGTGCTGTATATTTTTCTCCCTCAATAAGCAAAGTAGGATCTCCATTCACATCAATGAAAATTACACAATTTAGTTAACACCTGGCATCAATGTACCTTATGTAAACATTAATTTGCCATCATTAAATTAAATGCAGGAATGACTAAACATATCACAGAGCATATGTTCCCCCGAAAAACTAATTTGGAATAAATATGTTGTATGCATTATATGAGTTAACACAAAGTAAATAAGATGGGATATAAAATGTGGGAAATTGTTTCCACATGTATGGTAGATTGTGACCACATTTGAACTGTTAACATAAATTCACACACATTTTTAAGCATTGTTAGTTATAACAAGAATGGGCATTGTTTATTTGTCAATCAATTGCTAGTGCTTTTACTCACTATAGTATAGGCAGTTTCTTTGAAATATGTCAAAGAGGCTTGAGTCTAACCTTTCTTTGTTGTGCAGTTTCTACACAGCTGACCAGAATATCAAGGTGGCACTCAACAGTTATTATGTATTTTTGAGAGAGTGATGTAAGGTGAAGTTGTTTACATTTTAAATATGCATAGTGGAGAGAATGTTGGCATTGTACCTTTGGAAATTTTAAATGATCTTAGCACACTGCTAACTAACATGACTGCTCCCTTGTGCTCCAAAAAATCAACCTGAATTTGTCTAATGTACACAATCCTTGGCAGCTATTAAAATAGGGAAAATGAATTTTCCAAACTAGACAATACCAGCTTCTAAAAATGCAATGAATGAATTACCAAATACATAAAATGTAAAACAAAGTTATTGGCTCTTTTTTTTTTACAATTTACCTCTGGAGTTTGGGAAGTGAAAATGAGCAAGTAGAGCTAGCACTGTTTAAAAGGTGCACATCTGGAGTATGGCCAAGCTGTAGACTCTCTAACCCATATTACAACCATCAATCATACACCAAAATAAAGGGAATAAAAGGTTCTTTGAACAATACCTAAGATATACAAAGTCTTTTTTAAAAAGCCAGTATAATTAGTGAGGAAACCCAGGCAAAATCTTTTTCTTTAAAATTTTAACCAATGCTAAATATGAAACTGTAGAGCGCCACCCAAATGGGCATGTGTGTGGGGAATAACACACTCTACAAAGAGAAACAACGTATACTTTGAGAATTTTATGTGTATTGTGCCCGAAAAATTAGTTAATATTTAGTGAAGACAATGCTTAAATATGCCACAAAAAATTCCCAATGGTAGGTCCCCATCTGTGTTTTGGGATTCAATGTCCCAACTTGGTTTGTGAAAAGATTTATTTTTTGCATGACATGCTATTAAATAAATTTATTCATCAACTATTTGAATCTCTGGAAAACATTCTGTACACTTGAAACTTAAACACAGGAGGGGCTTTTTTCATTGGAATGTATTCAGATTTCCAGGAACTGTTGGAATTGAAAGGACTTTTAGGAAATCGGAATTCGTTCACCATACTGTAAGTGAATTTTTTTTCTTTTGCACCTGTATTTTGAAGAAAAAAAAATTATTTTCAATTACATAAAACTTTTGTAATTTCTGGTTGTGTAGTTTAAGTCCCTGGAGTCATAACACAGGATTTGACAAAAGTAAAAGATGAATGAACAAAATTAGGAGAATCATAGCCAGCCTTAAATGAATTTACTTGTGCCTTGATCTATCTATCTATCTATCTATCTATCTATCTATCTATCTATCTATCTATCTATCTATCTATCTATCTATCTATCTATCTATCTATCTATCTATCTCTCTCTCTCTCTCTATATATATATATATATATATATATATATATATATATATATATATATATATATATATATATATATATATATATATATCACAGAACTTCTTTAATTTTGTATCATATCTCAGCCATGGATGCTCAAGTTTCCGGCTGTTGAGAAATTTTCGGGTTTTTTACCCATTCATCATGATGTGGTATTGCACTTGAAGCATTACTACCATCACTACATGTAGATGATGTTGGACTGTCAGGTATAATATCAGGTTCAGTGACTGTGTTGTCTGATGAATTTGCACAAAATTGCTGTTATTTTGTTAACTTACTCATAGGATGAGGCATTGGACATACAACATCCAACTTACATTTACCCATGATAAAGTTCCACTTTTGATGTATATAAGTCTGATTGTGATTTTTTTTCCATTTTCTTTGTATTTATATACATCAATTGGTACTTCAAAGGCAATCAGTTTTCTCTGAAGATTCAGCAAAACTATTTTATTGTATATTTAAAACAAACCACGGAAGTATTAGCTGTTATTCAATTAATTGTAGCTGTTTCAGTTCTGGTCTTCCTAAGGTATGTTGATTATATCACTGCCTATAGTACAGATATACCTTGAGGCCATAAGTGGATTGTGATGTAACAATGCATCATAAAGTAGGAACAAAGGATTTGTTTTTGTAACAGATTCAAGTGCATTGTGCATGCAAATGATTGGTCTCCTCTCACAGTCCCTTCAAAGGTCTCCTCTCCAAATCCACGATTTTACAAATTAAAGAGCCAAAGAAGCCATCAACAGATATATTTTGTCTTCAGTGAGGGGGAAAAAAATTGCAATTTGCAACATTGACCAAGGCCAGGACCAAATTGGCTGTTCAAGCAGTTGTTGTCACCAATGATTACATAAAGGTCAGTGGTGTCTGTCTTTGTTCTCATGATACTATCATTCATTGGGAGACTGGGTTTTACACATTATATATGATTGGTAGCAAGTAAAAGGCCAGGAACCAGGCTAAGTGCTGGAATAATCTACATGTACTACAGTCTGGTTTACAATATAAAATATAAATAGTATATGCATACCTACAATGTTTCAGATATCAGTATAGCTAATCTATTTTTGGGGGTGGGTGGGATATTTTTATTTTTTAAAATAGTGTAAGGGGTCATTGTTACAGGGATTAAATAAAGGAAGCCAGAGTTTATCCCTGTTTTGCAATGCTGTCATTCATAGGAGTGGCAAAATGCATTTTTTTGCCAGGACATCATGGTTGCTGGTCACATTCAAAAGGTGGTCACTCTAGACAGAGTGTTTATATAAAGATATTGATCCATGCATTATGATTGTGGTTGGAAATGACAGATGGTCACTCATAGTAGAGGTTGCTCGTAACAGGTTTTACTGTATTATTTGAACAGAATATTCTGGTGACAGTATCGCGTTTCACACCAAAAGCATTGTAGTGTTTTATTTGAATTCTTAGTAAAAGTTAATAATTGAATTCTCTGGTTTTTACATGTCACTTGGCATTTGACTACCCTCTCCTGTTTTAAGAACAGAAAATTTAAAACTTCCTAGACAAGAATCACCATCTTTCTGTAAGCACAGTTATATATCAGTGTACTTGCTAAAATTGCTGGTAGGCATGTAGTGTTAAACATGATGCAATAGCCAGGAAGCAAGTTCAAAAGAGAGTCCTACTTCAATCAGCTGCTGAGTACTGAGTATTAAAATGAGTTGATTTTTCATTATGCTGATATTTACAATGACTGAGATCAGTGGCAGATAGACCCCCATATACCTGAGCTTTCATTATTGTGTTCTAATAATTGCCACCCATTTGGAAAATGTAATGTGCCCAGGGACAATAATTAGGAATTATACTGTGTAGTATTTCTTGCTTTGCTCCCACTTCTCCCTGTTCTGTTGTCCTTGTTATTCTTTCCCCCCAAAAAAGGAAAATCACTGTAGACATAGCTGTTGGAGTTCTCATGTGTCCAGAATTTAAAGAATTTTGTGGATTTTGGCATCCAAGGGTTCTGTGAATATACTTACAAATAAATGGAATTTACATCAAGGTACTAGACAAGCACTGTATGCAACAGCACTCAAAATAACAAAACATTTTCAGGCAGAAACCCATAGTAAGTGACTTGAAACAAATGACTTGCCCTGACACAAATTATATTTGCCCCAAATGGCCATATTTTTAAATACTGTAAACTTGAGTTTATATGAAGAATGTTTGAAATTCACCAATATGCTGTTTACTATCCTCTCAAACTAGCTTTTTGTGACCTCTATTACTAAAATTTTGATTTAATTTGAGCTTATTGAAAGCATCATTACCATCAGATCCTCATGTAAAGCAGTACTTGGTACCAAAATAATTTTGCTTTACATTGTTTTCAAACAACATTTATGTCTGACTTTGTTTTTTTCCATTTCACTTGAAGGGATATTTCCCTCCAGGGGCTGATGTTAGCAAGTGTCTAATTACTTTATCATTGTTCATACAGATCTCAGTTGACGTTCTAAAATCTGTCCTGATTTCAAGTTTTTTTGTTGTGATTTGGACATTGTTCATGTGACTGAATTCTTAGCATTTTCATATGAAGGAGTTCATTTGCAAGATTTAAAGTAATTTCTGTATGTTCATCCTTCAGGTGTGGAATTATTAAAAATTATTGCATATATCTTTTGCTCTTGAGCTCTTTGAATGTTTTTTGTCTTTAAATTTTCCCATTAAGGTGTACAGTCCTTATATACTTCATCTTGTTTTATAGGGAAGAACGTCTGGTGGGACTTGGAGTAATTTCATTTTCTTAATGCAGCAAGATTCTGATTAAAGATGAAACCAATGAAGAGCAATTGGCCTTTTTTTAGTCTGTAAAATAAAAGATTAAAGATTTGCGTTTTGAAATTAGTCTGTGCCAACACACTTCATATATAAATTCAATCAACAGCTACCAACTCTTATAACGAAGTGGACACTTCAGTGTTATTGTCATTTATGTTCCTTTAAAGTGAATAAAAATTTGTTCAGAATACTTTTTGCAAGTTGCAAATGCTAAAGAATAGCTTACATGTAACAATGAAACAATTGAAGTCAGTGTTCAATGTGTTGGATAGTCCAAAATACTCCCAAGGAACCAATCTAAATTTATACAAGGCCCCTTATATGATCTAAGTGGGTTGCACATTAGGCTTGTGAAGAAAATGTATAATTTACCCATCAAAACCTCTAGTGAGTTGATGAAAAGTGGCATTTGCAGTTTGTGCAAGACACTGGTCAGTTATTATCATTAAGTTGCTTGCTGAGGTTTCATTTGTATGTCTCCATTTCTTATGAATGTGATCTGCTTGCTTGTATCAAGTCATATTAATGTAGAGTGGGGTCCATCAAAAGACTTCTTATAGTGCCTTGTTGGTCGTAAATGAAAATTAGGTGAGTGGTGGCCATATTAAAAATCCTATTTTTGCTACATGTCTTGATTGGATGGCCGTTATAGACATGGGATTTTCACCAGAGACTGTTGGTCATAAATGAAAATGTTGCCTGTATTACTATGAACCACTAAATTTTCATACTGAACTCTGAACAAAGGAAATATGTCCACAAGGACAGCATTTTGTAATTTCCCCTCTGTAGACAGGTTTCAGTATATTATGATTTGTGTTTACAGGTATGTCAAGCATACAATTTCAGATGATCAAATTTTGATGCAGATTGATCCAGGGAATAGCCGTATGCCAGCCAACCCTTCATATGCCACACTGACAGTTGAGCATCAGAACCCCAGGACTAAAACTACAGAAATCAAAAGGTTTGGATATGTTCAATGTACATGTTAAATTTCTAGCCAATTTGATTGGGTTTTTTTTTTATGCCCTGTTATGATTGTGGAGGTGTGGTGTTGATATTTATAATTTTTAACTTAGCTATAACAGTTTTTCAGTCATATGATGTCTGCAGTGTGGCAGTTTATAGTAATGTCTAGCACTGGGGCATCATGCCGCAGAGATTTAGCATGATGTACCACCCAGTCACATTATCCTGACACCAGGCTGACCAGTCGTAACACTAACCTCTTAATGCTGAACGTCAAGCGAGGCAGCTGTTAGTACCATTTTTGTAAGTCTTTGGTATGACTCGACCGGGAATTGAACCCATGACCTCCCGCATCCGAGGCGGACGCTCTAACCACTAGGCCACGGGAGCAGTTTATGATTATGAAAGGGCATAGGGTGTTACCCTGTCTGCCCATCTGTTTTTTTTCTGGTTTATTTAGCAGCTATTTATGTAAATCTGTTCTGCAAATTATAGAAGAATTCTGACACAAGTAGGTCACTGTGACCTACTTTTATGCTTCAATGATTTAAGCATTGTGTTTGTCAGATTCTCAGATACTGTGAATTTGGAGTCATATAGTTTTGTATGTAGATGTGTCTTGCTGTACACAACATCAGTCAGTGATGATATCGAGCCACAAGCAAAACTGACCATGAGGACTTCTGCAAGAAAACAAATTTTGCAAAAAAAAATCTTTGCATGAATAATGTAAACAAAGTCTGGCCATGTTTTACTACAAGTTTGTTTGCTTTTAATCTTGATAACAAAAGGGATTTCTTTTTTTTCTTTTTTTTTTTTGTTATATTGGCTTGACATTTCCAAATATGCATGACTGGAAATCCATTACGCATGCTAAAGAGAGTGGTAGGTCATAAGTTGATAACAGATTACTTTAAAGATCCATTTACTGGGATTTCTGAGCTGTTAATAACTTTAAAACTGTTAATACTTAAGATCCAGT
Source organism: Potamilus streckersoni (assembly GCA_016746295.1). NCBI lineage: Eukaryota > Metazoa > Mollusca > Bivalvia > Unionida > Unionidae > Potamilus > Potamilus streckersoni. The sequence continues at coordinate 3,479,875 of JAEAOA010001970.1, forward strand.
TCTAGAGTCACTGGTCAAATAGAAATAAAGTTTCTCAGAAATAGGATAATGTACTAAAGGAATTATTTCCTAACTTGTTAAAACTACATGCATCTCCAGACTTCTGATTGTGAGAAGATTTTCTCTACTTAGAACAATGATATTCCCATCAGAAATAGGTTAATTTCTGAAAATGTGAGCAGAATAATGGAATTTTATTTGCATTACCATAATTTCCTTTGACATTTTTCACTTGGCATTTTTTTCACTCTCTTCTATTATTTAGTTTTAGATTAATAAGTCATAGTGTTGTGATGTGAATCTCTCTCTCTCTCTCTCTCTCTCTCTCTCTCTCTCTCTCTCTCTCTCTCTCTCTCTCTCTCTCTCTCTCTCTCTCTTTGTCTAGTTTTTACATTGCTAGTTTCAGAAACAGTTCTGTGAACATACAAAGAAAAGATAATTGTTTTTTATGTATTAAATTATTACAGTTACATAAAATATAGGAATAAAATGTGTCTTCCATAATAAAATTGTTTAAGAAAAGTTGTTGATCTGCTTTTGCTACTGAATACATAATGCATATAAACTTAAAGGAAAAGAAATATTTAGTCCAAATAAATGTAAAGATTTTAAAAGCAACTTGAGACCACTTGTTCAAATTTAACAAATATGATGAAAATTTAATATTGAAACAATTTTTTGAGTTTCAATGTTAAAATAATAATGATATTACTAATATCATTGACTAATAATTCAACAATTAGGTAATAAATGAATATCTTCTCTCCAACTTGCTTAGCCATGGCACTGTGCTCAGAATTATGAACCAACAATTGTTTAAATTTTACACTCATGCAGTTTTAAAAGTTTGCATCTTAGTAAAGTCATAAACTAACATTTAGGTGTTTTTAAGACATGCAAAGTGGTTCATAGAATATGTTCTTTTTTGGTTTGTTTGTTTTTAATTTGATACACATGTTCATATTATAGTTTTTATGTACAAATATAACTACAGTTAAATAAGAATTACATATTGAGTTGACAATTTGTGGCTTCAGCTAATATGTTAATATATATAGTGTAAAAAGAAAAGACAGAAATGATTTATTAGTGGAATTGGCAAAAATAAAAATTTATTTAGTATGAGATCACCATAAATGTCTTTGAATCCAAAAAAATCAAAAGTTTTTGAACACTTTTTATATTTTTAAAGATAAATTATTTTTGTTTCCTTTCTTCATGATTTGATAAAACTTTTTGAAAGTGAAATAAAGTCAGTTGCAGTTGATGGTAGAACTGCCATTGGATTTTGTGTCAGCTATTACATCTGTCACTGATATAGTTACTTGTATTTTGTTGGATTTATTATTTCTGGCAATAGTATATTATTGTGTCCAATTTATTGTTTCTGGCAATAGTATATTATTGTGTCAGATTTATTTTTTCTGGAAATAGTATATTATTGTGTCGGATTTTTTATTTCTGGCAATAGTATATTATTGTGTCGGATTTATTATTTCTTGCAATAGTATATTATTGTGTCAGATTTATTATTTCTGGAAATAGTATATTATTGTGTCAGATTTATTATTTCTGGCAATAGTATATTATTGTGCCAGATTTATTATTTCTGGCAATAGTAAATTGCATGTATGAACAGGTTAGAAAGTAACATTTGAATTATCCAGCTGAAAAATAATGCACTGGGTATAAAGTGGTATTTACACTAAACTTGTACTATCCATATATATATTTTGAATAATTAGATTTCATGGAAAAGTTTGCAGTATTTTGACATTTTTTTTAACAAATTCTTTTCCACCATTTGCCTCATTTGGTTGCTGTGAGAAATATTTTAACATGTATTATTTTCCCTAACATTTTGGTATTAGCTATCTAAAAATACTAGTTTTCAAGTAGTTGATTGGATTTGGCTCCAAAAATTTTGAAACAACCCTGCATATATTGTTGGAGTAATTAAAAAAAAAAAATAGCATGGGTAACAAAATCACAAAACAATTCAGAACAACCAGGATAAAATACTAGATTTAAAAAATATATTCTGTACATTTAGTTTCAAGCATTTTCCAATATAAAAATGTGGACCTTCTAAAATAAAACATCTTTATAAGAAAATTATTCTTAAAATTATGTCCAGGTATTAGCAGCTGCTGCTTTTAAGATATGATTAGAGTTCATTGTTAAAGGAGTATTATAAAAATCAGATGCAGTTTTCAGAAAGAAAGAAGGGAATAAAATTTTAAATAATTGGTGTATAGTGGTCTTCATCTTTCCAGAAGGGAGGGTGAATCAAACTCCATATAAGTGGCACCATTGTATTTATCCAATATTGAGACAGTGGGCAAGATACAGCATCATCTCTGATTTTTTATATTTTTTTGAAAACGTTGGGGAATTAATAAACATTTACCTTTGTTAGAATTGGTTTATAATATCATTCTTTTTGTGACAAGAACTAACAATATCTTGTTGAAATTTAGGTTTCAGTGTGACTATGCAGAGTGTACAAGAACATACAGCACTGCCGGAAATCTCAAAACACACAAGAAAACACACAAAGGTAACTATTGTATTCAAATGCTTTACTAAATTGTTTTTACCTGCAAAACATAGATGAGACAAGAATGGCTCATCTTAAGCAGTGGCAGCATTAATGTATTGAACAAGTAAAAGATTTTGACTGTGTGAAAGTTTCTGCCTGCATCAACCTTCCTATCTCAGATACTGTTGATTTACAGTGCTGAAACTTAATGAATGCATTTCATTTGAGGAGTTTCATTCACTGATATAAGTAGGTCATATTTACCCATTTTTCTGTGCTCATTTGACCACATCTGGATGAATGGATCATACAGAAATTGTGCTATTAATGCTTGTTGTCATTTAGTTTTCTTCACTGTATAGCTATAACACACCCTAAATAGATAATCTGAATGGCAGTAATGACATTACCAGCTATCATAGCATTGTTATATCTTTTCCCCAGTCCAAGAACACTATTCCCATCTCCAGTCAGTAATTGGAAGTCTAGAATATAAAAATTAAATAAGATTAGAGATTGATACCTCAGTCCACTGTTGATAATCAAAATATAATTCTTTTCCTTTTACTCCATGCATTTCTGATTTTGTATCTAGGTGCCCATCAGTGGTCATTTAAGTCTTCTTTTGGCACTTCTGCTGTCCTTTCTTTATTTTCATGTATCTGTATTGCATCTCTTTTTATTGATTTTGAGGTTTTAAGTTCATTGCTAGTGAAGTTATGCTTTATGTTTCATTTGTCTAATAGTTAATGGTGTCTGGTAATTTATTCCTACCCAGTTGTTGTTCCTTTTAATCTTTTATATCTTATATTCCTCTCAGTCTTCAGTTAAGCCTTAAGGCATGAAAATTACATGTTTAGTGTGTACAGCATATATATTCACAGACGGCAGTCAGATTTGTTGTTTTGGTGGCTTGATTATGTTTTAGACTTGACAAAAAGTAGCTGGACCTATAGAGCCAAGAAGAATTGTTCTGCTTCTTCTATGTCATCTCTGGAGGACCCCTTTAATAGATGTCTTTTGGCTACAGCAATTCTCAATGTAAGCTAGCATCAGCCTTTGTAAGAGAGGTGTCTAGAATTAGGTCTTCAACTTTCACTGGAGGGTATATCTGAGGAAGGGATCCTTCCCATTGTAGGGAACACATCATTCCTCTTGCAAGGGAAGCACAGCTCAAGTAGACCTGGAATTAAGTTGAGGAGATCTTGTTCATCATAGTCATGTTCCATGAACACCGATTCCCCAGTTAGGTTTATGTCATCTTACCAGTCATTGCCCATTGGCAGTTGTAGAACATTTGTTTCTAGGTTACTGAGTGCCAGGCACAAGTCAACATATGTTGTCCCAAATGATATTCAGTGAATGTTTGTCATTGGGCAGCATGCATCAGGCATTAATCACTAGGTATGCTGTGTAGTGCCAGTCTTCTTTTTTGTTCATGGGTCACTGATCACTGAGCACTGGTTGCCAAACAACAATAAGTGCAAGTGTCCCAAGAACTAGTGCTGATCACCAAACAATGTATGCTTTTCACCAAATACCATTCTTTGAACTGGGTGCCAGGTTTTGACCTTTTCTTCATATATCATTGAGTTTAGATGATTGGTATAAGGGAAAGGATCAGGTCAGTATCCCTTGATTCTCAATGTTCCTGTTCATCTCCTACAGAGCTGAGCATTACCTAGAGATTCTCTGCCTCCTCTGTCCTCATAATGAAAGGAAGGTGACTGGGACTTCCAGTTAATGCTTTTCACACTTAGAGAGAATCCCATGGGAAGAGTCCCCTTCTCCCATGAAGGAGATAAAAAGAAATAGTCTTGCTATAGGTGTGGACTTGAGTTAAGGAAATAAATGAGGTTTACCACCTACTTCTGCCAGATTGTGTCTCAAACCTTTGAGATCATTGGAGATTAGGATCTTCTCCATTATGGAGAGGCCTTTCAGGGCACAGCTTAATCTGATCTGCTGTTGTTTCCTGCTCAGTGATTGTGAGGAAGCTGACTCAGAAATCATCTAAAGACCAAGAGGGGGCAGAAGTTTTTTTTGCCACCCTCTTCTATGCTTTGGCCATTCCAGCCAACATTAACAGGCTTTATCACCCTTTAGGCCCTGAAAACTGACACCTTGAATCCTGGTGCAGATTCTGGCAGGGACCTGTGTCTGTAATCTCATTAAGGCTCTTAAGTCAATGGAATTGAAGGGGAGGACACTAGTTACAATAGCTTTGCATGTCGATCTATTTTTACTGCCTTCTTCATTCTGTTGAATTCAGAATCATTATCTCCAGTGCATTGTAGAGATTTTTAGAGAACACACACTCTTCATGTCCATGGTGTTTTCTGCAGAACTCCTTCACCCCAGTGGGAATGCTGCTAATGAGAAGTCATGTTTTAACATATTAAAAACCATTTGCCGGCTGCTCTTCTTGATGTGGAGATGTTAGATCCTTTCAGTGGCCACAAGATTTGAGGGATCAACAGCACTGGTTCCTGGCCTCAGTTCAGGATCTGAGTAAGCTGGTGCAGAAATGCTGCATGCTGATGTCCACAGATTCCATCCTAAATGTTATAAACAGGACAACTATAAGAACCAAAATCAGTTCCAGGTTCAAGTTCCTTTTCGCCTAAAGGGCCAGGGGAGGAAGTCAGTGGACCTTCCTAAACATAACAGGCAATCATCCCTATGGAGTGGCAATGTATTTGTCAACAGTAAGAGTTACCAGCTTCCCTGCTGGGACCCTTCCATTTTTCAAGGTTCCCCATATTGTTCCCCCAGTTACTCTATGGGTTAGTAGAGAAGGTGAAGAAAATACAAAGCCCAGGATTTTATTCCAAGTTTCTTAGAGAGTTGGAAAGACCCATAAAAAAAAACCTTTTTAGTGAATATTTAAACAGTCTTCCATCTCCCTGATATTGGTGAGTTGAAGAAGTGAAATTCATGCTGCATCAGTGTCAAAAGGTTGTTTATATTTTAGTGATAACTATGATTTGTTTTTCTTTGCTAACCTGGGTTTCTGGCCAAGAATCAGCTCTCTTTCATGACAGTCTTGGTCAATGAGGTCAGGGCTATGTATTACTGAATTTGGGCCTTTTTGAATCATTCCTGTTTGGATTAGATCATGAAAGTCACTTTTTAGTCATCTGATACCACTTTCATTAGTTTTACCATTAATCAGTGTTCAACCAGAGTGAGGGCATTTATGCTTTTGGTCTAATTGTATCAGTCCAGCAGGTTTTCAGGCCATCCTTCTAAATAACAAAATTAGATTTTCTTGACATCTTATCATAGGTTAGTAGACTCTCTTTGGGTTAGCAAATTCAGCAGTGTGACAATATCAGGTAAATAAAAGTATTACTGATGTTAAATTGTGAATGTGTGCTATAAACTAGTTTTAAAAATATAATATTTACTTACTAATATTGCCCTTTCCATCTTCAAGTTCCTATGCCATGTTAAAGAAGGATAATATTATGATTACAGGAAGTGAGGTATCAGACTGTGATAATTGTTTTTTTCATTTCTTTTTCTAGACCTTCACTAGCACCAGGAGAAGATATAACAACAGTAATACTAGTATCAATTAAGAATTGCAATACTAAAATTAGTTTTACTGTCACAAAGTTTTAAAAATGAAGTCTACAATTTGTTTTACAATTTTTGTGCTTTGTTTGCATTGGAAACACATACAGAATCCATTTCATTGCATTTTTTGCATTCCACCCATGTTGGTATTTCAGCTATCATTTTGTTGTTTCTTATTGTCTCTTAAATGTATTCTGATTTTGTATTTACTGTTTGCTTTCTACATTTTTTATTTTTTATTTTTTTTTGTTAATTTGAAATAAATTTGAAATGCATTTATTAAACTCTGGTTTTATGCTTGTGTGGATGATAAAGAGAGAGAACTATTTTGTATCTTGCCTATAAAATGTGTACAACAGCAAATACATAAAAAAAATAGCATTGCATTTGTGACAATGCAGAAACATCTAACATTAATAGATGTAAAAAATAAAGTTCTTTTTTCCCCAGCAAATGCTTTTTCTAATTTCACTTCATTCAGATAAAAATTCTATAGATCCAACCACTTGTAATGATTTTGTCACATAAGTGACAGTTGTTATATCTGTCTTGACAGAAATAATGTTGCAACTTGTAAGTAGTGAAAAATTGTCAGTGTAAAGAATCAGGTCCTAGATTATAATGTGAAAGAGCCATCAACCATGAAAGTTTAGCAGCAGGGAACTGTTAAAGACAGGGTGGGTATGTATTCATGGTACTATTGGTGTTGAAATAAATTTCCATGCCATAAATCTGTGGCCAGAATTAAGATGTGATACTGAGTGATCTTTCTCTCCTTTCTTGTACAGGTGAGTACACCTTTGTGTGCAATGAAGAGGGCTGTGGTAAGTCCTTCTTGACATCATACAGCCTGAAGATCCACGTGAGGGTGCACACAAAGGAGAAACCATATGAGTGTAGTGGTTGTGAGAAGACATTTAATACACTGTATAGGTAATTAATAACTAAAGAAATCAAGAGAGATTTAAATTGTCTTTTTTTTTTGCAGTTTGCATTCTATATTATTAATGTATATATTCCATTCCAATAAAAATTTTATTTATTTAATTCAATAATAGTTTCAGTAGTGCATTTTGGTGCTGAAGTATGGAGTTTTAACTATGCAAAGCATGTAGAAAATGTGAATTTAAATTTCTATACTAATATCTCGAAAATTATGAAAAGTTTAAATTTGAATACATTACATAAGTAGTTTGGTTGAGTACCATTTTATATGATATGAAAAATATGGAATATAATATGGTATATGATTCTGGTCAAGACAGTTTTTTGTAGTTTGATATATATTAAATATTGAAAACTGATATTGACTCTATTATAGCTTGTAAAGGGGATAATTGGCCTGTAAGCTAGATAAAATAGGATAGTCACATTCATGGATGAATCAGTATAATTGTATGATACCTCATAGTCTTCAAGTACCCGTACTGATTAAACCCTGTGTACAGTTATACTTGTCGTAATGGTCACCTGTGTTTAGCAGTCACCTAGGCATAATGGTCATTATAATTCCTCTCAGCAAATTTCCTATATTAATGCCCTGCATTTAATGTCACCAGCTGTCTATGGTGCCAGGTGTTTCCTAACCAAACAATGGTTTCATGCTGCCTTAAGCAGTCAATGAAGTCTGTCAACAGTGACCAATCCAAGTGTGTAAATTAAAGTTTTTTTATGAATAAGGTATTGTTTACATAACAGCATGTGTGAATCCATGTTGAAGTGTTTTGTATTTACTGTACTCCAATCAAATTGTTAATGTGCCAAGTCTTCATGTATCACAATGAAAAAATCCAAAATGTCTCTAAATGCATACACAGTGATTCCAAAATAGTGATGTTTGAAAGCATTAATGAGCAATTCATAATACCAACAAATAATGTAAATGAATCATCTCAAATTAAATCTGAACACAAGTAAAAGTCTGATCTCACTTTGGCTATTACGACAGGAATAAATAATTCTAATATAAGCAATCTTAATTTAAAAATCTTTGGCACAAGATGAAGACCTAGATGAAGGTCAAAAGTTAAATTCTAGAACATTCTAAGTTATAGACAAGATCAGGTCAGATCGTTTAATAAAACATTAGTAAATAACATGTCAAACATCATGTACACAAATTCATGAAGGAAAAACCAATATCCTAAACTCAGATCCATGTATACATGTTTATCAACAAGTAATAATTAACTTGATATGTAATCTACTGAGACAGATTAGCATTGTAATAAGTTGTTTACCGTTTAAAAAATACATTGGTCAGGTAGGTCCAACTCCTTTCCTCAGTCATGGACAAAGGTCAGTCACACAATACAAATTAAATGTAAATAACAATAAGCAGACTGCCTTTTGATCTTGGCAAGTTGAGCAACAGATTAATCCAGATAATGTGTTTATACACCACTCCCTCAATAACTTGTGCCCGGATAACGGATAACTTGCAAGCCCGCTTATAACGTGGTACCCGGCATGGCTCCCAATTTTTTTCCAAAGAAATTATATGTTAAAATGTGTGAAAACTGGTAAATTGGTAAATTGAACCTTGATACATAGTTCGTTTTTATCATCAAAAATGGTGATTATTGCCCGTAAAGATAAAATCCATAATGTGAAATTTGCAATTTCTAATAAGATATCACATATTATGTTATTTTTTTTTAAAATAGAGAAATAGTTGTCAATAAACTGTAAATAAACAGCGATCAACGAAAAATTCTGGTAAATGCTAACATATGGCAAGAGAGAATGCAATAAACACCAGTTAAATGTCTTGCTAGGTGAAATTCACATTATAATCCTTTAATTTCGACTCAACACTATGATTGAAACACACATTCTCTTATATGAAAACATGAAAAGAGTCAGTCAACTGTCACATCAAAACTCGTGAGTACTTCCGTGAGAACCTAATTACATGCCGGCTTTGTTTCGATCAACAGCTTAGGGAAGTGTTTGTTGCAATAAAAGAATCAATTAAATAAGACCTGTGTTGTTTTATCACTTTGAATATATCTTTTGTATCAAATCAAACAAGGTAAGTACAATAAAATAAAGTTCAAAGGCAAGTCAAGAGGAGCATAAGTTCTTGTATTCATTACTGTTCTCAAATTTCATTTTATTTGACCAATCGAAAATATTTTCACATTTTTATGTATTAACATTATTAAAGTACACCACTCCCTCGATAACTCGTGCCCAGATAACTCGCGAACCCGCTTATAACGCGATGTCAGGCATGGCTCCCAATTTTTTTTCAAAGGAAATATATTTTAAAATGTGTTTTACAGGAAAAAAAATTTGCGATAAGACTTAGTATATTGAACCTTGTTACATACTGTATATTATGTAAATTTTCGTACACAAAAAAATAATCATAAATCATTAATTTTTTGTAAAAACAAAATGGGAATACAGTATTTTCGATCTTTTTTGCAAGCGTAAATCTTCTTAGTGGAAATTTTATGTCTGATAACTTAACCAATTTTTCAAATACAAAGACATCTATTAGAATAATTATGATACATTTAAATATTTATTATTTTGATAACTGGATTGTGTACAAAAAATTAAAAGGTACGAAAAAATACATGAAATACGGTAGCTCATTATATCATCGGAAATGGTGATTATTGCTGTAAAGATAAAATCTATATCATAAAATTTTCAAGTTCTAAACAAAGTACACCGCTATGAAGAAATATTTAATCATAGTTAATCATAGCACGATTATTGAGTATTCAACAATAACATGCCAAACCACACTAACATGCCAAACCAACCCACCCACCCCTTTTGCCTGTGTACGTCAATCCGTTTGTTTTGTTCTTTGTTATAGGTCCCTCGATAACTTGCACCCTCGTTTATAACACAGTCGGTGTTTTTGGACCCCGTTGTGCGTGAGTTATCGAGGGAATGGTGTATATAATATCAGTAAATGTGACCAAGGAGAGCAAAGGAATTAAGCGAAAGGCATACTGTAACTGAAAAACTGTGCATAATAGATAGGGTTGGTTCATAATGCCGAAGCGAGATAAAAAGTTTACAATGAACTAACAATTGCAAAGTTGACATTTAGAGGTTGGCTTAAGGATGAGCCGAAACTTCTAAATTACTTACATGATGTTGATTTAGATGAAAGGATGAAACGAAAACGAGCACGGACTGCAAACGGTAAAGAATTAGATGATGCTGTGTACGCATGGTTCACAGAGCAATGTGTCACAAACCGCAGTTATTATTGTGTTCTAATTTATGCCGTTTTAATTTCTGAGACCCATTAAATTCATGTTGGTAATGGTTAACCCATGTGAATTAATTTTTTTCTTCCATTTTACTTATACTGCAATAAAAATCTACACATCATTCGATCGACATTGTTTTTTCGAAATGTGTCGATCTTTTGTATTTAGAAAAATGTCTACTTTGGATAAAACAATAAAACTATAATGTATACCATTCATAACAAAAATTAGTGACATATTACACAACATGTGAAGTCGTACATGTGCTAAGCGAACGGAAACAATGTGGAATAATGTTTTGATGATCTCTTCAATATACTGTAAGTTATCCTTAAATTAATGTTACTCAGTGAGGAAAAAAATTAAAAGTACATCGATATGAAGAGATATTTATTCACTGTTAATATTAGCACGACTATTAATTGAGTATTCAACACTGTAACATGCCAAGCCACCCCCACCCACCCTTTTGCCGCTATGTCGAGCCCATTGTTAGTTTTGTTGTTTGTTATAGATCCCTTGATAACTCGTGCCGTCGCTTATATCGCAGTTGATGTTTTTGGACCCCGATGTCCGAGAGTTATCAAGGGAGTGGTGTAATATGAACAAACTAATATTGGTGTGTATTTTAAATTTGGTGATGATTTTATTTCTAGGATGGATTTAAGTCAGCTGGATACAGAAATCTTATGTAGAACATAAATTCGTTAGAGATAAATATATAATTGTAATTATGACTTTGTTGTACAGTGCATATAAAATAATCTAAATGATAATAATAATATTAATAATAATAATAATGATGATAATAATAATGATGATAATGATAATAATGATATTCACTGCATGGTATTTGTTCAAAATCAGTTTGAAAAGGTGAACCTGCATTATCTATGTCCAGTTTTGCCTTTTTTCTTGAATGACAGCTGTTGACACTAATTATAGCATACTATGAAACCTCACACAACCGGAGGGTAAATATTGAGTCAATCAAGACTCCTGGTACACCTAAACATTTGTCACGTAAATATTTCTAGATTTGCAGAAATATACAAGTACAGCTTTGTCAAAGCTATGGATAATTTGCTCTGATCTCGGACATTTTCTCACAAGTTGCAATTATTCGTTTAGTATGAATGGGTTCAAATGTTAATATTTGAAGGTTCACTGATAAATTGAATTGATCTTCACATGTGATGTCTTCATTTTCCTATCATGATCTCTATGACCCATTTCACATATCAGTCATGGAAGTAGTTTCAATTCTTTTTGTGGTGTTTGTTTACTGCCAAGTCTAACGGTGGCAGTTTGTCAGTACACTGGGCAGACACAACAAAGGATTGATTTCATTGTCATTCAGTTTACCTATTATTCTTATTCTTTGATGACTTTGTACACATCAGAAGTAGTCACAGCCTGTTGATTATCTTGAAAAATGTGGAATGACAACATAATCCACATAACTTGAATTGTACCACTGTGTTCATGCCATCATTGTTGGAACCTACTTTATGGACAGTGGTTTAAGTAATTGACAGATGCAACTTCAGTAATGTTAGTGTTGCTGACTTCATCATCTCCATTTTAATGTTGAACACTCGGATCAAAATGCTATAGAAGTAATTGCCCTTGGCAGATATATCATATGTGCTTTAGTCATTCAATTGGCCACCCATTTGTTGTCAGTTGTAGTTTTCTTCTTTGGTATTCTCTATATGGGCATGTGTAGAGGTTAATCCTTGGAATTAAATAATTATAAGTATGCAAGCTTTTACAGAAGCAAATCATCATAATACAGCATCTTCAATAAATTGTCACAAAACCCAAATTTTGTGTGTACACCTTGTGATAATGAGGTTTGTACTTTTATTCTAGAAATGAACTTTTGGCCCCACATGCAGGTCCTTTTATTGTGTCTAGGGTTTTATATTTAGATTGTTTGCATCAGTATTATTCCAATCTTAACAGCCATAGTGGAAGTTAGCACAAGTATTAACTGCACCTGATATGTATGCAGAAGTGACATATCATTAAAACAAAGAATTCACTAATGTAGAAATTTTAGTTAAGGGAATATGCAGTGGAACAATGATCCCCCAATGAGTGCATAAATGATACATCATAATCCATTTTTCAGTGTTTAAAAGAATTGTTGATGACCTTTTTGCTTATCAGCATAAGTTGTAAAAAAAAAATGGAATGAGTAGTAGTGCCTGATTGGGTGTGTCAGTGTGATTAATCATAGTAGTGCCTAATTGGGTGTGTCACTATGATTAATCATAGTGTCTAATTGGGTGTGTCACTATGAATAATCATAGTAGTGCCTAATTGGGTGTGTCTGTGATTAATCATAGTAGTGCCTAATTGGGTGTGTCAGTGTGATTAATCATAGTAGTTCCTAATTGGGTGTGTCTGTGTGATTAATCATCTACCAATTGTGCTTTGTAAAACTAGGAAGAGTTTTCCAAATAGGCATGACTGCTTTGGTAACCTTGTGGTAGGAGTGTCTGTCTCGGATGCAGAAGGTCACGTGTTCGAACTCAGGCCAAGTCATGGCAAAGACTTATAAAAATGGTACCAACAGCTGCATCACTTGGTGCTCAGCATTAAGAGGTTAGTATTAGGAATGGTCAGCCTGGTGTCAATATAATGTGACTGGGTGGAACATCGTGCTACATGTCTGTGCATGATGCCCCAGTGCTAGACATGACAATAAACTGCCACACTGCACACATCATATCGATATGACTGCAAAATTGTTAAATTCCAAATCACACATATCCATGCTAACTAACAAGTAACAAGGTTCATACACACTGATAATAATGTGATGTTGGCATCTTTATTGTAATTTGATCCCATGGAGACAACTAATCTGTTCCATTTATTATCATGTCAAAGAACCAAGAAATTCTTAACAGTTGTAAAAGTAAATCCTGTTAAGCCAGTGAATTAGTAGTTATTGGGTTTAAATGGAAGTGCTCTAGGTATCATTGTGAGTTGATTGACTCTTTTCACATTTGAATTGATGAGGCTATGTCATATTTATGAAATTTGCACTGAAACTCAATTAAAAGATGAAATTAAAGGAGTCTTGTTTGCTTGAATTCGTATTTATTTCATACACCAGCTACTTTTATTTATCAATATTTCATTTTATGTTGTGTTATTGAATTAGAAAATATGTTTCTTTAAAAAGAATAATGCAAAGATATGATTAAATTAAATTAATATTAGTGAATTTCATGATTCTAAATTTCCTTGGGGGTTTGGACAATAAAATTAGCAACATATGGAATTAAAATGGGATCCTCAGCTGCCTCCATGTTATTAATAGTTTGCACATTATTTTGGCATGCTAATATGAGGAATAGTAGGTAATTATGTGGATACACTATGTCTGTATGGATGGGGTCAGCCGAATACACATGTTGTGCTCATTAAAAGTTCAAATGTAAAGAGAAATAAAATGCCCCAAAAGTTTTAGTTTAAAAAGAAGCCAACATTTCAGTGTGAAGAGCAGTTGAGGCTGAACATTTTTCTGCATGATAATGTTCAAAATAGATCCTGGAGACTTCTAAAAGCTTCATAGAAGTGAGCTATGTAATTACTGATTGGACTCATTCAGGTACTTTACAAACTGCAAAGGGTTCTAGAGAAAATTTAAGTTGGTTGTGCTGAAATTCACTTTAAATATTAAAAGTAAACCCATTGAGTCAAATCAACACAGATGCAGCTGTCATCTCAACTCTATTTTGTACAGGCCCATCTTCACAGGGCTCCTTCAGATTTTTGCTAAGAAATTTTGCTCTAAGGGCCATCCATACCATTGTTGGGGAGCTTCACAACCCAGTTTGACCTTTGTATAACCCTTTGGTGCCCTTTCAGTAATGCTGAATCACTTACTGACAGAAGGAACAAAAAAATTAATCAGTTATAGCAGACAATCCCAAGACAATGTTACATGATTTTAAATGTTAACTGGATCTAGTTTTTGTTGTGTATAAAATGGAGAGATTTTTTTTTTCATAAATGAAAGTTGAATTCATCTGTGAAGCTGACATTGGTTTCTGGGTTTTCCTTACCATTCGAGACTTAACCCATGATTTTAACATGGGAACTGAGATTTCATCCCAAAAGCCATTTATACTGTACACATATTGGGAATAGAGAGCAGATGCACATATATGCAGCAGACATTTTCCCCAGGGTTGTTCTTTAGCTGCAGGGATTTAGTCAGTGGATCATAATTTGAAAACTAGTGAGGAAGTGACTAACTATAATATTTTACATGGTCTATTCTCTCTAACCCCTCCCCCCACTGGGAAAATAAAACAAGTAAAGAGATCATCAAAAAGTGTGTCTTAACATCACTTATGAAGCCATGACAGTAACTCAAATTGCCTCAGCTGTACATTGAATATGATTTCACAAAAGTAATTATTTAACGTTATAAGTGAATTGAAAAGTTGTTAGTTCTCATTTATCATGATTATGTTGGCACCTCTCAGCAATTCAGTAGCTGCTGAATAGCCATTTTGTAACCAGGTTTATCTACGTCAGTATGCAAGTAGTTCAGTAGTGCATTGAGTAGTATATTTAATAGCTATTCACAGTGCAGTTTTTACATTGGAATGTAAGATGTGTTTTACTGAACAGGAAACCAAAATGTTTACTCAGTGGGTAACAGAATTACCTTATTTTCAGCAATCACTATGCACATGATAAAGGATTAGGAAGCTGAGAGAGTTAATTAACCAGTCATGCCAGTTGAACAAACAAATTATGTCCACAAAGGAAGGTGATGATTCAATTGAAATCTAGCTGTGTCCCAAAACTTTTAGTGGAAAAAAAATTATTTTCAAATATAATTTAGGGTGCCCCATATTTTATGTCCAACCAATGTAATGGTAATATTGGATATAAAAAAAAACAAAATGCATATATGCAGCTTGCATTAGCCACCAAATTCATCCTTTCCCATGGTGCAAAAAGGCACACAATGAGGTCACAACTGATTAGCATTGTAGTTTTTGTCTTAGAGTTACAATAAGCACACACTACTTTCACAACAGCATCAATATTATGAATGCTTTGATTTTTCTTTTTTTGTGTTGGTTTTTTTTTTAAGGTTGAAAGCTCATCAGCGATTGCATACAGGAAATACATTTAACTGTGATGAAAGTGGTTGCACAAAGTTCTTCACAACCCTCAGCGACCTCCGCAAACACCTCCGCACACATACGGGAGAAAGACCTTACAGGTAAAAAAACAGAAACTGCTTTATAAGCTTGAGCTTGTCTGAAGCAACTGAGAGTAAATTATAACTTATTCTGCACAGCGTTATGAATGATATCCACATTTACAGCTGACTGAATTTTCAGGTCAGTGTTTTAAATGTTGCTGTACCTAACTCATTTTGTGTATGAACTATTTTAAGACCATTTGAATTAATGTACAACATATCTCATTCAATGTATGCTTAAACAAGGTGGTCAGTTTACATCAAATTCTTCAACACTACCATAACCTGTGGAAGAATATATTGTTTATTTAGAAGTGTTCAGGTTTCCTATTTGGCTCTCTTCAGTCATAACATAGTTGCCTTTTCTTGTGATTACTTGGCAGTTGCATTCCTTGTACATTTACATGTATTTAAATTATGTCAGACAATATGCTTCTCATATCAAGTCTTCTTTGTATTGAAATACAGATTTTATTGTTTATCATACAAATCATACATAATAAGAGCAAAAAAATAGCTGATCATTTTCTTAAAATTTGTTTTTTTAAAGGTTGTATACAGTTTTGAGCTGTACATTTCCACTACATCTTCTATTGCTGTATTTGGTATAGTATAGTATAATAATTTAGATTTAGGACAACTTATTACAGAGCTTTTTCTAAGTGGTAGCATGGTTATGAAAAACATGCTTTGAAACAAAATTTGTATAATCTTTTCATTGACTGTTTGATTTATATAGCAATAATTTACTAACCAGATGTTTCTTGATAACATGTGGCCATGAATATGTTAGTTTGGTTATGGTGATGTGATGTGATTATGATTTTTAACATAGCTTTAACAATTTTTCAGTCATATCGCTATGATGTCTGCAGTGTGGCAGTTTATAGTGATGTCAAACACTGGGGCATCATGCCGCAGACATGTAGCATGATGTCCCACCCAGTCACATTATCCTGACACCAGGCCGACCAGTCCTAACACTAACCTCTTAATGCTGAGCGAGGCAGCTGTTAGTACCATTTTTGTAAGTCTTTTGGTACGACTCGACCAGGGATTGAACCCACAACCTCATGCATCCGAGGCAGACGCTCTAACCACTAGGCCACCGGAGCATTTGTTTTGTTATGGAATGAGCTATCTAATGACCTTAGAGATTAATCAAATTTGATTTCATTTAGATAATATTATACTGGAATGGTAAAGACAAAATCTAATATTTGCAAATACTACCCATTCCTTCCTGCAATTTCCTTCCATGATGTTGACAACTAATATCTGTGCTCTTGTTTGATTTTATTGTCCTTGTCTTATGTTTGCTACTTTCCTTTTAGGTAAGTTGTAATCCAAATGCGTTTACTCCTAAATTGGTGCATTTGCTTTTTATTTAAATTTTGATTTTAACCTATAATGTTAAATAACTTCAACTTGTTTCTCTTTTTTATATTTTCATTTTTTAAATATTTTGATTTGCTCTTTAAATCGTACTAACCTGCAATACTTTTTAGTTACCTAAATACTTAAAGTCTTTTTACAACGCTTGTATATATATATTAAGTTGGGAGTTTTGTCCAGTTATAACCATATTTTATTCATTATATTTAATTTTTTGAAACATTAATTGAGGTAAAATTATTCTGGCATGAAACAAATTTGGTAAATTTATATACATTTTGAGATGCTGGCATGAAAATCCAACAAGAAATAGATGTGGATATCATAAGTGATGCAGAAACAGATAGCCTTTATGGGATGTCAGTCCATTGCAGGCTACCCATCCGCCTCACAAAGGGATGCTGGGACTTTTACTTAACTGGTTTGCCTGAAGCAGGTAGCCTTAAGTCTGTCATCCACATTAAGAAATGGTGAGGCATTTTTATGACACTTATGTGGCAGTGGTGTCAACATTGTTATTTGTATGGTTCTGTGCTGAAGTATTTGCAAATAGTGGAATATTTTGGTGCAGAGTACAGGTTAGACATTACTTTCTGCTAAACCCTTGACTGAGAAAAAATGCAGGTTCCTTTGTAATTATTAGCTCACCTGCCATAAGGTCATGGTAGCTTATGGCATGGTCCTGCATCTGTGTGCATCATTTGTCATTTTTTCTTTCAAACACCACTTCATGTAGATCAGTTTGAACAATACTTGGCAAAGGGCATCCTGGCATTAAAGTCTTTTTATACAGCATTGGTGATGCCACTCCAACATAAAAAGTGGCCAGTATTGCTAAAAATAAACAGAAAAATCTTTAAATGCTGCCTTTTCCAAAACCTTTGTACAGAATTTGGCCATATTTTTCAGCAAGAAGGCATTTTAATTTATGCTAATGATGGAATAAAATATGAACACAATTACTAAAAGTAGAGAAATCTTTAAAGAACTTCATCCCAAAAATAACCTCACAAAATCTACTCAAAAGAATTTGAGCAAATTTAACAGAAAGCAATGTAAAGCTCTCAATTTGAAACATCAAATAGGGCCACTATTACCAAAAGAATGGATAAAATCCTTTGCATGACATCTCTAACTGCTTAATATAATTTCTCCAAATTAGGAAGAAAGCATCCTATCATGAAGGCATTTCAGGTTTGTAAAAATAGCATTTTTTCTATCACATATGACAAGCAGCATTAAATGTAGAAAACCAGGATAGGGATAGGGAACTTTTGAATAAATCCATTTCTCTGTATGTCCATTTAATCCCTGTAAGGAATGAGCTCCACATTTTGATGACCTATCATCACCCATCCTTTTTGCAATGTTCCTGTTCAACCCCTACATGCCATGTGGACCCCCACCACCCAGTGGTTAGTTAGTCATGATTTCCTTAACTATTATGACACCATGGATGACATTGCAATGGCTTCATGAATCTGTGGAATTGGGTTCTCCAGAGATCATCATCACCTCCACTAGTTTCATTCTTGGGGATTCAGTGAGAGGGAAACACTAATTCTTGTGTTGAGAGGAAATCATCAATCTTTTTAATTAGGGTGAGATAAACAAACAGTCCCCTACCCCTTTTTCCTCTCAAACTTTAATAGTTTTGGTTCACACAGAAGTAATAGTATGAAAGTTGGCATTGTTTCTCTTTTGTCCCCACTGGGTTCCTGCCACCCATCCAGCTTCTACCATTATTATTTAGCCCATTTGTATAACCCATTCATTTTTAGCGATTATAATTTTCCACACACGTGAGCCATTCATGGGAGGGAGTCTGCAATGGATGTCAGTGCCCCAAATGGTTTCAAAAAAAGGGCAAAACACCAATCTCATGCTTTTTGTAGATGTTGTGTTGCTGTGTTTGTTACAGATCAGAATTGCATACAGACAGGCCTGTATTACTGATTGTAAATATACTTGTATCAGAAGAGGCTGCTGTGTATTGATGTTCTCCACAGCAATGTCTACACAATATGGTATAGTCTACAACATGGAATTTGCACTGGATAAAAAATTTTGTACTGGAAAAAATAAATACATAGTTGAGTTGTGACTGTTTTCCTGTTGAAAAAATGCTTGTGGTGGTTTATGTACAAATGTTGAGCAATAGTCAGGTGATATATTCTCAAAGTATTTTGAGTGAAGTTATGGAGGTCAAACAGCAGGATTACTCTCCATGACTTGGAACATAAAAAGTGTAACAGATAAACTGAGATCGCTATATCTCTTGAATGCTTCATACAGATTAATCAAAGAGGCACAGCAGATGCTATCTGTGTTCTCAGAACCAAAGTCGGAACACACTGATAATTAGTTAATCTGGTTGTGGCGTTAGAAATGGAACTAAATGAACTTGAGTGTATTTTTGAGGCATATGAAGAATCTGCTGATTATTGTGCATAAAAAAGTACAGCCCAGTATAGTGCATAAAAAAGTACAGTCACATAAGAGAAAAAACTTGCCCTCTGAGTCTGAAGCAAGTGAAGTTTTTGAAGATGCTAAAGATGAGGATATTCAATAGCAGGCTAATTAAACAAATGCTTTAGGGTAATAATATAGGAATGGCATCCTAACTAAGCATTCAGCAGTATATGTTTTGCAAAGTAATATACCACAAAGCAGAAGCGAAGCTGTGCAAGTATATGAGACAATTAGCAATGGCTGTTGTCAGAATAGACCACCCAAGAGTGCTGGTGAGATTTAGAAAACATTTGACATCATTGGATTTGTATGACTGACAGAATTCATGTTCATATTGTACTCAATCACAAGTACCTGAATTCAAATTTTTAAAGCATGTCCAGTTCATAAAATAGCTAAATGCATGAAGGCTATCTAAAAAGCAGCATAAGCAGCTTGAGAAACCTGAGATGCTGACTGAAGTCAAAGGTGTTGGTGACATTGGAGAAATTATCAGCTTACTCGATAGAGACATCAGAGAGGCAATTGATAATATACTAGACATGCCACCTGAATACAAGTCAGAGTTTCCAACACTGCTGCCATTTTTGTATGAGCTTGCTGGGTGATTTTCAAAAATCTTACGCATATGACTCTTGGCAGATCTCACAACTGGAAATACTACATGACAAAATGCCATTAAAGACACAAAAATACAAGGATGAGAAATGGCTTAAAATGGTTTTGAGGGAGCTTACTGCAGAGAAACAAGCTACCGGTGCTCAGTAGAATCAATTTGTGCAAACGTTCAATGCATTTATGTACAGAAGAACTGAAGAAGACGAACCATTATGGAGAGAATTTTTACATTTGATACAACCACTACAACTTCCTATAGATCCTGACCCTGACATTGAATAACAACATAAATTTGAGTGGTTAGCTTAAAAACATAAACCCAAATTTAGTTCAACAGAAGAATGTAAACATTGGATAGGCAAACAATTCAAAAGGTGGCAAAAACAACAAGGATGACCTGCTGCACCCCTACCTTCATTAGCAAAACCAAATATGGAAATGGTCTAACCAAATCTGCAATTCAAATGTGGATGTATGACACTACTCATTGAAGGGTTAACTACACAAGTTATGGGTAAACACAAAGATCTGCATGCACATAGGAAGAAGAAGAAATGCAGAGGTGGATGGATGTAAAGAAAAGAAAGGAAGTGGCTTGGTTTGACTATAACAAACTTGATGAGTGATTGGAAACTCTTGTGGGATCAATTTATGTGGGCAACAACACAGCTGAAACCATTATTGAGGCAGCATGGATTTGTCAGCAGTTGTTTACCTTAGGGACAGAGACACATCTTATGCGCTGATGCATGAACAAGTTGAAGATATTCATGATGTATATGACGACACCAATGATGAGTTCTAAAACAATTTAGACATTGTTTGTGGAAACAATTCACATTTTGCGTGTATATGCTTCAATGTAACAGTGGTTGTGAAAACAACCCAAACCTATGACCTTCTACATCTAAGGTGGATACTCTAACAACTAAGCCACTGGAGCAGTCAAAACACGAAACAGACAAAATCACAAGTATACAACCAATCCTAGATGCGTTTTCTGCCTCAGTTCCTAGCTAACTGTAAAAATGTATGGATGTACACACAGCAGTTCCTAGCTAACTGTAAAAATGTATGGATGTACACACAGCAGTTCCTAGCTAACTGTAAAAATGTATGGATGTACACACAGCAGTTCCTAGCTAATGGTAAAAATGTATGGATGTACACACAGCATCTTTAAGAAATAAATATTGTGTGAATCTTTCTATGAAATTTTCCAAAATTAGGTCTTTATTCAATATTTTTCACATTTTGTTTCCATCGTTTTGCCAGTCAAATTTGCAAATAAATATGACAATCATGATGGTGGTATTTTGTAACATCTGGATAGAAAATGTATGGAAATAAAATCAAATAAAGGTAATATTTTGTAACATCAGGATAGAAAATGTATGGAGGTTTTTATGTAGGTAGCAATGTTGAATATCCAGCCAGCAATTATAAATGTCAACAATAATTGCTTGTGGGATATTCAACATTGCTATTTGCTTAAGACATCAAGCAATTATAGATGTCAACTCAGACCGCTCTGGTGGCCTAGTGGTTAGAGCTTCCACCTTGGATGTGGGAGGTTGCAGGTTTGAACCCCAGCTGAATCATACCAAAGCCTTATAAAAAAATGATACTAACAGCTGCCTCACTAGGCACTTAGTATTAAGAAGTTAGTGTTAGGACTGGTCGGCCTGGTGCCAGGATAATGTGACTGGGTGGGATATCATTCTACGTGGCTGCAGCATGATGCCCCAGTGCAAGACATCACTATAAACTGCCACACTGCAGACATTGTAGAGACATGACTGAAAAATTGTTCAAGCTACATTTTTAAAAAATCCATATCACACACTATTTAGTGTTTTAGAACACCAAAACATCTGTTTTAGACATTAACTATTTTGACAGCTAATTTGGTTGGACTGCATTCTACTGAGATTAATTGACCTACTGCTTTTGCATTTATTTATTAGACAAAACATGTCAGATAAATGATCTTAGGCACTTGGGCATCTTATTTTAGCAATGTCAAAGCATGCTTCATGTACTAATGCAATGTACATGAAAAGACACATGCTTTCAAGAACGGAGTACAACTTTGTACTTTGATATAGTATTTAACCATTACTATATTGAAATAATATTATGTGGTGGGATCTTGGGTTTATCTACCTCCAGAGTTTACTGTACTATGTTTTCTGGAATATAACATGTACCTAACTTCAAACAGGTTACTTTTGATACACAGCAGAATAATACCAACCCTTCTGGTAATTCGTCACTCTTCCCATGTCAAAAAACACACCAGAAAATCAATAATAAATCAATCATAATCTTTAACACCATTCATTATATGACAGTATATCTCAGTCAGCACTTTTTGTAGTTGTGAATTATACATAGGTAAATAAATACAGTAGCATATATTTCTTTGCTTTTTGTGTTGAAGGTCAGCACCTCTTAACCAAAGAGAATCTCTTACTGCTAGAGTCTTTTCTTTAATTCTGGATTCAGTTCAGAATTTTTTGAACTAGCAGAGGATAGCATAATGTAAGGTACATTTTGTGTCCTTAGCTAACCAAAATACAGCAGGTAGAATTTAGAAATAACAGATGTAAATGGTTCATTGTGATAACTGGTGCAAACCCTCTACTATTGTATACTTATATAATCAATTTTATCATGTAGGTGTGAGGAAGATGGCTGTGGGAAGAAATTTATGGCTAGTCACCACCTTAAAACTCATAAAAGAACACACACAGGTAACAGCATTAGCTTTCATTTGTTTGCATAATCCCATATTTATACTCATCATTATTGTTTGTTCATGGATTGCATATTATTATTATGACTTTATTTAAAGAGGGTAACTCAATTAGCTTAGAGCTAATCTACCTTGTGGCCTGCATTCAAAGGAATTTACTTATTTTTGCTGCATCTCTAAAGCCACTGTATATACTGGGTTTGGAAAAAGGAAATAGAGTGGGCATTTGCAATCTCAACTGGAATACTGTTCCAGAGCAAAGTTCCAGAGTATTGGAAACTTTTTAAAAATAATTTCTTTTTTGGTTTGGGAATTTTGTAATGTTTGGTAGACATTGATAGCAGGTGGGGAGTATTTCCAAGTAGCCTATACTTGAATAGTGATTGTAAATATTCAGAAGCACTATTATTGGCTATCCTGTACATTAATTTTGCTTTTCTTAAACAGATTTGGTCTTTAATAGGTAATATTTTTAACTTACCAGCTAAATTTTCCTTGCTTTCTTTCTGGATTGATATTAACTCAAAATCTTTTTTTTGGAGATGTGCCAGCTTTGCTAAGTTTTTATCATTTGAATTACCCCATACTATATTACAGTAGTCTAAATAGAGTTGTATGTAACTGTTATAAAATAGTTTTCTGAGTTTTTCCCGGAGAAAGTGTCTTATCCTACTGAGAAGCCATAAACTTGAATTGACTTTTTCACTGATATGTTTGATATGTTCAGTCCATGATAGGTTATTATCTACCAAAACACCAAGTAGACTATTGTGACAGACCATTTGCAACCTTTTATCCTTCCATGTCAGACATGTCATCACTATCAAGTTTTGTTCTTTTGTTCCATGTTGAGATAAGTAATATTTTAGTTTTACCAGTTTTACTAGTATTAACCACCATGCCATTGCATGTGCACCAGTTGTCCAGTTTGTTTAGGGCATTCTGTAAAGAAATTTCGAGTTCTTGCTTTGTGTTTTGGATGTCTGACAATGTTGTGTCATCTGCATAGAGATCTGTAGATGATGCCCAATCCTTTAGTACAAGTGTTAGGTCATTAATAAATAAAATAAACAGTAATGGACCCAGAATTGAGCCTTGTGGTTCTCCACATCTACTTGTAGAGTATATCGCTTATGTCAAATAACAAAACCACAAAACAGACAAAAATATCACCTAATTGCTTGTAAGCATCTCCCATTCACGCATGACATTACTAGGTGCAAATTGACTAAGATTGTATTGTATCCAGGTTAGCTCTACGACGGTACAATGGTATCTCGAAAATAAAAAACATTATTATAAAATGTATCCACTGTGAGTGCAAATGATAATCTTTTCGTTAGCATGGGTTACAAAAGTGTTAAGCACATTATTGTTGTGTATAATATTTGCCATGCAAACTATAAATTATGATCACATCTGGAAAACAAATACGTGGATAAAAAACAACTTGAAATGAGCAGTAAACTCTTTTCCTTAAACTTAGGCTAAATAAACAGCATTCCTTAAACTTGGGCTAAATAAACAGCAGGCCTCCTTTCCTATTATCATGTCAATTACATCTTTTTTAAAGGAGGTGGAAATAAACAAAAATTTAAATAGTATACAAATCCTACATGCTTAAGAAGCAGTGGTTCCGGTCATATGTCGGGTAACTCATTTCATTTAATGAATCGAACACTGTTATAAATGTTATTGTTTATGTAATCTAATTAAATAACCTTCAATTAACCTACTCAATCTT
The DNA here is from genome assembly GCA_016746295.1 of Potamilus streckersoni. Classification (NCBI taxonomy): domain Eukaryota; kingdom Metazoa; phylum Mollusca; class Bivalvia; order Unionida; family Unionidae; genus Potamilus; species Potamilus streckersoni. The sequence continues at coordinate 3,504,472 of JAEAOA010001970.1, forward strand.
AACTTTGAATACAGATAGCAAGGCAACCAAGCAAAACAAGTACTTCACAAAATAAAGAGCTTTGTTTCAAAGATGCTGGCCATTGTGGGAAAAATGATTTTTAGAGAATTTCTGAATTCACACAAGGATGATAAAAAGTTTCACTGTTGCTCGTAATGAAATTATGGCATCAATATTTTACTAATTGAACAATTCAAAAATTCAGTTTTAATGTATATGATTGTCTCATGAAATGTTGCAGGTTTTTTTTTTTTTATAAAAAGGTAATCTTGTTTGGTGGTGTATCAACAGTTTGTCTGGTTCACTGCTTCTCAGACTCCTTGTTTCAGGAAAACTATTAAGCACCACTCCGGGAAGCAGACTAGTCAACAAACACAAAAAGACGTGACAAAATACAAGAATGTTTTTGTGTACTGTGTTGATCGTTGAAACCAGTTGAAAACGTGTTAGCAACCCTTCAGCTGTTAGACATTTTGAAAATAAATATGATTTATATAGAATAACAAACAACTTCATCAGAAATAGCTCTTTATTGATAACTATTCTCAACACAATTATAAAATGATTTAGTAAACAGCCCAAGCTAAACAAAACCCAACCCCATGGACCTCTGGATGTCTTTTTTGTATAGCCGATTTTTTTTTAGGTCACTCAGTAACACGTGCCCTCGCGTATAATGGATTTTATGTTTTTGGATACCTAATGTGCGCAAGTTATCCAGGGAGAGGTGTACATGTATTTATCTTGTACAAGAAAAAATTAATTTTCCTTACAAATACAAAAAATAACATGTAAGAAGTTAATCATTATTTTGGTGATGAGATTGCATATGAGAACACAATTGTTGCAAAACTTCTGAAATTTTATAAATTTCACCAAGTTCTTCAAGTTTTGTATCAAAATAAACATTATTGGAAATACAATTATCTGAGCCAATAGCTGAACCATTTGATAACTTTGATCTTAGTTGTTGAAAGATGTCAGATCGTAAGTGTTAATCTTACTTTAAGGTATTCATGAACAATAAAGCCATTAAGTCTTTTTGTTCAGTGTATTCTGTGTATAATAGCTGTACAAACAGTATATGATATATGTTTGTTCTTTATACTGCATACACAACTTGAATTCACAAATCCATTATTTTAAGTACATTTTTAATCATCAAAGTCAATCGCAGAGCTAAAACTTTTTCAAATTATTGGGCAGATTTGTAAAACATCAAAAAAAAACAAACAAAAGCTACCAACAGATGCACATAGCAGTGTTGTTAGGCACATTTAGTTGACCAGTAAATAATGTCATCCAATATAAAAATTCCTCCATTGTTGATTGAAATTTATTTTAGCTGTACTTCAAATGAATAGGTGTAAAAGTGTAAATTAATGGACATTTACAATGGAATAATGGTACAAGGAAATATACAGCTTTTACTAGTTGTTGTAGGGTTTAACACCATTTTTCAGCACAAAATGTGCCATACATGGTGGCCAGTATAAATGATGAAAGAAAAACACTGGAAAACCCCAGAAAGACTCAATGACCCATGAGAAGCTATTGGCATACTTTCTTATGTACCTATGTTAGCCAAGTCTGAGACTCAGACTCATGCAAACAGGTGAGATGGCAGTGATCTGTAATAGTGAGTGATTTAGACCACTTGGCCACTTGGGATTTGGCTTTTACTGGTAAAGAGAAGCTTGAACCCTTGGTTAGGATTATGTTAGTGTTAAAGAATCAGTTATCTAGAGATTTATGTATTATCAAGTTTACTGTCCAAGGACAGAAAATGTCACTGTCACAGAAAGCAGCTGAAAATCAATCCATTAAAAAAAACACAAACCAATATTATGATTCACAATTAAGAACATTTTAGCAGTATGACATTTATATAGACACATTTATTTACCTTACTATTACTAAGACATACAAGGATGGTCCTGGCTTCAAAAAGTTTTCGCAAAAAAATTGCCAACCTCAATATTTTGTCGCCAATTTTCAAGAAATGTTGCCAGAACAAGTAGTGAATATTTTTCCAAGTCTGTTAATGTAATAGGCAATGAAAATTGAAAAAGATCAGATAGTTATTACTTTATTGACAACAAGCAATAAAGCCATAATACTACTTTCCTCACCCATATCTCTCTCTCTCTCTCTCTCTCTCTCTCTCTCTCTCTCTCTCTCTCTCTCTCTCTCTCTCTCTCTCTCGGTATTAGAGCAAATCTAAATTTTTTTAAAAATAATGGTTTTGTAAGGAACGTTAGTAAATGACATTTTAATACCAAAAACCTATGATCGTACATTGCAATGTCAGATAAGTGATATATAATGCAACTGTCAATTTCATGCATTTAGGAATTAAATCCCCCTCCCTTTTATGGCTAGCTTCACAATGTACATCTCCATCAACTAGCAGTTCAGAAATTTATTTTTACTGTGCTAAACATACTTTGCTTTTAGTGAATTGCTTCCTAAATCCAAGAATGATCACTGGATACTGTAGATTTTTTCTCCACAAACAAACTAGGATCTCCATTCCCACCATTGTAACTTACAGGAGTCAACACCTGGTATAAATATACCATATATATAAGCATTATTTACCATGATTAAATTAAGAGGGAATGAAGAAGCATATAATGTACATATGTACCTCCGAAAAAACTACATGTAATTCGGAATAAATATATTGTTTAGTAACCATTGTTATATGCATACATGAGTTAACAATAAGGAAGTAAGGTGGGATATCTTGAGACCACATGTGAACTGCTAGCATAAATTCGCACCCATTCTTAGGCATTGTTAGTTATAACAAATTTGGGCATTGTTTATTTGTCAATAAATTGCTAGTGCTTTTACTCACTGTAGTACAGGTGGTTTCATTGAAGTATGTCAAAGATTCTTGAGTCTAACCTTTATTTATTGTGCAGTTTTGGCACAGTTGACCAGACTATCAAATGGGGCACATGGGGTGGGGGAATAATGCACTCCACAGGGAGAAACGGTGTGTCCTTTGAGAATTTCACGTGTATTGGACCCAAAATATCAGTTATTTTTTAGTGAAAATGATGCTTAAATATGCTACAAAATATTCCCAATGGTAGGTCCACTTCTGCGTGTTTTTGGATTCAATTTCCCAGCTTAGTTTGTGAAAAGATTTATTAATTTTTGCATGACACACTAGAATAACTGTATGGTTATTAAATAAATTTATTCAGTGACTATTTGAATTCTTTGGAAATCTTTCTGTAGATTTGAAACTTAAAGAAGGGGCATTTTTCGTTGGAATGTATTCAGACTTTTGGAACTATTGGAATTGAAAGGACTTTTAGGTAATAGGAATTCATTCACCATGCTGTATGTGTATTTAATTCTTTTACTCCTCTATTTTTAGAAATTATTTTCATTTACATAAAACTTTTTGTTTTGCTTTTTCTTCTTGGGTAGTTTAAGTTCCTGGAGACGTAACACAGGACTTGATGGAAAAGTAAAAGATGAATGAATAAGATTAACAGAATCACAGCAAGTTGTAAATGAATTGATATATTGTGTCGGGATACATATATCACAGAACATCTGCTTTAACTCTGTATCATATCTCAGTCATAGACGCTCAAGTTTCCAGCTGTCAATAAATTTTTGGGAACTCTTGACCCGTTCATCATGATGTGGTGTTGCATTAAAGAATTATTATCATCACTACATGTAGATGATATCGACTGTCAGGTATGACATCAGATTCATTGACTGTGTTGTCTGATGAATTTGTACTAAATCTAAAATACTGTTAATTTTGTTGTTATTCTGGGGCTTAAATGCCATTTTTCAGTACACGATAGCCTATACATGGTGGCCAGTATTAATGATGGAGGAAGTAACCGGGAAATCATGGAAAGAACCACCGATCCATGAGAAGCTACTGGCAAGCTTTCTCACATATCCACATTCGCTGAATCTTATACTTGAACCCACTCAGACAGAGGTGAGATGGCAGTGATCCGTAATGGAGAGCACTTAGGGCCCCTCGTTAATTTTTTAAAAAGTTTGTTAACTTACTCTTAGGATGAAACAATGAACACACAACGTCTAACTTATGTGTACCCATGATAAAGTTGCACTTTTGATAGTATATAATTCTGATTGAGATATTTTTCCATTTGCTTTGTATTTATACACAACAATCGGTACTTCAAAGGTAATCAGTTTTTTCAGAAGATTCAGCAAAACTATTTTATTGGTATATTTAAAATAAACAGCAGAATGTAGGTATTTCTGTTCGCGTCTTCACATGTCTGTCAATTGTAAGTATAGTCAGGTAGCATCATTTAGTGTATCACTGCATACATTACTCAGGCCAGATGTCAACATAAGTGGATTATGATATTACAATGCACTGTAAAGATGGGCTTATCAATACAAACAAAGGATTTGTTTATGTAACAGATAGATTCCAGTGCATTGTGTATGCAAGTATGTGGCTTCCTTTCATGGTCCCTTTGAATTTCTCCACTCCAAATCCAGGAGTGTATGTACTCATTCAACAGCCAAAAAGGCTGTCACCAAAAAAATTTCCAGATATATTTTGTTGCCAATTATCAGAAAAAATTCACAATTTGTGACATTGGCAAAGCCCAGGATTATTCTTGACATAAATATGGTTCATCTTACTTTATGCAGTTTTGCTATTATTTTTTTTCCCCACTGAATTAGATATATAATGATCTGGGACAAAATTATTGAATATTTTAAGTCTGCATGCATATTTTTTGAGGGTGAGTACATGGTGTTGATACCCTTCATGCCATATATACATGTATATGTACTAATCTGTTGTTCTCTGAATAAAAGTAAAACATATATGCAATATATTTGGTTTCATTGTATCTATATTTCTTATTTAATATGCATTGGTTTAAGATGGTAACTGTACAGTAGAACCTGTTTTGAAAGATATTGTCTCTCCTTTCAAGACAGTTGGTCTTTCATGACAGGTAATAACAATAAATAACCAATAAATCTGAGGAAGGATAACCTTTTCTATGAATACAGGTGGTCTTTCATAGCAGTGGTCTCACAAGACGGGTTTTACTGTACTAATGAAGTACATAGTTTTGTGTACCCTTTATTCCCCCTGCTCCTGACTGACTTGGTTGGTTATAGCATGGTTTAAAACATAACATGGTTAGGTTTTATGGACCCTGACCATCATGTTATAGTGGATCACACCCTACATACATGGAGCAACTTGAGAACTGCACTATATATTCATTTATAAGCTGAATCCAACTGCAAACAACATTTACTCTGTCCCACTCTTGCATATTGAACTGGGAGGCCATGATCTATGTTGTTTGACTGATTACACCTAACAAACTGTATAGACCCAGATGTGCTGGCACATTAAGTGCTGGCAGATCTGGATGTATGCAGTTTGCAGTAGGACTATATCTATAAGAATGTATAATTCAGTTGTAATATTAACATAAAAGACACTTGCAAGTAGATAAATTTGTAATATTTTTATATTTTTATGTCAGATTTCAGATTCATTATATTTTGTGGGCTACCAGTTTTGGTTGATTTTACCTTCAAGCAAAGAATGGGGAATGAAAAAGGTCCATTCAGAATCCACAAATTTAATTATCAATGAAAATGTACTTTTTCAGTAGCCAAAACATATTTATACCTTTATTCCTATTATGCAAGGAAATGTACCTTCACTATTGCAGAGAAAATATTACTGGCAAACATTGGCAAATGCAAGTTCATCATTTTTTGCTCAAATAAAAATCGACAAACGTAATAATGGTAATATTACAGTATTTCTCTCAAGACCTGATAGCTATCCTCTGTTTATTATCAATGATAACCTTGTCAGATATTTTCCAAAAATTATGGGTAAATGCATATCATTAGAAATAGGATAGTGATCTAATGTGTAATCCTTCAAAATTAATTTCTCAACATTGAGACAGAGAAATCTAGCCATTTTTGCTACTCTCAGTCTGGTTGTCTCAGATCATCTCATTCATGGTGCTGCTCTCTAGGAACCACTTTTAAAAAGAAGAAACACTTATTGTTTTCTGCTTTGCCTCATGAAGTTGTTCTAAAATCAAATAACAACGGCAGATATATAACACAAAAACAACAATTTAGCAACTTATGGTCTCTCCAACTTCGAGAACTTGCCATGTACAACATTTTGAAAGAGATGAACACACACGCACATGTGAGCTATTTGGATTTATGCTAGAAAATGTAGTTCATTCCACAGAGCATGGTGAATTTTATTCTATCTGTTGGCCTTGATGCAGGAAATTTTCAGATCATTGCCATTAAATGTAGCTAAAAGTACCTAATAAGTTTTAAATATTTCATTTGAAACAAATTAAATACTTTTAGCAACATTTAATGATGCTGACCTGAAAATTTACTAAGCTACAGATAGGACACAATTTGCTGTGTGACTGAACTGACAGAAAGCACTGTTCCAGGCACAATGACTATACACATCACTGACTCCAACAAAGAAAAATCCAAATTCTTTCTGGGGCAACCACAAAGACCACAACAACAAGAAATGTGTTATATATAGACCTGTATTCTTCAAACTTTGTCAAATACCCCCAAAACAGTGCCATTTAAAGAAATTTTTTTAAATTCCTGTACTTGACAGTCAGAGTAGTTCATTCATCAGTCCACACACTATTCCATAAGAAGTTTTCAATGTAGCATATCAGGACACTAATAATAGCAACACTTACTATATTTTCACAAAAGAAAATATTAATTTCCAAAAGTATCAAGAATTAGATTTCTCCTCCTTTGATACACACTTAGAACTCTTAGAACTGTACAGTAGTCTGTACCCATTATTGTAATGTATTAACTGATGAAAGTTAAAAGTTGTCCATCATGTTAAAGATTTTAATTACTTGCTGTTATTTTCATATGACACCCATGAATTAAATGTGACAAAAAAGTAATAATAACAGATGGTTTTATGTTTCTGATAACAGATGGTTTTATGTTTCTGTTTTCTTGTGCATAGAACTTGTTTACTCAAGGTTCATCAGGTTGCCCCATTGCAATTTATATAAATACACAGTACTGTATATGAACAACAATAACATGTGGCTCAAGACACTCATTGCATAATATTTCCATCACCTAATAATTTTAATTTTTTTTCTTATTTTTTTTTACACATTTCTAAGAATGACATATGTTAATAGATTTTACTTAGATAATTATTCAGATTTTCATAGAAGACTAGAAACTCAATTATTGACCTTTATATAGAGTGAGAAGTAATAATACTGGATGAATTAAATCTGTTTATTATTAAATTGCAAAAGTGCAGGTTTTTTTTAATTAAACTGAAACAAATAGGGGTGAGAAAAATAAGCTATGTCAGTGTTTGTAATAAGACCAGGAAATCCCAGTTTCAGGGTTACATTATTTGTCTCCCCACATGGCCATAACAGTGCCTTGTGGGGAGACAAATAATGTAGCCCTGACTGGGATTTCCTTGTCTTGGTGCAATCTTTAACATAGATTCTCTCAGTTTCATATGTAATGATTTAGGCCATCGGAAACCGTCTCTCAGTGCATAACAAGATTCAAGACCGAGACTGATGATATACTGAAAATGTTGAGATGAAATATTTGTACATCTGTTTATAATATTTGTATGAAGTTTTCAGTTACTAATATGTTACTGCAAATAATTTGTGCACATTTAAAAGCTATGCATGTGTTTAGATGTTATTTTTAACCTTGAAAGTCTGAGTATATTACTGAAAAATGAATGCATATATTACAGGCTTGAATATTCACACACACCCCCAAATTAAGACTTAATTTTATAGAACATTAAATGTAATTTCAGGGGAAAAGCCCTACTCGTGTCATGAAGATGGTTGCCAAAGAGCATTTTCTACCCCGTATAGTTTGAAGTCCCATCAGCATAGACATGAAAAAAAAAAGGTAAACCAAATTGTCCGCAGAAGAAAAAAAATATGGTAAAATACCTATCCATTTGAAGGATTAGTAAGGACTCTCAGAAATGTGTTGTTTGTTAAATGTACAGCTTTAGTGTATTCCAAAACTGAAAACAGAATTAAAATATTCTGCCAAATTTGAAAGTGGGTGTGTAGTTAGGCTTGCAGTAGCTTTCCATGAGTAACTAGTTCATCCAGATATTTCCATTTTCTGATATATTGATATACTGCGGACCATGTATGACCTGAAAAATTTGCTGAAAATTGACATTTGAACCCACAGAAGCAAACCAAATCCATCATCCACCATTTGTAGTTTGCTAGCAGTTATCATCACTACACCTACTTAACTACTAAAAGTCCTGGAGTCGAGTTGTTTCTGCATGAAAATATTGACCCTCATATATTCAATATAGTCACATTGATGGCCATCTTGAAAGGAAAGCTTGTTATTGTTAGCATGAGTTGATTTCCATGAAATTCATTTTGTGGATATATCTGAAGAATACATTGACTGATACCAGTTCAGTAACTTGTTTTTTTAATAATTTTTTCTCAAAAACATGAATTATTGATTAAACCAGTCTTAACTTGTGGGTATTTCTTTACAGCTTGGAGTTGTGATCTTCAGTCCAGAAAAGCATGGTTCAGTATCAAAGGCCATAAAAAATATTTTTGTACTGCACTTACCTTGCAAACATGCTAACTCTAAATATTTTTGTTACCAGATTTTGATATATTGGAATTTATGAAGTTATGGCAGTTAAAAACTGAGAGAAGGAATAAATAAAAAAACTATGAATTCTTTAAAATTCTTAATGGATGGTAGAACATCAGTCTATTTTGACTATTTTGAATTTTTATGCAATCATTGTTAATTAGTAAAAGCAATAAAGAAATGATTTTATCAGTCTGTCATAAAATAATGCTTTCATTATCACAGAAATATCAGTTGGTTACAAATCGTTTGTAGTGTGCACACATTATATCAGAATGACTTGAAAAACATTTCACTGCTCATTTTTTTTTTTCAGCTGTAATATTTTTAGCTCGTTTGGCTATTAGGCCAAGTCAGCTTATGGTATGGCCTTGCATCAATTTGTATACTGCATTTGTCTACAAGTTCTATTTTAAACTATGTCTCAAATGCAAATTGTTTCTAATGGATGAATAAATTGAATGAATTTAACCAAGCTCGATGGAAAGCATCTGGTCGTTTATACAAATTATGCATATCATTACCACCATTACTAATGGACAGAAAAACATATAAACAAATTCTTCTCCAGTAAAAAGTAAGATGGCATGAAGACCTTAAATTTTGTACCAATGATGGCAATCAGGAATCAGATATGGGCTAAAGAGAGAAAAATCTTGAAATGATTTCTTGTTCAAAGTCATTGAATGGGACAGAAAGCATCCTGGCATGAAGATCTGTACAAATGATATCAGTCCATCATCAAATATGGCTACCTTTACAAAAAGACCATTTTTGTCCAGTCATTGAATAGAATTTGGCCAAACATGATAGAAATTATCCTGACATGATATACACAATGTGAGCCCAATATACAATACACAAAGCCCAATATACAATAAACAAAGCCCAAAATATAATACACAAAGCCACTCCACTGAATTTGACTCAATTTGACAGAAAATGCATCTTGCATTGAGTGTTTTTAAGTTGTACAAGATGCTGCTCAACCACCAGAGATGTCAGTCATTACTAGAAATAATAAACTCTTTATATGACTTTGGAAGAAAAAACTTCTCAATGGAATTTGAGCAGCTTTTACAGATGGCATCCTGGCATAAAGATCAATGCTGGCAATCCACCATCCAATATGGCTGTCATTAGTATTAAAAAAACCAACTTTAAATGACTTCTTCTCAGAAACTGTTCAGCAGAAATTGACAGCATCCTGGTCATGAGAGCTTTCAGAAATTTATGCAAATGAAGCTGTCAGATTTGGCTACATTTAAGAATAATGAAAAATCCCTTAAACAACTTGTTCACAAAAATCCCAATTGAAAGAAATTGACCAAACATAATAGAAAACATCTTGCTGTGAGAGCTTTTAAGTTTATGCAGAAGATACTAAACTGCCAGAAATAATAAAAATAGATAAACCTTACATAACTTCTCTGATAAAGCCATTTAACATATGGATCAAATTTGTATCAGCTTGAATAATTGATTTGTAACAAGGCTTTTATTTACTGCATGTTTTCGGACATTGTTTTTGGACACCGTATTTGGACATTGTTTGTTTTTGGACACCATTGGGGGGGAATATAATATTTAAATGCCTTGTAATTTTTTGGACATTGCTCCACTATAATTTTTTCTACAATTTATGTTTTCAGACATAATATAAGAAGATCTTTTGATTCATTTTAAAGTAAAATTTCCAGTGTGTTTGCCATTAATTTAACTGACACAAAGTTTGCTTCATTTGATCGGCAATTATTTAATCTGATCAGGAAATTCCACATGAATTGGTTGTCATTGTAGACATCATTACACACGAAACCAAACCACTTCACGTAGGTGTGACAGTTATGGCTTTGATTAGAAACCATAATCCCTGCTTTATATCATTAAACAATACATCAGAGAGTCAGTATGGATTACTACATTCATTGGCATCATGCAACAAAACAAACCCCTTATCCCCAAGGCATTACGTACCACAGGGTTAAATGTAGTTATTGTTCTATAGGCAATAAACCTCTTTGTAGATGATAAATGTTGATTGTGGGTTCAACATGTTTGATACATCCTGTGCTCTTTTTAACGAAATCCAGATGGCTGCCCTTTATTTCCGAACACACCTGTCAAAGAAATCTCACAATTATCAGTTAGACAACCCTGAAATCTCCAACATGCATCAAAACAATTTTTGAGCAATCGATTGTTACAAGTCAACAGGCTCTACTCATTTTGAAGCTACCCTCGACTAGGTGGGAAACAATAAGAGGAGAGAGCCACAACAAATAAATCACCCTTATTTTACAAAAAAATACCAACATATTAACGACTGGTATATTGCAACTTGCTTTTTATTTTTACCCTTCTTAGGCATGCTTACTACACTCACCCCATTTGGAGCCTCTCATCCTTGTTGCTCTAAGATTAGCACTCGTACATGTACCTATATTTCTACTCACAATACTGAAAGGTTTGTCATAAATAGCTTCAGAATTATAGTTTCATTTTTTTAAAAATTTAGTTTATATTAATATCTTAATTACACAGACATAAAGCTTGCATGCATTTGTAAGGTAGATTTCATTGATCACTGATTTGGCTAGTGAAGGGTTAAACTGGATTGCACAATTACTAATATGGTGGTTATTTTGGAAAATATGCACACAATCATTTCTCAAATACATGTGTGGCTGCATTTTCTGGTGGATGGACATGTATTAAATAAACAAAATTGGCAAGTAATTCCTGTTTTTCATTCATTCATCGTTTCCATGATGTTAGACAAAATACTTGTTATGCTTCATTGCATCACGCAGTCTTATGAGCAATATAATTGTAACTTTGTTATGAATACAAAATTTTTCTCCTGTTTGTTTTCAGACACCTAATTAAAGAATTTAATATGTACTCGGACAACAAAAAAAGTAATTATTTTTGCTGTCCAAAAACATGTAGTAAATATGGTACTAAAAAGTACACAAATATTTACAGAGAAAAGTTCTGAACAGAATTTGAATCATGTTGCCACTAACTGCCCTGGCATTGGAGAGTTTTCTGAATTGAAAAATTGATGCTGTTGTGTCATAATATATGGATGAAGATACAAAAGCATGAGAAAACCTTGATGTAATTGTTTTTGTTACATATGCATTCAACAGAATAATAAGAAATTTCAACAGAAAGCTTTCTTTTGACCCAGATTTCTTGGCCAGCTACTCTGTGTATGGCTATTATGCAGATATCAAATAGATCAGCAATCTGAAACCCACCTGGGCATCTTGTTTACTGCCTACTCTAGTCATTATTAGTGAATGCAGTTAATTTGTATTGAAACTTTATGAAGGTATTGTATTTTTATAATTTTTTATACATTTGTTTTTTTTGTTTGTTTTTACATCCTAAATTCAGCAAAAGGGCAAAAGGTGTAAGTACTTAAAGCTGATTATAAAAAAAATGAAAATCAAAAATGTTTGTGAATATCAAATATGAAAATCAAAAATGTTTGTGAATATGGACAAAATTCCCTTTTTTTCTAAGGAGGATGGAAAGTCAAATGATCAGTCCGATACAGCTGACAGTAGTCCACAGATTCCAAACTTTCAGGTATATTATTTCTTCCATGTTTTAGTAAATAGTTTTCCATATTTGTGCTTAATTGTTTGTTTATCAATTAATTTGTTTCTTGTTGTACCCCTCTGCAATAGCCGAAGAAGGCATACTGTTTTACTTCAGGCTGTCCATTTATAAAAAAGTCTATAATTTTATGATTATCTCAGGGTCTATACTATAGACACATTACAGACCCTTAGAACTAAATATGTGGAGACTAGGCCTATATTTGTAAAAAAATTAATCTTGTAACAACTCATTTCTGTTGTATCCTTTAAGACTTGTTTGGGTACCTGTTCAAATAAAACCTCATGGTATGACTTGACTGGAAATGACCGTCACATATTTTTCAATAGCACAGGCTTGTTATCATTACAATTCCTACACTTCTAGGAGGATTTGTTGTGAAAATTTACACTCACATTCATCTCAAGGTGTTGGTCCCAATGAAAAGGTGATGCTCAGACATTTAAAAATGGCAACTACAGCGGCCATCTTGAAAATCTTGTCATTACTAATCCTTCTGAATGGTTGGCCATATCGGTATGGATTTTTGTCCAAAGACATGATATTTAGTTGAAATATGCTATCACTGAAGCATTCTTAAAATCTTGCTACAGTGTCCCCCTCCACAACAGATTTATGAGGATCTTAATGACAGATCCATCCATCCACACTGTTGGATGCCTTTCTATAACAAGCTATGGTCTCTCATTAAAAAAAAAAGCTTGTGCAATGGTCACAATCCCCAGCATTTTACCAAGGCTGTTTCCTTCTCAGAATGCAAACAGCAGGTTCAGGCCCACCATCAACTGGAGTTGCCTCACCCAGTTCAAGATGGAGACATCAAGATCAATCTGTCTCGCTGTTAGACAGGGAGAGTATGCCGTTAGTCTCGATCTGATGTGCATACTTTGATGTTCCTGTCAATCCCATCTCTTGCAAGTGTTTCCATTTTGCTTACTGCCACACCATGATCAATTCTCTTTCCTTTGGCCTTAAATCAGCAGCTGGGCTTTCACTCCAACTATGGATTGTGTTGTCTCCCTGATATGGTCAATGTCATCTACATTGATGGCAATATACCTGGGCGTCATCCTACAGAAAACATGGTAAGTTATAGCCTACTGCAGGGCAGGAACGATCTTCCATCTTTTTTACATCATCTAGGCCTTTCAATGAACTGGGAAAGTCAGACCTCAGTCCATTCAAGAACTTCGTCCTTCTGATATATGCATACTTTGATGTCTCTATCCACCTGTTCTCTCACAAGGTGACTCCATCCACCTGAATCTGGCATTACTAAAGTCATTGAAATCATTTAGTCAGTTTCTAACAGGACTTGGATTTCAGCAGGTGAGTTCTTGCAACTCCTCACTTTATTATAAGACAGTGAACTTCATCTTGGCTGTCTCTCTCTGTGGGCCTTGCCAGCACATTGGCACCATATTTTTTGTCCTATTAATCAACCAATCATGACCACATCTAAGATTCAAATCATTTCTGCATTAGTGGTGCAGTACAGTTCGATTGACTATTGGAATCCTGCTGAAGATACTCCAGGCAGAAATAACGGTAGGTACTGCCACCACTGTGCATGGTGGGGGTGCCCACCTGTTGCTGACTTTTAATGTCGTTGACACCTAAGAGCCAGGGGAACGGCCTCTACACATCAACATCCTAGCAATGAAGGCTGTCATAAAGGTTGTCATCAGTGCCTTTCATTTCTGGAAAGATTGCCTCTGAGGCAATAATGGTCCTCGTTCAGTAAGACAACTCTGTGATTACCTTTTTCCACAAACAAAAGAGGCACAAAATCACTTTACCTGTGTGTAGTAATTTGACATTTTTTATGTGGGTACAATAATATCCATATCAACATGCAAATCAGACACATTCCTGGTAGCATCAATGTCTTGGCTGAGAATCAATCCAGAGGTGGCTTCATCCTTCACATGGAATGATCCCTGCATCAACAGTCTTCACTTGGATTTGAACACTTCAAGGGCATCTAATTATCAACTTCTTGTCAATGAGGTGGAATCAAAAGCTACCTACCTTTGTCTCTCTCCAGTTCAGACCCAAAAAAATTGAGCCATGGATGCACTAACAATCATTTGGGAAGGGTTGTGCACATTTAGGCTTGTGCCTCTCCTTCTCTGGTGCTGATGCTAAAAATAACCCAGAAGTTATAGGATCAGAATGGCAAGATGATTCTGATAGTCCCTCTCTGAAGGGACAAGCCCTGATCTACTCTTTCTAGCGATAGTACACCCAGGAAGATTCCGACCAACATGAATCTTCTCCAGCACCCACTGTCATAGGGGTTCCTTCCCCGAATGCTCTCTTCTTCTACATGCTCTTACCAGGATAGCAATTTAACCTTCAGTTGTGGAGAGAATCACAAGAGTAACCACATCGTACCTGTGTGTGCCTCAATCCGTCACCTGGCCTATCTTTCTCTGGCTGTTTGAGGAGAAACAGATGGGCCCCAATCACTACCAATGGCTACCACTTCATGATATTTGACACATTCTGGCATCATGGTGAACATTTTTTTTGGCAGAATAGAGACCTATCAATCTTTTAGACAATATTGGTCTCACTGACCAACATCCCTCAGATTATCCAAAGGGATCCAATGCTGGGTTTTGACATGGCTGAATTCAAATCCTTTAGAACTTCTAGCCCACACATCACTAAAGTTGCTGTCATACAGATCATGTTTGCTGATAGCTTTAGCTGCTGCATGCAGGGTAAACGAGCTACATGCCCCTTATGTCAACCCGAATTTCCTTCAGATCATGACACTATCAGGCTTTTTAGTCCAATCATAGGTGTTACTGTCTGTTGGTAGTCAAACAGTTGTCACTTGCTTGCTCTCTTTCATAGCCTGGTCAAGAACAGCAGCCATGCAAGATCCTCTTCACACTCTTAAGCACTAACTTGAAGTGCACAGAGACAAGTCACGGTATGCTAAATGCTTCTTCCTAATGGTGTGAGCCTGAACACCTGATATCACCCTCCAAGCCCTTCCTTGAGGGCTGAAGTTGGTCTTACGCTTGGTATACTCTTGACATCCCGCCAGCATTCATCTTTTTAACCATGTTAGGGTCACAGGTCAATTGACCCCAGGCTGTGTTGCTTAAGTAGTTAGAAGAAAAGGTAATTATTCACATGGGGAATTCAGCCATTCTTGCCTAGAAAAACGCTTCTCCTTTTACTTATTCTCATATATAATGTGATTGGGGAAAATGTATCGAAGGAGAAAGAAAATATTTAAGTAAATTATATTTCTCCGAGAATACTTACCCAATACCATTACTTAAACACCCTCAAAACTACCTTGCCATGCAAGCATCCTTGTTTGTATCTCACTTAGCTAAAAACTGGCTATGCCTGGTGGTATCAAGGGGAAGTAATGGGCAAGAGTTATTGTCCTTTTTCTATTGTGCTATATGTAGGGAAAGACAATTATTCGTCTTTTAGTAGTGCTGGATTTGCAAGGTATCAGGCTAATATTCCTGATGTAATGTGATTGGGTAAGTATACTTGTAAAACATAATTTACTAAAGAATTTGCTTTTTCAGTACAAAACTTCTTATGATGACTTGTTGGTTCAAAATGAAAATGGTGCCACTCGGACATACAGTATGACCATCTTGAAATTTTATTTTATTACCACTGTTTCATCTCTCTTCTAATGATGTCCTTTTTTATCCTAAAGAAAATGATACCAATTTTACATCCATAGTAATCAGTTTAAAAAACTTCTAAAGGATATCATAGATGGTTCCAACACACTGCAATTAAAAAGATGAAATGGTCTTGTATGAATTACCTTCAACAAAATTTTAGCTTTGTTTAGGAAACTGATTGATTGCAAGTTATTGAGTGAGACAGACAGCAGTCTTTATTGATAATTCATGGCCTGAGAATAGACTATTCAATGACCAGATTTTACTACAGGTAAAACATTTCTTAGCATACATTCCAACTTGAATTTTAGAGGGATCAGTTTTAAACAAACTTTATTGTTACTTGGATCATTATCATGCTATTGAAAATATTTTACAGTTTGAAAATATGTTTTTTCTAAACTGGATGATCCAACTGTTTGGGTTAATTTTGTAAACTCCATTAATATTTTTATATTTCACAAGTATATTGCTACCATTCAGGTCTTGAGTTGGCTTTTTGGGGATTGAGCACCATTCTTTAGCATATGGAGGTTTTGTATATTTGGTGGAGGAAGAGCTCTGGGGTCCTGAATGGTAGAGTGGTCTTAAGCACTCATCTTTACAGGGTTCCTGCAGGTCATGGAATCCTGGAAAAGTTTTGGAATTTAAAAAATAAATTTCAAGGCCTTGAAAAGTTATGGAATTTGTCAAAACCTTGCAATGTTTTGGAAAAGTCATGGAATTTGTGACAATGGAGTTAAAGAAATTGATTACTTCAAATTTCATAGAGCACCGAGAACCAATTAAATAAATTGATAAAATTACAATTGATAAATGGTTTCAATTCATATAAAAAAAAGTAAGTTCTCCTAATGGAAGTATCATGTGGATTTCGGGTGTAGTTCACTAAATATAAGAAAGCAACTGGTAAGTATTGTGTTTTGTTAATATTGTAAATAGGAACACATACAAAGACTACATAAAATTATTTCCTTTTTTTTTTTAATACAAATTACATTAATCATTGGATTATGACATGTCTACATAAAGTTAAAGTGTGCTAGCCCAGGTAAATTTAATATGTACATACTGAAAATATTTGTTGTTAACTTATTTCTTATTTTAGATTGAAAGATGTCATTCTTTATGTTCATTTACTTGACAATGCAAGATAGTGCGGTCCTTGAGTTTTATGAAATGGCCCTGAAAAAGTTTTGTAAATCATGGAATTTGTTTTTGTTAAGTCTGCAGGAATTCGTCTTTAATGAGCACTTCCATCACACCACTAACCATGTAAATTTGAGTTGTGAGCAAAGTTTATGTTTGTATATGAGAAAACATGCCACTCTTTTCCTGTGGATTGGTGGATCTTTTTGTATTTTTCCCTGGATTCTTCTTCCACCAGTTATACTGGTCGCCATGTATAGCCTATCATGTGCTGAAAAATGGCATTAAGCAAACAATAACAACTACAACTGGGAAGACTCTGGAAAGAACCACTGACACACCAGAAGCTACTCGCAAGCTTTCTCATAATCACTTGGACAGAGGTGAGATGTGTAAGAAGACACTCGGCAGTTTCATATTTTGCATGGGATTAGATTTTTATAGAAAAAGTATTTCCCCAGTTTTCCTCACTGGTTATACTGGCTATTTAAAAAAGACCTTGCATATCTCAGGAATTATGCAAAAAACTCTTCATTCCCTTCATATAGGTTTTGTGTGTATTATGAGTTATAGAGTATACAGCTTGGTCTTAGTTCATATGTGGACCTTTCTAAAAAAACTGCTTGGTATTTTTCACTTCCTGGACTTCAGAGGTAAATGGTAAAAAAAGAAAGAGCTGATAGCTTTTTTTTACATTTTACATATTTGGTACGGCATTAATTACACTATCAGGTAACTGACATTATCTAGTCTGGCAAGATTTGTTTCCCTATTTTAACAACTACTAAAGATAGTGAAGTTTAAACTAATTCAGGCTGATTTTTTAGCAGAAGAGAGCAGTCATTTTATTTAGCTGTGTGCTTAGAACATGTACAATTTCCACAAGTTCAGTAGCCAAAGAAATTTAAATTATAGTACATGAAAATAACAGAGAGGTATACCAATATTCTCTCCATTGTGCATGTTGCAAATTTAAACAACTTCACCTTACACCCACCACTCTCTCAGAAGTTCATAATATCTATAGAGTGCCTCCTGTGTGATCTATAAAGGTGAGTGCTTTAGACCATTTTTCCATGCTTTCCTTTAACTTTAGGAAAATCTGTATAACTTTCAGGAATACACATCAGGTTTATTTAAGTCTCCAAACTTGCAACTTCTCAGTTCGAAACTATGATCAGTGATAATGAAGATGTGAGTAATGTTGCCCCAATCTGGAGGGACCTACTTGAAATCAAAACTGGTATTAATGTATTAGTGACCAGAGGGGAATTGGGTATCTTAGTATCTGAAATTGTGTCCAGATGTTTGAGAAACTTAAAGTTGAATTAATGATGGAAATGGATGGATTTGCCAATTAATTTTTAAAGTAAGAAGATTTCAGTAATCATCCTAACCTTTAGGAGCAGTCTTCGTTCATTTGACTATATGCTCTGTTGCTTAAAGTAAGAGAGGTCATTATTGCTCACATAGGGAATTCAATCTTCCCCAGAAGGATACTCAAGGTACAGGTAAAATGCTCAGCATTCCCTCCTCCAATTACCTATTATCCTAATGTTAATGTGATAAAGGAACCTTATTTGAAGCAAAAAGAAAATTTTGTTTCTCCATAAATACTTACTGGACCAGATTATTTCAGTACCCTTTCAACCACCCTCTTATGCAAACATATTTGTTTATTGCTCATTTTAAAAAGTAGCAATATTTAAAAATGGTCCCAAAGGGAGGTAATGGGCAAGAGTTATCTCCAATTTTTGTTTGAGATAAATTTTCATTTTTTTAACATGTCTTGATTCTGGAGGTGGTAGGCTTCATCTCTGTTATTGGGAAAGTATTCTCAAAGAAACATAATTTACTTAACAATTTGCTTCTTTCAGGCATTATCAGATGAGCTTTCAGCAGAAGGAATACTGAACAACCTTTACACAGAATCTGATATACAAGAAACAGATAGTGCAAGCTTGTCACAAGATGGCCTGTCAGGTACAGAGAATGACTGCAAATGTTTGTGTTGGATATTTAATTTAATAGAAATTTCCACAGATAATGTGTTTCAAACAGAAATATAAAGCTGGTGAATAAATAGTTAAACTCTTACTATATTCATGTCTGGTATTAGCTGCCTCTGTCAAGGCTGGAACATATCATAATCCTCATCTTCATTCTTTCATTCCATCCCAGTTTTTGTTATGCACTGTAGTTTTTGATGGATTGTCATTAAACTTGTTAAATAATTTGGTCATCACCTAAAGATGCATACATTGTCATGAAACTTGGTAAATAATTTGGTCATCACCTAAAGATGCATACATTGTCATGAAACTTGGTAAATAATTTGGTCATCACCTAAAGATGCACATATTGTCATGAAACTTGGTAAATAATTTGGTCATCACCCAAAGATGCACACATTGTCATGAAACTTTTTAAATAATTTGTTCATCATCTAAATCAGCAAATCACTCCACTCCTGTTAGGTTATGGTATAACTATGTGTCCATCATTTGTTATCTGTTTTCTGTCCATCAACAACTGCTTGTTACCACACTGGAGCTTGCAGTTCTAATATGATTTAAATCAAATTTGGAATTTATACATCAAACTCTCAGATGAGGTGACCTTTCATGTAATTGGCAGAGTTTTTATGACAAGAGACTGAATTTGTGATCCCAATTTGGTCAGACATGTTAAATATCCTTAATGCATTAAAATCTTTGATGATTAGAATCATGAGTAAGATCCATGTACATTAATCTGATTTTGCATCTGATTCATTGAGCTTGTCAACACCTTAGTGTCTCTTGTTTATCACCATAATTTTTTGAACTTGATAAACTTGATAAAACGGGCTTGCATCACAAAAATACATGTATTTTATCTTTAGCAAGATTTACACATATTAAACTTGATAGAACGTATTTCCAACTTGATTTTAATCAGACTTGTTAAATAGTCAAGATGTTGGAAGATTCTTATTTTGAGTGAGTCCTATGTATTTTGAAAGCATTTTGATCAGACAGGGTAATTAGGCGTCAAGGTGATTAGTATGAGTGAAATTTATTACAGTCAAGGAATTTTATTATTTTTAGAGCCTTCTGGAGAGACAAATAATATAACCCTGCAAATGGGATTTTCTTGTCTTGGTACAAACATGGACATAAATTTTTAGTGATCAGTTAATGCTAAGGCCTTCATGACAGAAAGCCAGCAATGTTTTCATACCATAACATTCAGATGCCGTTTGTACTAACATCTCAGGACTAGACAAATATTGCAGCAATACATGTCCCCACCAATGGTCTATAAAGAGGAGATACATGTGCTTATGGCTTCTTCAGAGTTAGGAATGTAGTTACCACTTGCTGTATACTTGAGTTTTAGAATTTCTGACTGGCAGAAAAATCAGTCAACAACCATGCCTGGGAGTTGATGGCCAGAATTGCACATTTAATCAGTAGAGCAATGCATCACTCCATGGCAAATGAGTTGACAGCTTTTGAATTGGTCAGATGTAATGCATGCCTACACTACACATCCTTTAAGCAACACCACAGTCTGGCTTTAAGGACGACCTTGTTTGGGCCACCTTTACTCAGAGGCAGGCAGCCCAGGAACTGACCAACCAAATTGCCACTCAACCCACTCCAGCATTTTGGAACAATTCATCACAACCACAGAGGGAAGATAGGTAGAATAGGGACAAGGTATATTTTACAGTTAAGGACTTGGCATAGATTCCAGCCCTATACCAGAAGAAAACAGTCTAATCAGATTAGGAAATATAATTACTATGCAGGCAAAAAAAAAAACTGCCTTCTTGTCTCCTAGTGACAGACATTGATATGTTAACTCCACCATCCATTGGCCAGCCTTTTTGTTGGGCAGCAATCTCCAATAGTTTCACACTAACAGGATCACCCATTACGCTTCAGACAAATCATTCAGAAAAGGCTTAAGATTTTGTTGATCCAACCCACTCCTTTTTCTTCTTTACCCCTTAGTAAAATGCCATCAGACCAGGTGATAGATTCCAACAGGAGATAAAGTAAGTTATTGCCAAATAGGTTGTCTGTAAAAGCCACAATCTCCATTGCTTTATTCAAGGCTTTTTCTCATTCTGAAGGTGAACGGGATGTTGGGACCCGTCATTGACCTAATTTGACTAAATAAGTATTCCACCACCAAAATTCAAGATGAAGACTATGAGATCAATTCCTCTCTCTAACAGGAAGGACAAGTATGCCATTAGTCTTGATCTGTCTAACATCTTTTCATATCCCTATTCATCCAGCATCATGAAATTTTCTTTGGTTCACTTACCACAACATAGTTCATGAGTTCTAAGTCCCATTCTTCGGTGTCAGTGTTACCCCTTGGACATTTACCAAGATTATGCATTACATTGTCACCAAGTTCCAGTCGACTTCATCTGCAATAATGGCATCCTGTTCAAAAACATATAGTAAGTTTGATTCTTTTCCATGGCGGGAATAATCTTCTTTCACAGTTACATCACCAAGGCTCAATTGTGATCTGGGACAAATCTGTCCTTCATCTATCCCAGGGTTTTGTCCACCTGGATATGGAATTTATCTAGCCTCACTCAGGTATGGCTTCCATGTGATTGTGTAACCTGAATCATAGAACTGGAAAAGGTCAATTTCCAACACGTGTTTGTGTAACCTGAATCATAGAACTGGTCAAGTCCATTTTGAACACATGTGATTGTGTAACCTGAATCATAGAACTGGTCAAGTCCATTTTCAACACATGTGAATGTTGAACCTGAATCATAGAACTGGTCAAGTCCATTTTCAACACATGTGATTGTGTAGCCTGAATCATAGAACTGGTCAAGTCCATTTTCAACACATGTGATTGTGTAGCCTGAATCATAGAACTAGTCAAGTCCATTTTCAACACATGTGATTGTGTAGCCTGAATCATAGAACTGGTCAAGTCCATTTTCAACACATGTGATTGTGTAGCCTGAATCATAGAACTAGTCAAGTCCATTTTCAACACATGTGATTGTGTAACCTGAATCATAGAACTGGAAAAGGCCCATTTTCAACACATGTGAATGTTGAACCTAAATCATAGAACTAGTCAAGTCCATTTCCAACACATGTGAATGTTGAACCTGAATCATAGAACTGGTCAAGTACATTTTCAACACATGTGATTCTGTAACCTGAATCGTAGAACTGGTCAAGTCCATTTTCAACACATGTGAATGTTGAACCTGAATCATAGAACTGATCAAGTCCATTTTCAACACATGTGATTGTGTAACCTGAATCATAGAACTGGTCAAGTCCATTTTCAACACATGTGAATGTTGAACCTGAATCATAGAACTGGTCAAGTCCATTTTCAACACATGTGATTGTGTAGCCTGAATCATAGAACTGGTCAAGTCCATTTTCAACACATGTGATTGTGTAGCCTGAATCATAGAACTGGTCAAGTCCATTTTCAACACATGTGATTGTGTAGCCTGAATCATAGAACTGGTCAAGTCCATTTTCAACACATGTGATTGTGTAGCCTGAATCATAGAACTAGTCAAGTCCATTTTCAACACATGTGATTGTGTAACCTGAATCATAGAACTGGGAAAGGTCCATTTTCAACACATGTGATTGTGTAGCCTGAATCATAGAACTGGTCAAGTCCATTTTCAACACATGTGATTGTGTAACCTGAATCATAGAACTAGTCAAGTCCATTTCCAACACATGTGAATGTTGAACCTAAATCATAGAACTAGTCAAGTCCATTTCCAACACATGTGAATGTTGAACCTGAATCATAGAACTGGTCAAGTCCATTTTCAACACATGTGATTGTGTAACCTGAATCATAGAACTAGTCAAGTCCATTTCCAACACATACGATTGTTGAACCTGAATCATAGAACTAGTCAAGTCCATTTTCAACACATGTGATTGTGTAACCTGAATCATAGAAATGGTCAAGTACATTTTCAACACATGTGATTCTGTAACCTGAATCGTAGAACTGGTCAAGTCCATTTTCAACACATGTGATTGTGTAACCTTAATCATAGAACTAGTCAAGTCCATTTCCAACACATGCGATTGTGTAACCTGAATTGTAGAACTGGAAAAGGTCCATTTTCAACACATGTCATTGTGTAACCTGAATCATAGAACTAGTCAAGTCCATTTCCAACACATGTCATTGTGTAACCTGAATCATAGAACTAGTCAAGTCCATTTCCAACACATGTGATTGTATAACCTGAATCATAGAACTGGTCAAGTCTATTTCCAACACATGCGATTGTGTAACCTGAATTGTAGAACTGGTCAAGTCCATTTCCAACAAGACTTGGATTTCAGTACAAAAATTCTTGAAGCTCCTTCAGTGCAGAAGTGGACTTTATTCTGCTTGAGCCATCTTTTATGTGCACCTCACCAATTACATTGTGAGCTCAATGGCACCCATTCTCAGATCCTTCAATCAACAAGTCATGATCACACACCCACAATAAAATCCTTCCTCAATCAATGGCACAGCTGGATTGGCTAATATCAGGGATCACTCTGGAGGAGTCATAAGCAGAAATGATGGTATGTTCTGATGTCAGTGAAGACAGTTGGAATGCCCACCTGATGCCGGACTTTGCTACATTCAGCAGCATGTAGGAGCCAGGGGGTTGACCTCTCCACGTCAGCCTTGTAGAAATCTATTACCAGTGCTTTCCAATTCTTGAAGGATTATCTCAAGAAAAATGGTCCTCCTCAATGCTGGACAACTTGGTAGTGATGACTTACCCCCTCAAAATAGGGGGCACAAAATCCCCTGATGTGTGTTCTGATTTAGCAGTTTTTTCTTTGATGCAAAGAACTCATCATCACTGTACAAACCTTGTTCAATTCCTGGCAGATTCAATGTCCTAGCTGACAAACTATCTAGAAAGGGTCAATTCATTCACAGAGAATGATTGCTCCAGCCATCAGTCTTTCTTCACATTTAATGTACTTTTAAGTTTCTCACATTTGGCTCCCAGTTCCAGATCCAGAAGCATGGGCAGTGGATGCATTTTCAGTAAGCAAGGGAGGTTATTGGCCTTCACCTACCCTACCCTCCCCCAGTCTTGGTACCAAAAATAATCCCGAAATTATAGTCAGTAGAAGTCTCATAAAGCTGATTTTTTTTCTTCATAGTATTTTTTATTATACCCTGTAAAAGTAATATGATTACATTGACCTTGTCTATGTAAACCAACATTACATCAGCATAGCTAACAAATATTTTATACCTAATTCTGTGCAAATATCAGAAAAACTAGTGCTAGTGGGCAGAGTCGATTTGTTAATATTGGGGGTGGAGTTGTTGAGCAGGTGTAACAAATAAAATTTGTACAGGTATAACAAACAAAATTCAAAAGCACCTGTTCAGTCAAATTGCTGGAAAATGTAATGAAGAAAATTTAATTAAAATTAATTATATTTAAAATTAAAAAATTAAAATGTAATTATATGTAGTTGATTGTAAATGAAAATAATACTGATATAACCAATCACTATGGCCCCCAAAGTGGCCATCTTGAAAATAGTATTACAGCTACACTTGCTGTATAGATGGTTGTATCAGCATGAGGATTTTACTAAAACACTTGCTGTATAGATGGTTGTATCAGCATGAGGATTTTACTAAAACACTTGCTGTATAGATGGTTGTATCAGCATGAGGGAATTTTACTAAAACACTTGCTGTATAGATGGTTGTATCAGCATGAGGATTTTACTAAAACACTTGCTGTATAGATGGTTGTATCAGCATGAGGGAGTTTTACTAAAACACTTGCTGTATAGATGGTTGTATCAGCATGAGGGGATTTTACTAAAACACTTGCTGTATAGATGGTTGTATCAGCATGAGGGAATTTTACTAAAACACTTGCTGTATAGATGGTTGTATCAGCATGAGGGAATTTTACTAAAACACTTGCTGTATAGATGGTTGTATCAGCATGAGGATTTTACTAAAACACTTGCTGTATAGATGGTTGTATCAGCATGAGGGAATTTTACTAAAACACTTGCTGTATAGATGGTTGTATCAGCATGAGGATTTTACTAAAACACTTGCTGTATAGATGGTTGTATAAGCATGAGGGAATTTTACTAAAACACTTGCTGTATAGATGGTTGTATCAGCATGAGGGAATTTTACTAAAACACTTGCTGTATAGATGGTTGTATCAGCATGAGGGGATTTTACTAAAACACTTGCTGTATAGATGGTTGTATCAGCATGAGGGAATTTTACTAAAACACTTGCTGTATAGATGGTTGTATCAGCATGAGGGAATTTTACTAAAACACTTGCTGTATAGATGGTTGTATCAGCATGAGGATTTTACTAAAACACTTGCTGTATAGATGGTTGTATCAGCATGAGGGAATTTTACTAAAACACTTGCTGTATAGATGGTTGTATCAGCATGAGGATTTTACTAAAACACTTGCTGTATAGATGGTTGTATCATCATGAGGGAATTGTACTAAAACACTTGCTGCAAGTAATTGATTTTAAAAGTAAATAATCTTCGAAATGTTTGTCTCGTGACTTTCTTAAAAAAAATTTAAATATATGTTTCTGCTAAAGTGATGGTCATATTTCGCTAAAGCTCTTTAATGGTTTGTAGCTGGTCCTGAATAACAGTGGCAATGATCTGACCTCCATCAAGGCATCCATAGTAACCATGTAAAAAGTCTTGCTATTACTAATCTTGTGCATGCAAAAGGTGGCATGGGGTTTTCACTTTTGTAAATACATTCTTGCAGTATTTGTCCTATATGAAAATAGTGTGGAAATGACCACCAGTATGTCAATGCTTTTCTTTTAAATAACTTGAATGAAAACTATACCTATTTAATGTTGAAGTAAAGTCCAAAGTCACTGCTTGCAATGTTGCACTTCATTGAACCAATGAACACAGTGACATACAAATGGCTCTTGATCAAACTTTGAATTTTGCTGTGTTTTGTAATAAATAGGTAGATAACATTCAAGGTCAGAGTCTTGATCAGGTATTTGTAATGGCTTGTACACTTGATAATACAGGTGTTTGGATATATCTGAAGAACAGTTTGAATGATGCTAATTCAATAACTTGGGTCATATTGGTATCATGGAATTCCATATTAGTTTTTGAGATTTGGTTCATTACTCACCAGTTAAAAGTAATTGAAATGTTTTGTTTGTTATGTATATCTATACTTTTTCTAATTTATATTGACAACTGTAAAATGTAGTGATTATTTATAGCTGGATTTGGTATACATGCATAGGTTCTATTTTACAATGTTCAGAATGTAAACTGCCATAGGATCTATAAATGGAAGATTATGTAGGATTTATAAATAGATGATTATGTATGTGTTTACATTTACTAATAATAATAATAGTGGTCAACACAGTGACAATTTTCTGACTTTCCTGTTGGACAGGTCAGTTAGGTAGTATCTGAGAAGAAATAAGTTAATTCCTATTGGATGAGTTAGGTCACATGAATAGATATTTTGAAATATTAGATTTAGTAGTAAGTTGGGTCTTGTGGGGTATATCGTGACATACAGTCATAATATTCTCTTGAAGATATATTTAAGGAGAGAACTGAGCAATTAGATTCATTCCTATTTTGGATTCATTCAGATTTCTTGTGTTCATAAAACATCAAATCTGCAGAGATATTTTATGTTGTAGTTAGACATTATTTAGATATTTTGAGAGGAAAAAAACATTTGTTTGGATTATTCCATGGAATTTTAAAAAGTGCTCATTGGACTACGATACTATTTTGGAACTATTATCAATTATTCAGAAAAGTTCTGGACAATGGCATTTTGAAACATCAGTATCGGAAATTTATATGTAATTTTTCATTCTTTTGGACTTAATAAAAAAATTTCAGTAATGATTCAGTTCATAATACTTTTAAGTTCAACTTAAATTTCATTTGATAAGATTGTTAATTAAATTGTTTTTTAAGTTTTATAAAACTTGTTTATATTTGCTTCTTTCTGTTACTTAGCCTATGACCATGGAGTTTTAACACAATACAACATGGACAGTGATGCATCTAGAATCCTTTTGCATATTTGCCTCATGTTTGTGTCTGCTTGGTGCAAAATCTTTAGTACATGAGTTAATTATGGAATTCAATATCCATTTTTAATGCAAAAATTATTTTGTTCCGATTGTTACATTTCAGCTTATTTAATATAACACAAAGAAAAGAGTGACTAACAAGCTTTTAACAAAAATAATTTTTTTCCCTAGAAAACATGGTGAAAAGGTAAAAATATGAAACAAGACTTACAATTGTGAAGAAGATCCAATAAATTTTCCTAAAATTGTGGAAAAACACAAAAGTCCTGTGAATAAACAGTTCTAAATTGATTTAGTTTGCGTCTCAATTCCGTTCCAAGATGGTGGATGATGACCTCAGACGAAGGTTAACACAAATGTCCAGAATTTTCACTGTGAATCACAACTTGTACTGTTCAGTTCCAGTTTAAAAATATTTTCAGCAAAATGTCTTTGTCCAAAGCCAGATGTGTAGTTCTCCAGGGAAAATAATTATTATTTAGAAAGAATACAAAGTACAACTATCCTCAATAACAAAACACGTCATTCTACACAGAGGTATGAACAAACAACTCTTTCCAGCACAGGAATACCTTTCTTTTTAAGGTATTAGAAACTCTATCAGTTGTTAAGATTTCTTACAGGTAAGTGAGTATTTAAGACAAGCTAATAGGTCACCCCATGTGCAAGCATGAGGAAGTCATGAAGATTTCAATATCTAGCCACATTGCAGTTTAGAATGTCAACAAGTATTATTAGTAATGACCAGGTCACAGCCAATCATTTATATAGCTTTTTCTGATTGTTTACTTAAAATGATTAACCGTCATGAAAAAAATCATGATTATGCGAGTCACATTTATGTTTTAAGTGAACACGATGTTTCTACCAAAATATCAGACCCTGCAAACATAACCATCATCATAATAATAATTACATTTAATGATATAAAAATGAAATAAAATTAAAATAGAAAAATTGAAACCTTAACACTCGTGTAATATAACTATAGGGTCGCAACAAAATTTTTTTTTTTTGGTAGAATTAGTTGATATACCCTCAAAAAAGACTTGACCTATAGGAAGTAGCATAATTTCATTTAGATTGCTAAACTCCATGATAGGTAGTTCAATATTTGCTGTGAATCTATGAAGTCCATCAAAAGTTATTTAGCAAAAATGAAATTTACAGTGGATCATGACATAACGTGATATGACAGGACAGATGAACATGGGTAACAACTACATGCTCCTTCTATATCCATGACAGGAACTTAATAAAGGAGGGGAGAAATGAACTTCTTGTGGATTCCTATAAATTTCTGAGGGCCTTAGAACATGTCCCTTTGAGGGACTCTTGTTTAAGTACACAGTGTGGATGTTAATTCAATAAGAGTAATAATGATAACGTTATCCCAGTCATAGTTACTATTACCTTTTCTTTCTTCAGGTGTTACTGTTGTTCCAGAGGAAATCAATGCAGTTAAATCAGTTATCTCCATTATGCCAGCCCCTAACAGTATAACAGATGGAAATACAATCAATGACAATGTATTGACTGCTCAGCCTTTGGTTCCACTGCAAATGGCCAACATTACAGAGGGGCAGGTATATATTAAGGAAGAAAAGGGGGAAACAGTCACTGTGCAACACTATCTTCTTACAAACATTATAAGAAATACTCCATCTGGAAAACAAACTTCACAACTTATTACACAGCCTATACTATTACCACAGGAAGATGTAGAAGCAGTGGAAGGGTTGTCTGCTCTGAGTAACAGTGGCACAGTTCCCATTATAAGTAACATGCACGGGCAACCAGTCCAGCTTGTGCCTACCTCATTGGTACATGTAAATAGGGAAGTTCAAGCCATGGGTCTCAACAACATTTCATTAGGTGATATAATCCAGGATTACACAGAAACAGGTGATACAGATTCAGTCTCTTCAAATCCAGAAACAATACCCATAATTTTATATCCTAATCTATCACATATACCTACTGAGGGCACAGTTACTATCACACCAGCTGAGGAATCCCTTCTACAATCCATTGAACAAGCAGAAATGGATGCATCAACAGTCTTCAGACAAGCAGAATCAAAGTCACAGTCTAAGGAAAAATCTTTTATTGATTTTACATAAAACAGATGAATTTCCTGGATTGAGTACAAGTTAAAAAATGCAATTGATTGTTGTGTGGATTCTTTGCTGTCATATTAAAAGATTGACTTCACTGATCTGAAGCTCAACAGTGGTAGACATCAGGACCAAAGTATTAGAATGTTCCCATAATTCCTTTGAATAGTTAATGGTTTATTGCTGATGTGTATTAATGATGTTGTCCTAAGATTGCTATATTTAAAATCAAAGTTCAAAAGTCTGCAATTTTGGCCACTGCTTGATATATGTGACCAACAATGGTAAAACTTCGATAACTCAGACATAATTGCTTCAATATTCTGCCTCACTCAGATGACTGTTATAGTTATCGAATACAATAGTCTCGTGCCTACATCACTCATATGACTGGCATAGCTATTACATAAAACAGTCTCATGCCTGCGTCACACAGATGACTTGCTAAGTATTACATAAAACAGGTTTATGCATGCAACCCTTCAAATTCACAACAGCTGAAAACTTAAAGAAAATATTTTGTCCATAGCATTGTCCTAATGTATTTAACTAGGATATTCATACAGTCTGAAGTAGCCACTAAACTGAATGAATTCTTGTGAACTAATAAAGTGAATGAATTCTTGTAAAAATGGCCAACCACTAAAGTGAATGAATTCTTGTGAAAATAGCCAACCACCAAAGTGCATGAAAATTCTTATGAAAACAGTCAGCCACCAAAGTGAATAAATTCTTGTGAAAACAGTCAACCACTGAAGTGAATGAATTCTTGTGAAAACAGCTATTTGAAACAAATTTTGCTTTATAGTTTGCACATTTTTGTACAGCAGAACCTGTTGTTAGAGGAAAGCTGAGGGATCGGGCTGATTCATCTTGTTCAAAGTAAACATTCATAACATGGAAGGGTATATTTATGCTTTACATTGAATCTGTCATATTACATTTTAAGGACAAATATTTTTTGTAAACTTGTCGGGCAGCCATGTTAATGATAGAATGAACTATAATTGTTTTAGCTGAAACTTTATCAACCTTTTACTAAACTTAAATGCACACTACAGTTATGACTCTGAACTGCCTTGGGGTTTCTGAAGCATTAAAAGGTAACCTTTACCTTGAAGCTATTTTCCTTCATCAGCCAAGTTTGAGAGTAGACAATTCATTGTCATAGCTACAAAATCTTGTCTTTTTTTAAAAGATAAATAATAAATGACTCAAGAAAAACAATTTAAATCTAGGGTATAAGCATCAACAAAAATTCTATATTTGCAAATATAACCAAATTTAATTTCTTGCTTTGTTTTATGCATTTCTTCATTCATTGAAATCATATTTGCTATTCTTTAAAAGTTGAATAATTTTTCTGTTGATGAACAACTTGTTTGAAATGTTGGCAATATAAAAAGTTTAAAAATGCACATACAGTTCCTTGAAATAACTAGAACCAATTCTCTGTCATATCTGTCAAATGCTTATAAATTGTTCTAATTTACGCATTTTATCATGTTCAGTTAAATTATTATATTGGGCATCATGTCATTGCTAAATAATTTTCTATAGATGAGAATTTTTTTTTAGAAAGCTCTTTTCAAATTTATGGCATTGTTCAAGTTATCAATTTAATCCTAAAATGCTGTTTTATATAACCTGAATGAAATTACTACCCCTTCTCACAAATACATTGTTTTGCATTTTTCCCTATTTCATATATCAACCTAGATTTCGTTTTATTAAAAAGCTGATTGGATTTTCTGTGAACTATTGTGTTCTTTAAGAACTTTATTTATTTTGATAAATTGTTGAATGGTAAAATCAAGTATGCAGATGCTAAAGACAAAAACCTTAAATGCCATGTTTTTCATTCCCATAATTCAAAGCATGGAGTGGCAGGTACTTCTTAATTTTTTTCTTTTTTTTCTTATAGGTTTTAATTACTTATCTATAAAACATTATTTTTTTATCTATATTATTTCTGTACACAAGAATTAAAGCACTTCATTAAAAATTCTCATTCTCTCTCTCTTTCTCTTACTGACAGTGTACTTAGATTAAGTTTACAATGATCTTTCTCAGCATGCAGCTTGTCTGAAATCTTTGTACTGTGGTAAATTTGTGTAGATGATGTATTGGTCAATTTTACATCGCAGACTGCCAAGCAAATCTGAATAGTATTGGCCTAGTTGAGTCTCTGTGCTCTGCTATGTATCTGCTTTGACAGAATTCATGGAAGACATTAAAATAAAACAGTAAGTGATATCCTGTTAAGTTACCAGCATGGTGGGATACTTATCAAACATTGGCAAAAACCTTAAATGCCTTGTTTTTCATTCCCATAATTCAAAGCATGGAGTGGCAGGTAATTCTTATGTTTTTCTTTTTTTCTAATAGATTTTAGTTACTTATCTATAGAACATTATTTTTTATCTATATTATTTCTGTATACAAGAATTAAAGCACTTCATTAAAAATTCTCATTCTCTCTTATTAAATGCCTTGTTTTTCATTCCCAAAATTCAAAGCATGGAGTGGCAGATACTTCTTAATTTTTTCTTAATTTACTTCTGACAATGTTTGATGAGCATCCCACCATGCTGGTAACCTAACATGATATCATGTACTGAATGTTTCATTTTAATGTCTTCCATGAATACTGCTGCTTTGAATCAAAAGAGAATCAAGAAAGAAAAAAAAAACAAACAGTTGATTTGTTTTCCAGGTAGTCTAGACTTTCCAGATGCTGAAAGATTTATAAATTTTGAACTGCTTGATGAAAAATAGAAAAGTTGGGTGTTGTACTACTCAGAATATAAATAACTGGAACACTAAACAATATATTGAGTAAATGA
The DNA here is from genome assembly GCA_016746295.1 of Potamilus streckersoni. Taxonomy (NCBI): domain Eukaryota; kingdom Metazoa; phylum Mollusca; class Bivalvia; order Unionida; family Unionidae; genus Potamilus; species Potamilus streckersoni. Next base: position 3,536,758 of record JAEAOA010001970.1, read on the forward strand.
ATGTAATGCAGTATGAAATTACATATGGAAGCTCTCTGTGTTTGTGTATGTGTGTATATATATATATATATATATATATATATATATATATATATATATATATATATATATATATATATATATATATATATACATACATATATATATATATACATATATATATATATACACACACACACATATACACACATATATATATATATATATATATATATATATATATATATATAAATAATTGCTATGTGGGAATAAATAATAATGATTGATCCAAACCTATTGCAAACACCATTTATAGGAATGGTCAATCTGCTAAAACAGAATCAGTAGCATAGCAAGAGTACAAATATTTCTTGACCAGTTTTAATGTAGTGTCATAATATAATGAATTTAGTTGATACAGACTTCACTTGGGTGATAAGAAACTTGTAATGACGCATGTAATATATACATGTATATATTTGTTGTAAGTGATACAGTCAGAAGAGATACCAGCTTCTCTCAAATAATCATGCTTGTAAAGTTATCTAAGATGTTGTTTTTATTTTTTAATGTTAAATTATTATGCATTTTACCTGTGATCTATAACCATTCTATGTTAGAATGGTGAAAAATTCATATATGTAACTAATTATCCCATACTATGGAAGGATGGAATAACAAATTCATGCCATTCTTTAATGGAGTGGAATAAAGACTTTATACAATATTTTCTTGGTTTCTGCTTGTGTTTGTAATTGTAATACATCTGTGAAAGAACCACATTTACCAAAGTATTAACTGTTGTTTTAACAGTCACCTAGGTCAGGTCAGGACAGGTCAGAAGATTTGCACTATCTAATCAGGAGTTTTTACTTGAAATAGGGGAACATTTTCACCAACAGATTTTTAACATGTAGATGATTAAAAATTACAACAGTCCTTATAATGGTTGATCTTGTCATTTTGGAGATAAATGCTATGTTACTGGATTCATGTTTCCTCTGGAGTCAGTTTTCCTTAGGAAAGAAACTGTTTTGTGTCTACTGAGTCCACCAAGAAGTTTAAATTGTTTCCTGCCTATTTGTAGATTCTATTCTATCTGCCAGAACAGCGCATGATTGGTATTGTATAGATTTAGTGTTGTTTTATTGTCAGTATTACCCTTCACTCCATGCACAAATGCAAACATTATAACATCACACTCTTTGTAACTTGAAGCCTAATTGGCAGACACCATTGTTGCATCATTATCATCACTATCAACCCAGTCTTTAATAATAACAATCAAATCCTGAAAACAATTATCACTTGATAGTACAGTATTATAGACAAGGACACCATTCATCCAGGGCATTATTGCAGTTGGCAAAATACTTTAATTTATACAAAGGATTAATCAAGAGTAATGGTGTTTAAATAGCTTTTGCAATGCAGTTGTTCACATTAGTGTAAAATGCATATTTTGCATAAAAATTGTGGTTTCTGGTTGTGTTATAGAGATGGTGACTCATGACTGAATTTATATAAAATAAATTATTAATATTATTATTTTTAAATTATGATTTATTTGGAAAAATACAATTATTTGCTATGTGAAAAATATTTGCCCATATGCATGAGAACTTTTGTATTTTATGAATTGGTGAGATTATTTTGAATAGATCTAGAAAATGATCTGGAATCAAAAGTGAATGATTATATTCAGCTTTAAAGTTGGCAAATAATTTCTCAGCACATATGACTTTATCCGCATTTCTTATTCTGATTTGTTTTTATGAGATATTGTTTCTGCATGATGTGTGATGTCATTCTTTCCACCCTAACAGACTTTAAAATCAGCTTTACAGGAAAATCAGAATAAATGTTCATGTCTTTTTTAAATTTGATTGCAACTACTGAAATTGATGTTTACAAAACAGCATTGAATTTTGTATGATTTTTCAGTTGCTTGGAATTTGGTGTTTTGGCATTGGCATGTTTAGACATCACAATAAACTTTGAAGACCAAATTCAAACTAGCCACATTTTGTGCCACTTGTGCTCTTGAGTAATTCATCTATAATTGATTATCATCTTTAATCATGTCCAAATTACTTTTGATCAAACATAGTATAGACTCTAATCCATCTTGACAAGCACCAAAGCAGAACAAGCCTTGTAGAAAAAAGCAATGTTTGTTATTTTATGCTCACTAAGCTCTTTAGTAACCCAACTATAATCAATTAATCTTTTAATCTTTGGAATTACTTGTAGTATAATACACTTTGACAAACTTCAAACAATGAAGCCAGCTGACCAGGAACAAAGGGTGCAATTAGCAACTGTTCTATCTTTTTCTGCTTGAAATGGTTCACAGTCATGTGATGACATGCAGTATTACCAAAATTACACCTGGGAAACCAAAATGTGACAACATAATTTTGTGTATGCATGAGATTTCAGTGAGGGATGTGATACACCCCTATTGGATTTGTAATTATATTAGGGAAAAACAATTTAATTTTCTGGTGCTGGGATCTGAGAATTTTAAAAAATTTCTGCTTCAATGCTGGAAAAAATATCTTGGTATGATTGAGAATAAAATAAAACATTACATATTTATATAATTTGAAAAGAAAACAGTTATCTGGTGATAACAAATAAAATGGCTTGAATGAAAATGACAATACGTCTCCCAAAGAAAATAAAATTGGTTAGTACCTTACAGTAGGTGAATGCACTGTGTGTATGTTAATTGCTGTGAACTGTAACTAACCTTGGATGATATAAGTTTACACTGTGTATGTTAATTGCTGTGAACTGTAACTAACCTAGGATGATATAAGTGTACACAGTGTATGTTAATTGCTGTGAACTCGAACTAACCTAGGATGATCTAAGTGTTTAATGACACCCTGTCAAAGATATTGTGGTGACAGAGAGTATCATTGATAAAACTTGAAAGTCTTGACACTGTACCCAACAATTTACTTGCTACACTTTTGAATTGTATGCCAACCAAGATCCAAGCAAGATATTTATCAGAGAGGGACAGTAAAAAAAAAAAAACTGACTCAACAAATGAGAAAATATTTTGTGGACTTGAGAAATTGTAGTGACTTTAAATAGAAAATAACTACTCTAATTTTAGGAGGATTCCCTGTCTTATAATGGATTCCCAGTCCTACAATGGATTCCCAGTCTTACAAAGGATTCCCAGTCCTACAATGGATTCCCAGTCTTACAAAGGATCCCAAGTCTTACAAAGGAATATGTGTACTTAACACATTAACATACTTTAGTAAATAAAAAAGATTATATTTTTTTAATTCACAAATTTTGCAGAAGTAGGATTTGGCCTGAATATCTTTCACAGCTTCCCATTTGGCTGCTATATTGATATGTGTGATGTGTGAAATACAATTAAATATTTATAAGTATATTTGTAATATTAAAAGTTAATTTGTGACATATTCAGTTTTTTTGTTGAATTTGGAATCATTTTTCCATTAAATAATGAAAACATTCTTTTAATACTTGTACAGTTAAATTTGTAACAAGATTACTCATGAAATTCTGTACATTAATTACTGACAGAAAATCAGCAAAGTACAAGTACTGTTAAAAGGTACTGTAGTATATACCACCAGAAAAATATATTGTGGTATACCAGTAAAACTCTGCATATAACACAAAATTTTAATGCCTCTTGCCAGACATTTTTCCCAAAAATGAACATGGCAGCTAGATGCTTGTGAAATTTCATACAAATGCATACCCTGATGTAATTGTTAAGTTATGGGAAAAGTTAGGCCTACAATGTAAGCCCCATCACCCAGATATTTTTCTTCTGGTTGGGTACCAAAATAAACCAACAAGTGCTATGTCTTATATTGTAGGACTAAGGAGAAGTCAGAGTTATTTTTGTCTTATGTTTTGTTGCTGCAGAGTATTTAAATAATTGGATGAACATAATTATCTGCATGAAAAAAATGTGGTCATCTTATGTCCAATGTCTTACATGTCATGTTGGTCAATCGTCATGTGAGTTCTTTTGTCAGTAAATCCTGGCAAATATGTTATGAGATCTCTCATTTTTTAGTAATGTCTGGGAAATATGTTTTGAGAGATCTCATCTGTCAAAAAGTCTGGCTAATAGGTTCTGAGATTTCTCATTTGTCAGTAAAGTCTGGCAAATCTATTTTGAAATCTCTCATTTGTCTCTAAGGCCATGCAAATATATATGCTTTTGTCGTGTGCATATAAAGGTCATACCTATGGTTGAGATTTTATATTTTTCAAAATTTGAAGTAACATGTTCAAATTTCAACAAGTAGATAAAGCTAAATTCATTCTTAACATGATATATTTCTTACTGCCCATTAAGCCCATTAGCTTCTAAGGCACCAACAAAGCTCATATTCTGTCTTTGGCCATTTTCTCTAGTGTGCTCCAGCTGTGGTGAAGGGTCTTCATCTCCATACACTGTTCAGACTTCAGATTACATTCTGTAATCTGAAGTCTGAACAGTGTATGGAGTTCTCCTTAGGAATCTTAACGATAAATCCTTTGGACCAGTACTTAGTGTTACTTGACAAGGGCTTCCTTAGTCTGCTCTGAATGTAGTTCTTAGTGCCTCCATTATGTCAGATCATGATGCCCAGATATGGAATGCTGTTAGAACTGGATAAGTCTAAACCATCTATCCTGATTGATGACTGATGTTGGTGAGTCTATGTCTATGCATAATCACTGCCTTCTTATAGCTTCCTCTCCAGTCCTACCTGGTGTGCAAAGGTGTAGAAACCTGTCTTTTCTTGTATTTGCTGTGAGTGTGGGAAAGCAAAGTGAGATCATCTGCAACATCAAGTTCATCTAGTGTGGAAAACTATGTCCATCTGATGCCCTTAGATGCACCTCTTATTGTTTTCTGCATGACCTGTTCAATTACTAGGTTCGAGAGCAGTGTAGGCATGACACATCCTTGTCTGAAACTGTTCTTGACCTCAAAGCACAAGTCATTGATTCCCATGCTGCATGTGAAGTTGGTCTGAAAATTCTTGATGATTTGGAGCATTTGATGGGGGATTCTGTAAACTCCCAGAATACACCATGGGCTGTCTCTGTGGATGCTGTCAAAATCCTTTTCAAAATCAGCAAAGTTAATGCACAACTGTCTCTGCCTCTCTGTGCACTGTTCTTTTATGTTTTTAGAGCAAAAATTTGATATAGACATCCCCTTCCCTTCCAGAGTCCTGCCTGTTTCTTTATCAGAGATTTGTAAACAGCATCTGAGATGCAATAGATGATAACTTTGGCAAGAAATTTACTGGGTATGGATAGTAGGGTGATGCTATGCTTTTGTTACAGTCGCTGAGTTCTCCTTTCTTAGTAATTTTAACGATAAATCCTTTGGACTAGTCCTTAGTGTTACTTGACAATGGCTTGTACTCAGCAACAAAGAAAAGAGTGAAAGCCAACAAGCTTTGTATATTTTAACAAAATAATTTATTTCCCTAGACAACAATGTAAAAATTGGTAAAATAGGATTTACAGTCTGTGCATATAATCCAAAATTTGATCTTAAGAATAAGAACGCAAGTCCTATCGCTAAATATTCCTATAATAATTCAGGTTCGAGTCCCGACGACATACAAATATAGAAGGTGATGACGTCAGATGTAGTCCAATGTATGAATATCAGCAATTCCTCACTTGAATCACAGTCATTGTTTCCGAATAATTCCAGATTAAATTTCCATGAATATATCAAAATTTTTATAATAAAAAAGTCAACTTGTAAAGTTTCCAGGAGAATAAATTTAAATCCAAAAATCAGACAATGAACAAACAACCCTGGCAACAAATTAAAATAATACACCTTGTTCCTTCAAGGTGTTAGAATTATTCTTCCGAAAAAATATTAGGATTGCGTATTTAAAACTCCAGTACCTCATTTCAAGTCTCGCAAGATTGGTCATATGGTCTCTTGCTACACGGGGCCCTGAGTGGCCAAGTGGTCTTAAGCGCTGTCCGTTACGGATCACTGCCATCTCACCTCTGTCTGCGTGGGTTCGAGTCTAAGATTCGGCCAATGTGGATATGTGAGAAGGCTTGCCAGTATCTTCTCGTTGGTCGGTGGTTCATTTCGCGGTTTCTTCCTCCACCATTAATACTGGCCGCCATGTATAGCCTATCGTGTGCTGAAAAATGGTGTTAAGCCCCACAACAACAACTCTTGCAACACTATTTTGGTCACGTCCGCCAGTATACACCCTCTTAAGAACCAATCATAAAAAGGTTGTTTACACACCACAGTGATCACGCAAATAAAGTATGCCCCTAATACATTTTTTTTTTGTTTGTTTGTTGGGGGGGGTGATTTAGCTGTTTGTTTCAACGACGGAAGATGTTCAGTGGCTTTTGTGATTGGTTTAAATAACTGTTCTGTACTCTCTGTAAATTCCGCATGTGTATCTTGGCGTTGTTGCAGATGTTACTTGACAGAATCACGGACTGGAAGATACTTATTTGTATCCAGTCGCTGTCAAGCTAATTTAGCTGTAGATTCCATAGTATGCTCAGATTCACTCATTATTATTATTATTATTATTATTATTATTATTATTATTATTATTATTATTACAACAATTTAATATCAGATCACTAAGTTAGCAGACATACATGGGTTTACTTTATTACAGTAATGTAATGTAATTATTTTCCAAAAGAAACAAATTAATTGATCTCCATATACTCGCAGCGTAGACATTACCACGGTCACGTGACTGCGTTTGTTAATAGCTCTGGGGTCCAACAGTAAGGTCAATACGCAAACTTGCTGAAATTTACAGGTAAAATTTAATTATTGTACATCCGCTGCACAAATATACCTGTTGCACTAAATAAAACTACTTGGGAAATAAATTTACGATTTAAATTCGCGTGTATGTTTAGTATCTCTCTTTTTAGTACGCGTATGCTTATATCAATTATTTCATCATATACTCTTAAGCGAGAGAGTGGCCAATTCAGACAAACTCTCGATCAGGCTTCACGAGTTCGAGTCCAGAAAACGAAAAACGTGGATATATTGTCAGCTGCGATAGATGCTATTGTAGCGGTACACTTCCTCGGCTATACTGGTCCGAGTCTCGCTATCTCGAATTTTTTAGGATATGTTTTATATTTGGAGTAACACCCCGGTAAATCTAAGGACTGGCACTCCAGAGTGGGACAGATTTCCACCTCAGCGGGATACCGTCTTATTCCTGGCTTCTTGTGTGTCGCCGTCTTGGTCTCAGTCGCCAACATGATAGCAGACCTGTCGACGACTGTCACAGTCTTGGTCACCGAATTGTCGCCGACTGGACTTCCTCTGGTCGCCGACTTGGTCGCAGGGTCACCGACTGAGTTGTAGTCGCAGACTTGTCTCGGTCTTGGTCGCCGACTAAGTCGCCTACTTTTAGCAGGGTCGCCGACTGGTCACAGTCTCGTCGTTATCCGATCGAGACCGAGAGACGACAGTACGAAATAATGGAAGAAGAGTTTTCCTCTGTCCAAAACCTGTATAATCGCAAGACCTCTGCATTTCTTGGACGAACATTGTATGTAGTTGTACTGCTACACTGCAGGGGACGTCTTCACTTTACACCGCTTCCTAACACACCACCATAACAGCCACAGTTGGTCCGTAACAACAGCCACAGTTGGCCTGTAACTATACCCAGGCAGGATCACGTGACCCAAAACTAATACGTTAGAAGGCGCTACAAAGCCCGTCAAACATTTAAAATAACAACATAAATAAAGCAAAAAATAAGTCCATGGGGTTTCCTCGTTACACAATTATAGTGGGTGCGCCATCCGAGCTCCAAAATTAACTGCAGATCTACTGATAATTAACAGTTCGTCAAAACACTGAAAAGGGCTGGGGTTTTGTACCCTGGGGATTTCGTAAGGGGAGGGGGGCTTAAAACAATTATCAATTATCAGTGAATGTCCTGAAAGTAGATTGCGTGAGGGACAAGCCTTTATTTTCTTTTTCAAAAATGCTAATAAAAGCAATAAAGAAAAAAATGCTAATAAAACCTTAAAGCAAGGCATGATAATAAAAGCATACAAATGAACACTGAGTCATTTTTTTCACTTTCTCTGGCATGTTTTACCCCCCACCCCTCCATGCTGTTCATATCAAATAAAAATATTCACATTTCAAAGCTCACAAAAACATCATGATGAGTCACAGAGAGTTCATGTTGCTGTTCGTTGGTCATTTCAACGGTTCCATGTATTTTTGGCGCCACCCCTACCCCTGTTCGCCATTTTGGTTGTATCACCCGCTCCTGCTGCTCTTATTTCGAAAAATTCACCTCGAGGTGACTTTTTCTTTGGAGAATATATTTTGTCCAAGATCTCCTTTTATTCCTATAGTGACACACTCAAAATACAATTAACTGACAGGAAATCATGAGGATGCTGAAAGTTTATGTGAACGTGTTTCGTCTATAGCAGAATCCATTTTGATAGGAATGGTTCTCATCAATGAAGCAGCAGTTTCACTACTGTATTTTACTTAACGGCACAGTTAAATTCAGTCCTTGGTTGTTGTTGATGATTTGTTTGTTAGGAGTGAGATCTGTCTTTCCACCAAGAAAAGCAAACATTCTGGGAGAAAAGGTGATGGACAGCGTTTTTACCGTCGAAAAATGTAAAATTGGGAAAATATGAATGCGGACGGTACTCTTGATGAGTTGTGTCTAGTGCTTTGCCAAATTGGTCGAGCAATAATTTGTTGCTGGAAAATACATCCATTGACAGGTCATTGGGTAATGTTAAATAAAATGGCTCTTTTTATAGTTTAAAGTTTCTTTTCTCTGAAGAGTCAATGTCAAAGGTGAACAATTTTTTTTAAGGTTTGCTGAGAAATGCTGTTGTGGCTGGCTGGTCGGATGGGCTAACGTTGCCAATCAGTTTCAAATAAGCACCAGCTATTCATCTCCTTGATGGAAGTTCAAATATTCGTCCGTTGCTCCTTTGACGCTGTACACGACCAAAAATAAAAAATAAAGATCTGACAGATAAAGACGATTTGATTATAGGGACCCGTTATCCACAAAAGACCAAGTGCATGTCACGTGGCTTTTGTGTTTGTTTTTTTTTTTAGAGGATAAACTCATAGGTAGGAAGTACTCTGGTTAACGGCATACCTTGAGACTACTGCTTCCTTTTATAATCGATATTTTGTAAAGCTTGAATATACGAATCGAAACTGGACGTATACCTTTTTTAACGGACTTTGACTTCATGGATGTTTTCTCAATTTAAATGTGTGTGTGGGGGGGTCCCATGGAGAATGATGTGGAGTTCCCGCATGTCATCTTTCTTGGCCAGTCGGACAAGTAAAACTTTTCTTTACACTTTTCCTTTCATATCATTAAAGTCGTAGACAGTTGAGTCACGTCCACGCTCATATCCATAACACAACTCGATTCACCACGAAGTTAAATTGCAGTGACATCTCTTTTATGTGTTGAATGCAATAGTTCATAATATTTCACTAACCGGAAAACTGATCAGCTATAAGTGTCAGATTGTGAAATAACCTCGGATGTAGTTGTAGGAATAAACATCCATTTGATACAGCCTCTGGCGGAGTCCACCGCATATTACCACAGAAAGATTCCGATTGTGACTTTGTCTCCTGCATCCATACTGTTCCATGTGATCTAAAGTAGTTGAAAATATACCTCAAATTGGCGATAGGACGATATTGACGCATGTAAATTAAATACTTTAGAAGCTCACGGCGAATGTGCAATGATACATACTCACATATGAACCAAGAAAGAAACCTGGATCAGTCAGTTGTCAATAAACTGCATTTAATTTTCTTAAACAGGCAATATTTATTGAAATCTCAGTAACGACAATGTATCTGTCCGCAGGCATTTTAACTCTTACACGAATGTTTAACGTACGCATGATGTCTTTCCAATTATATTCCGATTTACGGTTGTTCTCCGCCACAGCCATAAATGTCAGAATATATTATAAAAGTTATGAACAACAAATAATACAAACAGCAGATTAAATACATCGCCAGGGTAAATTTTTGTTAACGCGATGAACAAGTTTCTTTCAAAAGAACCATAAAAATAATGTTTAAATGATTCGGGTTTTGGGGGATGCCTCCAACCTATACCCTTGCATTGTATAACGCCATATAGTCATTAGCGACGTAATACAGTTTTATTACAATCGCTTAGTATACAAAACACTTTAAAAATGAACTGATGGTGAACTTCTTGTCTCAGTTAATTGACGTTCCTTTGAGAAGTTGGGCCGTAAGTAAAGCAACCTTTCCTCCTGGGTCGGCAAGAATGCCTCATTACTCAGTGTGTACTGTCGCCAAAATCTATGTGAAAAAGGACATCATAATACTGTACTCATATTCTTAAAAATAAACAATTACTTTTAAATCAAAGCCGAGAATGCTTAATCTAATCATGAGCGAATGTTCTCTACATGAACCTACAGGCCCAGCCCCAGGATGTTCAGGGAGGCAGCATGCTCGGGCCCAAGGTAACAAGCGAAGAGTGCTTGGCACCCAAGTAAAAACATTGCATTGCTGAAAATCGCATCGTTCGCCTTGCCACAGAGCCGGGCCTGTGAATCCAGTACATTATTGGAGAAGAAGAATCCTTGTAACAGCACCATAATGAGAGGGGGGATGCTTTAAAATGAACAGGGACTATTTTTTGTGGTACTAAATCTGAAGTAATAAATACCAGTTTCTCCTTTCTTATTTGTACATAAAACTACCAATATGGAATATGGGCGGTAGCTACATACGGACCGTGAAATATGTTTATTTATTTTTTTTTTTTTTTTGTTAAATGATTTCACCCAATTCGGCGATGAATTTTGTCTTCTGTAAATTAAAGCGACAACATTATTACGTTAGGCGGAATCACCGGAACGAACCGGAATGCACTTTTTAAAACAAACAAACAAAAAAAAAAAAAATCAACATCCGGAACGAAGCCTAAATTAAATCCAATTATATCACACACACACACACACACACACACACACACACACACACACACACACACACACACACACACACCGCATGAGTTAATGTTTAAACTTGTTCTAGTTTTAAATATTATTAATAAAATCTACTGACCCATAATATAAATAATTAAACAACACTGGCTCTGCTTCACGTGGTATGAAATTAATTGGTTTCCATTACAATTATTAAAAAAAAACAACAATCAAAGCAAAACAAAGCAAAATAAAATAATAAATAAATAATAAAAAAACACCACCCAAAGAAAATAAAAATCATAATGACAAGTAGGCATAAGCATAAAACTAAATCCAATTATATGCCCCCCCATTGCATGAGTTAATATTTAAACCTGTTTTAGTTTTAAATATTATTAATAAAATCTACTTACCCATAATATAAATAATTAAACAACACTGGACATGCGTAGGCTTCACGTGGTATGAAATTAATCGGTTTGGTTTCCATTTTAATATAATATAAAAAAACAACCCAAACAAAGCAAAATAAAACAAAAAAAAAATAAAATAAAATAAATAAATAATATAAAAAAATACCACCACCCAAAGAAAACAAAAATCAAATGACAAGTAGGCATAAGAATAAATTTTAATTTTCCAGTACTGGGCATAACTGGCTTGAAAAGACACCAATCACATAACTGCGCGACTAAGCACGTGTTTAGGGCTCCACGTAGCGGGTGGGGAGAGACTCTCGGAATGCTAAAAACAAAATTTCGGTAGCAGTTTATTACTATATTAATAAATTTAACAAAATGACACACATGCACATGGAAATGCAATGCAATACTCTATATCTGAGACTGAAAGATTAAGGCTCAAATCTTCAAGGTTATCAAGCAATAATATCATGCATCAATCGATTAGAGATGACAATAGGCCGTAGAGAGCGATCACGGGCTCTGAGTTAAAAAAAATAATCCTGGGCTTCTCCTAATTATTGTCCACCCCAACCCAATTTGTTTGTTTGTTTTTTAAAAAAAAGCATATGTGTTGTTCGACCCGATCCCACTTACTCGCCCAGGCCCCAGGATATATACCCTTGTGGGCCTTGATGATAATAGCAACATTTATATAAAGCATGAACAGTAGGATTCAGAGGCGTAGCTAGGGGGGGGGTACACATGTCCCCGGGCGCCAAGGAACAGGGCGCCAAAATGAGGCTTACAACGTTACATTATAAAAAGTAAAATAGAAAAATGTGATTAAACGGGGAGGGAGCTGGGGCGCCAATTTTATAGTTCGTCCCCGGGCGCAAAATATCATAGCTACGCCTCTGGTAGGATTAATCCCAGTCAGAAAAATGGTTTATACTTGTTTTCATCCTTGTATCATTATTGTTCTTTGTAAATTAACCCGTCCCGGTCTCTCGTTTCCAATAAAGGTCACTAATTTAACGTTTGAAAAATTATTATCATAATTATAAAATGGAGCATTCTCTATACAGATTAAAGTAAGTATTTTTGTTAACTGCTCGTAAAACATGCTTGAATATCATACTATACTTTGTTTCGGTGTGAAAACGTTCGTTCCGGTTCACTCATTATGTTTATTCGTACACGATATGTATTATACTTTCAAGGACATGTTACTAAACAGGATATAGAATTTGTCTTGGATCATTTGTCAACGTTTAGTGATCGAAAAAAAATAAAAAATGTCAACAAAATACGACAGGATTTCGTTCCCAGACAGCGTAAAGTTCGCAAGCCACTCTGACAATGAATTTGAACCAGAAATGGATGCGTTTTCAACTGGTGTTTATCACGACCACACCATTTATCCCAGACGGCGAGACCGAACTGTTTTCAAACTTGCGTGCCTTCGAATACGTAACCGCCAAACTCTGTTTTTCTTGATAGCCGGGTTTGTGGTAGCTCTTTTGACTCTTGTGATTATAATTGGCATCACAGCTATGCATACAGATTCAACCAAAAACAAAACTTCCGACAGAACGACAAATAATAAAGACTATGGTGAGGAAACTACGCGTTTGCCCAATTTGTTTACAGTAGACCTAATCCTACAGTGCAAGACTACAGTAGTGAATGGGTAGGGGGGCACTAGACCAACAAGTAGGTCTCTGCTTTTTTTATATCTGAGCTGCTGTCAGATATTAAAAAAAAGCAGAGACCTACTTGTTGGTCTAGGGGTTACCAACAGACGGGAAGGTATATTCAAGTTATATAACATGTAAATTGTTATTTATGTTTTTGGTGCTATGTCTTACTGCCCAAATAACGACCCTGTGTATCATGTTCTGATTTTAGATCTCGCACACTTGGCAGCACTTATAGTCTGAGTTTCCTCTGACCCTTGCCACCCCATTTATGATATCTGGACATTAATGTTGGGGTGTAGGGTCAGAGTCCATTCTCTATCATAAAGTTGGAATATGCTTACACTATATGGTGTTGGCATAGAGTAGCAGCTTACTAGCTGGCCTAGCAAATGTTAACAACATTTCATCGAGATATTACTGCATGAAATCGATAGGAATATAATTTATTTTCTCAGATATTGCAAGTGTAGCATTTGTTGTATCTTTAATCAGTTGACAGACTATCTGAAACTATAGCACTGATGAAATTTGACCTGGAACTCACCATTTTCATTTAGTCACATGACTACACAACTCTAGTGACCCACATGTCAATGACTTCAGAGTTCAAATAGTCACTTGAACTATTAGTCAGTAGCCAGATATAAAAAATGGGGTGGCAAGGGTCAGAGGAAGCTTGGACTACAGCAGATATTGAATCTTATCACATAGTGGGTAAACTTTGCCTACAGTGTGTTCAGTTTAATATTTTTTATATTATACGTTATAAGCCCATGAAATTATTGTAAAGTATTCTCTTTACTGATTGGCTGCCATTATGTTGAAAACTTTTAACCCTGTCTTCTGGAAATTTTTGTTTTCATTGAACATTTTTGGCCACCATTTTTTAATTTGACTCTCGAAAGGGAATCGGGGGAAAAAAATAGCCTTGTCTGTTTCAGTATTGTCAATTTATCCCCACATGGATTTGTTATGTCATGTATAACATATCATAACATGAAAAATGGCAAAATCTCCAAGAGAAGAAGAAAAATAACTAAGTAAAATTACCAGTATTGCTTGGATGATGATGAGGGTTAGGATGGATGGGCTATATAGTTGTAGTTTGGAATGAACACAATATTTAAGCTTGGTTTAAATGTGATTTTACTGAAAAGAATAAACTCACCATTGTTCAAAGAGGAAAGTAGACATAAACTGTTCTTCCTACTGACCGAACTTTATCCAACCACATCATATTTACACCCTAAATATGTAATGCAAGTCTGACTCAAAAAGATTTGTTTACATCTTCTATACAATCTAATGTTCTAATGTGATGAATGAAACTCGTTAAATAACGTCCAGCTTTTTCTTGCCAAGGCTCGCAAAAGCTGGACATTATTCAGTTTGTTTCATAAATTCAATATTAAATCGTTATCCATTTAAGATCCTCAATTTTTTTCCACAGATAAAGTCATTATGATTAGGCAGACTTTGCTTACTTAAATGTCCTTTTTATTCTCAAATAAATTCAAATTCTCACACAAGCAAATGGACATTTTTTGAAGTTCTGTTGACTGACATTTAATGTTAGGAATCAGCCATAATATTGGTACATATTGATGAAACTTTTTTTGCCTTCCAGAAAAACTTTTTGGTACTATTTTGGGGTAAATCATTTAAATATGGGGTAGAAAAATTGTGAAAAAAAGAACATGAGCTTTTATCTGTTCTTGACAGTAGGTTTTGTTTTAATCAGCTTTTGTTTTTTTTTTTGTTTTCAATAGAATAGTTAATATTATATCTTGTATTATCCTTTTCTTTCAGGCTTGTTCTTCTACCCTGAAGTTGATGGCAGTTCAGTTATCAAGTTTGACCCTACATCTTTAAATTCCTACAAACCTTATGTGGATAATTTGGACTACCATATGCATGGTAAGGATAGAAAAGACCTTTGAGAACTCTGCCAATTCATAATATCTGTCTGCATTGGTTCGAGTCTTGGGCTCGGTCTATGTGGGTATGTGAAAAAGCTTGCTAGTAGCTTCTTGTGGATCAGTGGTTCTTTCCGGGGTTTTCCCAGGTTCTTCTTCCACCATTTATACAGGCTGCCATGTATAGCTTATCTTGTGCTGAAAAATGGGGTCAAACCCTACGATAATAACAACAATAACCAATTCAGAGTAATGATTCTTTCTAAGAGAAATTAAAATTTTAAGTTAGTATTGCAGAGTTTTGTGAAATAAGTCTTTGTTTTTGGCATGCTTGATATCATCTAGCCATAAGGCCAAGGGAGATTATGACCCTGTGTCTGTCCATCAACAACTGCTTGTTACCATTCTCGAGTCCATATTTCTGATTTGATTTTAGTCAGACATGGATAAAGGGTTTATATTATCAAAATCTTCAATGACTTTGATAATGCACAAGATCAGTGTATATTAATAATGAGATCTTGCACATTATTGACTTGTCTTGTTATGACTCTGGAGGACAAATTACTGATCTCATTTTGATGAACTTGGAATGTATGATAACAAGCTTGATCTGCTTATACTCATCTTACAACTGATTGGCTGAGCTTGTTACCCATGTGGAAGACATTGAGATTTTGGATGGGTTTATTAATGGGTTCCGCATGTATTAATGAGATAATTGTATGTTTGAATAGCTGAGGTAGTTGTTATTCTTGATGCCATATTTCTGATCTGATTGTGATCAAACTTGGAATATTGGCTTATATCATTTAAGATCTTGGATGAGTTTAGTAATGAATGAGATCAACAGATATTAATGAGTTGATCTTGCATCTCATTTGCTGATTTTGTTACCCATCTAGAAGTCATGTTTCTTATCCAGTTTTGGCCAAGTTTGAAATACAAGCTCATGAAAATCTTGGAAGTGTTCACTAATGTGCAAGATCCATGCATATTAATGAGATCATGTTGCATCTGATTGTGAGACTTCATTGTGATTTTTGCAATTTTAGTACAAAAATATCTTTAAGGCTTTTCTAGTGAAACATACATGGAACCCAGGGAAGGCACTTTTAATGTGGGGTACTCACCCATAGATGCAATTTAGAATTTTCTTATCATTTTCAACTCTGAAATCAAAAAAGGTACCCTGCCATATATTTTTAAAAAAAACTGCCTTCCTTGGGTACCATATATGTTGAAATGGAACAGCCCTTAGAAGAAATGAGAAAGATTCTTTTATTTCTGAATAGATTTTGAAATGGGGTTTGATTCGGTGGAGACAGAGAGATTTTTTATAAGCATAATTACATTAAGTCTTGAGACACAATACAAGTTGGAAAATCCTTAACTATTTTCCAAAATTAATTTTCATGCCATGTAATAGTTGAGACAGAAAGTTATAGGAAATTTTTTTTGTACTTTCCTAGTTATTGATCTTATCTTATTGATCATAATGTTACTATCTTTTCAAGCATGACTTGGCAGTTATTAATGGGCAATAGTTCAGTCTGCACAAAATGCCAAAAGATGTCTACATCTGTTTCTTATTGAATTTTCACTTCATCATCACAAAATGTTGCTAAATTTACTGAATTTGTTTTGTTCATGAATGATTTAAAACATAATTCATATTGATATACATTGCAACACCATTCATTTGATACATTCTGAAAATGATTGGTCTGTGCACATCCTCCATGCTGGTCCTGAGTTCTAAAGAGGCAACTACATTATGGCTGAATAGTAAAGCTGTTCACTAGTTAATAAACAAATTGACTCTTCTGCAGGTCATAGTGGTATCAAATATTTGGATGCAAACAGACTACCATTTTAGCATGTGTTTAATGAGAATTTTAGGTCTCTATAGGATTTTAAAATTAGGATTCCAAGACCCCTAAATTGGTAAAAATAGGAGTCCCACCAGCAAAAGTTGCAGTCCCCAATAAGCCAGGCATCACATACTTTCTTACACTTGGCTACTGTTGCATCCAAACTATCACTTCTAGCAACTTAAGTACAATTCTTAATCTCATTGAAATCTTCATCTTTTCTCCATTTGACTCCAAAATACTCATCTAAATTTACAAATGGCATTTTGTCTAAGTCTCTTGATTTCGAGTTCACAGGCAAAATTTATATGGCAACAACTGGAAATGAAGTCTCTAATAGTGATCATGCTGGGCTTCACCAATGTTGGAAATTGCGATTTTGTTTTACATATTGGTGACAAACTATACCATCTGGTGATATTTTTGGCTGATAAAAATGGTATATACAGTCTTGAGTTTGGAGTGGGAAAATTCAAAGGCACCATGGCAGGAAGCCACAAATTTGGATATAAAAATGCACTAGAATCAATTGTGAAATAAACAAATCCTTATTTTATATTGACAAACTACCCTAACAATTCATTGTTATGTCATAATCTGCTTATGCTGATACTGTATGTTGTAATATAATCAAAATAGCCATGCAACTGACTAGCTACAATCGACAACCTCTGAGGGCAGAAACGTGAAATGACTACAGTCGACCACACAACAGAAATTTAAAAAAAATAGTTTTGCTGCAACTTCAATGAAAACTGCTTACCTCTGAGGTACCAATATTTAGTAAGGAAATTTTGTTAAAACAAAATTGTCTCAATGTTCTATAATTATTTGATGTTGCCACAGCAATAATAAACAGGTATTTATTTGGTCCTTCAAAAGGAGCCTTTAGTGGCACCTTCAATAACACATGCACCTTCATCAAGGCAAGTCGGCGACCTTTGGCAGTATTACAAGACTTAAGTTTCTGTCAGATTTATGCCTGACCCCATCATTCTAGAGATGTCTTTGTAAAGAACTAGTTGGCCTATCATTTGATGCCATAATTTTTTTCCACAATATTGTTTCCTCCAGTAAGTGCAAAAACAGTTTAAGGTTAGTCTAAATTTGAAAGCTACAATTTAATTAAAGATTCCTTCATCCAATTTATCTTGTGATTTCAGTAAGCTTCAATTATAAATGGGGGTATATTGTGAAAAAGTTTTAAGAAATTACTTGCAGCTAGTGGTCCTTTACTTTTAAGCCTGCTGTTACTACTTGTACTTGGGTATTGTGAAAAAAATATAATTTTGTGTCACATCATAAAATACCCAGGCATGTGATATTTCCATGGAAATACAGATTAGTGTGGTTTGGGAGTCACCATCTTGTTTCCTATGATTTATACACTGGATGTGGGAGTTTAGTGTGTAGTATGAAACAGTTAACAGTACATTGGCAATATTTTGTCAGACATCTATTAGATTTTTATTTTAACATCATCAGTATGCTTCCCAGGTTAATAAAGACTTGTTTGACCTCTAGGGAAGAAAATGAAGATATCAGTATGAATAAATGTGAATTCCATTAGTGTCATCAAATCTTATTAGTTGCAATTTTTCCTGCTGGGCAGTTTTAGCCAGTTAAAGATTGTGGTGCAAGTTACAGGTGACAAAGGCCATGGAAATTAAAGATGAATGAAATTTATTGACATTTGAAGAAAATGGAAAAATTGGTCAGCAAACTACTGGCTTGCATCTTTTTAGGATAAAGACAAAATATGACGATAAATTACAATTTTTGTGGTTAGAAGTCATGTTTGAAGTATCTGTCAGAAATGTGACAAAACATAATGTTTACCTTCACATTCTAGTTTTACCACAACCTTTACAACATTAACAAAATGAAACTAAAAGTATTAAAATAATTGGAGTATGTGTTGAGTTTAGTGAAACCCTCTGTCTGCTCCACACTTGATGAAATGCCTGAATACCTTAAATATTGTTTATACAAAGGCAATTTTATGGTACAGATTTGTTGGAACATATCCAAGTGTCACATGTTTTCCCTTACAACTTGAGTCACTGTTATGACAGTCATAGACAGCATTATAAAGCTGAAACTCTGCATTTTTATTTTGTTGTAAAAAATTTGTCCTGTTTTCTTTCAGTCTATAGTCCAGTACCACAGATGCATGATGCTAACAGATATGTTGTGTGCACCGAGAATACAACCCAGCCTCTGCCTGAAGGAAAAGTTTGCAGATTTACAGCGGAAGATTTGGGTGAAGAATGTAATCACATTAACATGTACGGTTATAAGGAAGGTCGCCCATGTGTACTTCTGGTTCTGAAATTGGTGAGTACTGCTGTTTAGCTCACTTCTATTAGCTATTATCCAGTTATATCTATTATATATTATATTATATTATATATTATATATATATTATATATATATATATATATATATATATATATATATATATATATATATATATATATATTACCCTTGATTGAATGTCAGCTGTTCTTCCTTGGTTCTAGGCAACAGTTATGAGTGTGTTTCATATCAACTACCACAGGGGAAGTGGTTGAAGGAATTGAAGAGGTAGTAATATATGGTTTTTTGCACACTGTACTTGGAATCACAGAGCCGGCATGCATCTTGATGAATACTATGAAGACTTATTGCAAACAAAGATAATGTTGGTACCAATAGAAGATACAAATGCAGTTGCATGGAGGAATGAAAGAAAGTTAAGTGAAAGGAAAAATGTAATTACAGAAGGGTCAGTCAACTACTGCGACCGTTGCCTAGTCAATAATTCCACAAGGAGGATGGTAATGAAATAAAACTTGATGTAAGGGCTTGACCTGTCTACAAATAAAAATAGAAGGTGAAAGTATAATATAAAAATGTTTATTAAGAATGAAAAATATAACAGCATATGAAATTATATTTGTAAACAGTCAGCATACCTATGTTGGAAAGAAAAGCTGTTGGGTGAAAAATAACAAAGTATGTAACATCCTACATTGAAACTAAACTTTTATAAGGAGAAATCAAAATGGAAATGTGGCAAATTTGTATGGAAGATGTTCAAGAAACTCTAATATACAATTCAAAATATTATGACAAAAAGTAAAACACAAAAATTTTGTTAAAAAAGTTGTAAATATCTAACATCAAAAATGAAATATGAAAATGAGAAAATAATAATAATAATAATAATAATAATAATAATAATAATAATAATAATAATAATAATACAGTAATTGACAGAAAAAACAAATGATTGGGTAAATACTAAATATGTATCAGAGGTATATATTAATATCTAGCATATGAGTTAGGAAATAATGCATCATTTTGGTAAGCTAAACTGCAATCAGTTTGGAAACAGTATTTCAGAAAATGTTTAGCAAAGTCAGTACAGTTATTTATTATTAGCCCAAAAGGGGCCAGACAGTAAGAAATCTACTCATGTGCAAGACATGCAACTAGTTATCAGTCACTATTACACTTAACAGAACTGTGCAAAACCAACTCATTTCATACAAGTCAGTGAATAGCAGTTGTAACTGATTGATAAAGAAGAGTTCTAATTGTTAGTTGTAAGTTTTACTCAAATTTGTTGAACCTTCTAGTTTTTGGTCCCATAGTAGACCATTTGTCATCCTTCACTTTCAGATAGAAAAAAAATCTGTGATGCAAGTTAAACCAATTTTTATTTTGATAGTGAAATTGTCAGTGGAGACAGTGTATTTGATTGTAGCTGAAAATTTCTGTGTATCTTTTTTTTCTGTTAAAGATGTAAAAAGTTAGAAAGTCAAAAAGGTACCCGTCAATTCTTATGATTGGCTATCCAAGTAGCCAATCAATGGAAAATGGTATTAAATGTGAACCTGTAATGCTTTATTGTAAATTCTTGCATGCCACCCCTTCATGAGGTATAAGTGTAATTATTACTAAAGTGAGTGGCAAAAAAGCAGAGTATGAGCAAAAAAGATGAGTTAATCTATATATTACATGCCATAATTACAGAAAACTGAAAAACATACGTTTATTTTGCTACTTTCCTGGATCTCCCAAATGAGCTAAATCCATGTGGTCTATTATACATACACAACATTCACTTTAATTAGTCTAATATTTAACTTTCACTGAAGGGTTGTAAAGTCAAGTCCACACATTTTGAATGCTGTATTATATCACTGTCAAATTCCTCTTTCAAAATTTGTAAAGCATCATTGATTTGTCCTTTTCCTTTTGCAGTATGTTCTTCAGCTTAACAAAATCTCTCTCCTTTAACATTTTTAGTCATATAACATCCACAAGTCACATGGTTAAAGCCTGTTTCACTTAATATTTGGCTCCATGTTTTTTTTTTCTTTAATATATACTGGTCTGCTATTTAATTGTATATCAGACTATAATGAAACTCTAACACATTGGTTTCAAATTCAAGAAAAATGTTTTCGGGAAGTGTGTCATGTACAGTTACAACAAATAGAAAATAGGGAAACTTTTTGACATACATTGTAGCTGGAAGTCCATGATAAATATGCAGCAGCCAATAGTCACATGACATGAGCCTCGAACTGTACTTGTTATTCTGTGTCTCCTTCATTCCTATGTCAAGAGATATTGTCTTTCATTTGATCTTGGAAACTCATTCTTGTTTTGTTTTGTTTTTACATGAACTAGCCCAGTACCCAGTAGCTGATTTTATTACCTAGGTAATTATGAATGGCTGGGTACCCAAATACCTAGGTACTCATTCCTGTCCCTGAAAGGTATAGTTTGTAAAAAAAAAAGGATCAGTTCGAATACTTGGCAGTTATCACTGAGTCAATTTTGTGATCATGAAGATGTTATTAGGAGGCAAATCAGTCTCATTTTTTTTATTTATGAGGACTTTTCAATCAGAAGGTAGATTCAATTATTTTTTAATGCAAATGCCCACAGGAAGAATATGTAGAAATTGCTGTTAATAAGACCCTGTAGTGCTGCCAGTATGTGAAAAACAATTCAAATCTGGTATTGTATTTAAAAAAAACAACAAAGCCCAATGTTTCATTTCATTGATATTGAATATGCTTCAGCAAGATTAAGTGAGTATATCATGAATGGAATGAAAGAGCAAGAAATTTAATTTATTTGGTAAAATGAAGATAATTTTATATATTTTTATACATGCAGAAATATTACATACAGTTTTATGCAATATATTTAATTTATGGAAATTTATTGGTAAGATCTATATGTGGAAGTTAACAGTATAGGTGATGAATAATATAAAGATGAATAATGAAAATTTGTTAAGATGTGCCTATTCTTTTCAAAGTCAGTGGGAAACGTTGTCAGGACAACAGTTTTAAAGTCACTTTTTGTAAATGACTGCTCCAGTGGCCTAGGATTGGAGCATCTGCCTCGGATGTGGGAGGTTGTGGGTTTGAACCCCGGCTGAATCATACCAAAGACTTATAAAAATGTCATTAAAAGGTTAGTGTTAGGTGGTCAGGGTGGTTTCAGTATAGTGTGACTGGGTGGGACATGATGCTACATGTCTGGCATGATGCCCCAGGCCCCAGTGCTAGATATCATTATCAACTGATACACTGCAGACATTGTAGAGATATAACTGAAAATTTGTTAAATTTATGTTAAGAATCCATATCACACACTGTAGTGTACACAGATCATTGACCAGACTTTTCAGTGATTGCCTTTAATATACATGATTGTAAAGACTGTAGTATTAAAGAAAACTAAATGAGATGCCAGTTGCCAGTTGTGTTACATTGTTGAAAAAAGTGAAGACTTTCAAGCTGGATATCTCAACTTTTCAGTGTCATTCTTGCCTGAGAGGAAATCATCATGAGAGTCAATGAAATTCATGTCATCAGATGTGATTGGTATCTTTTTGGAAAAGAAATTAAAAGATAAACTGCATTTTGTGGAAATGTGAAATGAATATTTTTACAGTTAAAATCTGATAAGTAACAAGGTACCAATTTACGATCTTCTACCTTTATAATCTTACCCAAAGCTGTTGAGGTATCACTTGACATAAAATATACTTACCATGACAATCTTGCCTGTAATTATAGAGGTATCTCTTGTCTTTAAATATACTTTCCTTGACAATCATGCCTGTAATTGTGAAGGTATCACTTGACTTAAGAGGATCATTTATTAGTCTATTATCTCCACCATCTGGTTTGAGCCTCTTAGCTGGAGGCAATATCAAAGACACCAAACAGTTGAAACTGATGAATTAGGAATAATGTATATGTCTTTTCTTTTCTTGATGACATTTTTAAAATGCATTAGTAGACCTGGAGTAATGTTGTTGATGGGGTTTTTCTTATAAATTCTAAAGTGTTTGAAAGATGCATTTGTGAAAAACTGTTCCTTCTTGTTCTGTTACCATGACAACTGCAATTAAGTATGATAGTCTGATGTTTTGATTATTATGTATTGCATTAGTTTGATGCAGATTTTGATGATAAAGCCACATGTCAGACATTTAAGTGGTTAAAAAAAGGAAATTAAGTCATATCCACACTTTTTGTCTACAGGAATGAACAAGACAAATTTACTGCTTGGTAGAATGCATTTAGACAAATTTTTCAAGTCTTGACAACATTGGACTTGAAATCATCAGAGTGAAAGTTTGAAATATAGATATATATCTATTTGCAGATAAATTCAGCAGCATTTGAAAATGAACTCCTTAATGGTAGATGGATTTTAACTTCAGTTTTGAGACATTATTGCCTGTATTATGCAGCTGGCACTTGACAATACTCATGTTGCAAAACAATTTGCAAAGTTAGTGATACTTCTCAAAAATAGAAGAAAAATGACTAACAATATGCTCTTCTGCCAATCCTGTATGCCAAATGTTAAATGCTTTGTTTTCACATCAGATTTATTATATATCAATGGTCTGGTCACCACTAATGGACAGCATTGGAAAACCAAACAAATGCCCATTTCTTATTGTGGCAGCAACATCAAATAATAGTATTGCATGATCAAGACTGATTTTTTTTTTCCTTCTTTGCTTAGTACGTTTTCATAACAATCAGTGCTTCAAGGGTAATGGTTTTTTTTTTTTGTTGAAATTTTAGCAAGCTATTTTATCTGGGTATATTTTAAAAAAAAAAATTATATGTTGTTTGGTCAATTGTTGTTACTGTTCCTTCCTGTTTATTAAACAGATCAACAAGATCTGACTCCCAATCTCCAACTGCTTTATATTCTCAAAACACATAAATACATGAAACTTGCCTTTCCATACAGCATGGTTACCTTATTCATTTTTCTGTCCTGTTTCGCAAGTTACAAATTAATGACAGAAAAGCTCTGACAAGCAGTAATTGTTAAGGAAAACTAATCTTCCAACTGATTTTTTTTATGGAAAATGCATGCACCCTTTTTCAGAGAAAGCCGACTACAGTCTTTAAAAACAAAAGACCTTTGTTTTTATTGAAGATTGTAGTCGGTCATACATTAGAAATTTAAAAACGGTGAACCATCAGTAGAAACACAGATGTTCTGGTCTTATGACAGAAAATATGAGTGTTCTGAAAGATTTAATTCTGAGTGAAAAGAAGAGAAATGTATAAAAAAAAAATTTGGATATCTCACAACATACAGTACTCATGCTAGATGTCAACATAAGTGGATTATGATATGACAATGCACTTCTAAGATGGTTTGCTAATATGGACAAAAAATTTATTTTGTAACAATAGATACATTTTAGTGCAGTTTATATCATTTTTGCAGCTCTCTTTCATGAGGCCTTTGAATTTTTCTATTCCACCAATGGTTGTATATACAAGTTTAAATGGCTAACTGTGTCTCCAATAAAAAAGCCAGATAGTATATTTTGCCACCAATAAAGAAAATAAAGTGCAATTTGTGACATTGGCAAAGCCCTGCGTCATCACTGAATAAACTCTTTACACATTTTTTTCATACTTTTAAAAAGAAAAAAAACCCAATTTTTTCATGTGCAAGAAAAATACATATAAAATTATCAGCAGTCACACGACTTTTTTTAATTTAAGAGAAATATACATGTATATGAAATTTCGTTGGCCACACCATGATCGTGTTAAATCCATATTTGTGTTATGGAACACGCTATGGCAGGCACACATTGTGTGTTGAATTATGGAACAAGAAATCAGTAATGAATTGTGTCCATGTAGAGATGATAATTTTTGTTGGATATTAAAATCATTTATGGACAATTAACTGTAAAATTCATGATGCAAATCAGTTGTGTGATATTTGAACCATTTACGCTTGGGAAAATTGGACATTTGTGTATTCCAGTTGCATTGTAATAACAATACTGAACAATAGAAAAGAGCTGAATAATAGGACTGAAATTAGTTTCTATCAGTCAGTAAATCAGATTATTCCATTATCATTATCATTATGAGTGGTAGTGCTAGTGGGAATGTGTGTGTGCAAAATTTGTGTTATATGCTAAAAAATGTTAAATTATTTGTGTAGTTTGCACTGTTCATCTATGTTCTTTGAATGATTATCACCCAACCTAAACAGTTACCATCCTATTTCAATTATAAGACTGAGTGTAGGCGAGTTTTTTATATTCGGTGACGGCTAAAAACAAAAGACAGGTCGGTCACTAGCTCTTAAATGCTGACTTTGTCATAGTTTGTTGCATTCTTTTAAAACCATACCATGATGGCAAGTGCTCAATTTTGAAAACCTATTGTAGATGATGGAAAGGAATTAAGTTTGGAGGGGAAGAACTCAGAGACCGCTTAGATAAAGGGTTACTGAAAGTGAAAGAGGAAGCAGAGAAAAAGAGATTATTGTTACTGGAAGCAATGAAAGTATATTTTCATGCAACTTCAGCATGCAGTGTAACTTGACTTGATCATGTCTAGTCTATTCATACTCGAATCCGCTGCACCAAGGATGAGGTCAAAAACAAGGGAAGTTACTGGCCTTTTTCTGATCTAGGCTGTCCATCCTCATAAAATTTCCTGCTTTTATGAGCTTCATTGTACCTGAACATTTCCAGTCAGACCACATCTTTTGTAACCTGTTTTTAAACAGCTTGTTTAGGCAGACCTCAAGAAGATGTAAAATTGATGTTAAACCTCTGGGTATCCAGATATGCAAACCATTACACTTTTTGCTGAATGAGTCACCAAATTACATTTTACACTAGACAGTATGTGGATTATGCTTTTTGGTACATTATTAAATAAAATGAAAATAAAGCAATAAAAAGTTGTTTTTGTCATTTTTATTATCATCTCTTTAATTCCACTATTAATAATATGAGATTATTCTTAGAAAGAGGACTGCTGCATAAGATTGGTTAATAGTACTTGTTTGCTTTTTATAGCTATTGTATATGACCCATTTCCAAGAAAACAGACAGGTTTCTTCAAATGTGAACTTTGCCTAACAAATTTATCTTATCAAAATGGTAAGTAGTTAGTAACCAGTCTGTACTTTTTAAAGAAAATGGTGCCAGATTTTAAGTGAAAAACTTTACAGTGTGAGTTCTGGATATTATATGATGGTAAATGTTAGAGCAGATGGATCTTTATAAACTTCAAAACATGTCAGGTCAAAAACAAGGATCAATTAACACCTCTTTACAAACTTGAATGGAAGAATATGAGAATAATGTAATATGACACTCTGACCATGATTGTTGTAGAATTCCAGTTCATGATCATTCCTTGAAATTTACATATTGTAGATTAATTGAAGTGAGTGCTGAGTATACATAATGTTTCATTATATTTTGTTTTGTACTCTGGTTATGATCTATATGGATTTTCCCATTGTGAGAGGAATTTTGACCAGGTGTAATACCAGGTTAGTACTAATAAATAATTGTCCTTTTCATATGTACTGTAATTCTGGTATGTGATATTTAAGTTACACATTTTACACCCAAAATATACTTTTTTTTGCCAGTTATAACAGCAATAATTATGCATATACATGGGGGGCCCCGAGTGGCCGAGTGGTCTAAAGCGCTGTCCGTTACAGATCACTGCCATCTCACCTCTGTCTGCGTTCGAGTCTAGGATTCGGCTAATGTAGATATGTGAGAAAGCTTGGCAGTAGCTTCTCGTGGGTCGGTGGTTCTTTCCGGTGATTTCCTGGTTTCTTCCTCCACCATTAATACTGGCCGCCATGAATAGCCTATCTTGTGCTGAAAAATGTTGTTAAGCCCAACAACAACAACAACAGCACATACATGGTGAGTGTATGGTAGGGTTGGCATAAATGGGTATCACAGCAAATGTAGTTTTCATTTTTTTTTTGTGTACTCAAAACAGGTCCCAGACAAGCATTAAAGGTTACTTAAGAAGCACACCCGGTCTCTTCTTGAGAATTTTCCTGCCATTGAACTGTTTCATTTCTGTCCATCCATCCCTTTTGATGTGCACAAACGATGACATCAACAAGAGTATTCATGCTTTTCAGCAAGGTCTTCCTTTTAAAAATGATGACAGGAGGCAGCTTTAAACATCATTTAAACAACAGGCTAAAACAACCATGAAATGTGTTTTTTCATGGACTTCTTTTTTTATCTGAACAGTTTTCTCACTAACAGCATTGTTTTTTTGTTGCTCAGAAATTCAAAGATCATGGGCTATCCATATTTAGGGTTTTAATAGTTCAAATGAGCATTTTCTATGTTGGATGATAAACTTTCCAACTGATTTTATTTTTTCTCCCAATCTTTTGGTAGCTTTTGTGCTATCTTCATTAGCTGCCAAAGACTGAAACACTGCCACAAATTTTGATGAATCTGCTGACATGTATGTCATCTTTTGCCATTTGCATAAAACAGATGAATTGCAGTTCTTGTGACTATAAGTTTTGTCAACATTCACTAACAAAATCACAGAGTTTTTTCTCCAATTCAGGAAGTGAAGTGTTCACAGTCAGACACACCATCTTTGTTCTTGGTATTCAGAGATACTTGCTTTTTCGTCATTCCTGTACTTGCTTCTCATGTACACAAAATTTGTATGGTGCGGCTTTGTTCACATTTGCTTGGTAGAATTCAATAACTCTAAGTTTGAATGCTGCATCATAAGCAGAACACTTTCTGTGATTTCCACCACTATTCATTTTAAATTTTTATAAAGAACAAGCTTTAACAACTTTTGATAATGGTAGTTTACTATTTATACTTTATCATGTAATTTTTCACCGGGTAGTTGGTTATCAGAATGTATTGGATAGTGGGTGGTAATATGGGGTTTTCTTTGTTCATATATGTGTGCAAGTCTTCCATGCTAAGACTATTACTCAGATTCAATGATTAACATGAAACTTTCACTGTCGGTAAACTTGGGATGAGTATACTGTGTACCATACGAAGATAGAGTTCATCCATTTATTATTAAAGACACTGAGATGTGATAGCATATGCTTTTAATCAGCAGCACTTTGAGATGACCCCCCTCATTTCATTACATACAAAATTACTTATTTTATCCAATGCCCCTAAAACTGCTTTAATTCAAGGGAAATTAAAAAATTTCTGCTAAAATTATTTCATCCCATCAGTAACAGCTCCAGATAGTATTTCATAATTAATATGAAAGCATTAATATCCACTCATATTATTTGTGCCTTAGATTAATATTTTCCCATCAGTGACAGCAGTAGATAGTATTTCATTAAAGCATTAATATCCACTCATATTATTTGTGCCTTAGATTAATATTTTCCCATCAGTGACAGCAGTAGATAGTATTTCATTAAAGCATTAATATCCACTCATATTATTTGTGCCTTAGATTAATATTTTCCCATCAGTGACAGCAGTAGATAGTATTTCATTAAAGCATTAATATCCACTCATATTATTTGTGCCTTAGATTAATATTTTCCCATCAGTGACAGCAGTAGATAGAGGAGATAATATTATGCTGCATAGTTATTGATTTAATATTTTTAAAAAAATTTAATTTAATTTTAAAAATTGAATCTTAAAACAACCTATATTTATAATTTTATATTGCTTGGATTATGTGCTCTTTTACAAATATGTGTACATCTTAAATGGACCTTTCCATTACATTGTTTTAGTTGAATATTTGCATTTGCTAAAACTCACCTTTGTTTACAATTATTTCTTCTTTCAGCCAGATAACATGACACCCGAGCCTTTTGATGTAAACAACTCATTTGTCCACAAAATCCTAAATGACCGACTTTCTCCCTATCATGTTGGCATCTCGTGTGCTGGCGAGGTAAGCAGCATAATTTTGCTTACATTATTAGTACATGACTTAATTCACTTAAAAACTTCCTGGGCGTTCAAGACGTTGTGTTGTCAGTTTGTCAGCCATGAAAAGTATTTCCCTTTTCTTCTGCACTAAGAATTTAGATATGGTGTCGAGGGCCCATTTCTGGGTGGCAAATGTAAGAGATGCAAAGGAGAACAAGACTCTTAGTATTTCTTCTTCCATAAATTACAAATATAAATGACCATTAGGATAGTATGATTGCTGACCATATCATGATAAAGTCAATTAGTAATAATAAAAATCATCTGTTATTGTATAGCAAAAGAATAATAATGGTGATCATCTGTTTTTATTAGTCATAATATTAGTAATATTATCAGTTAAAATCAAACCAGTGTCTATTAACACACATACACCCTTTATACCTTCTACCGATCTTACAAATGAAAAGCATCAATGATATAAAAAAATTGCACAAAACTTGGTCATTTTATTAATTGATTTATGTTTTCTAACCTGTCAGTCTCTAAGGCTGATTAATACTGTTGACTTGTTGGCGTTTTATAACAAATGGAAGCTCCCAATGTAAACAGGCAGACAGACTGCTTACTGTCCTTTTCAGGTTTCTGGAATAGTCCATTTCAGTGAAAACTGTGTCATCTGCATCCAATATTTGCAATATCTTTTTAATATTTCTAAAAACAAATTGAAGAAACTCTTGTGTACATGTATTCAAAAAGATCTAACTCCAGAATGTACAGAATTTTTGAGATTATCAAAGATGGTAAACTATATCACATCTATTGCTTGAAAACAGACCCACCCATGTCAGTATGGTGGCCATGTTACTAAAGAAACTCCCATTTTATTTGAAATGCCAACAACTTTACAGTGTTTGCAATGCCCTATTGAGAGTCAGGTAGGAACTTATTAATCAGTGAATTAAATGATTAAATTTTGTGTATTTTTTGGTTTTAAAATTGGTATGAGTTATGAACATATGGGTGGGTGTGCCAATATTATAATGTCCTTGACAAAGTAGAGAATCATAAAATGATAACAGCAAGGACATTATCATTAATCTGGACCCTGTGGCGATAAAAGATGCAAAACCTGTCAACATATGATAGATACCAGGACATTCACTAGCACAATGACTAAAGAAAACCTAAACATTCATGTACAAACAAAACATGCAAAACAGAGAATGTTATTTATCTCATCACATGTAAGATCTGTAGCCTTCAGTACGTTGGAGAAACTGAAAAGCTACACAAAAGGATAAACCTTCATAGATCTGATTGGATGACAAAGAAGCTGTACAGAAGCCCGGTCGCAGAACACTTCTCCTCCCCATGCCACACTTTCAGTGATATAACACTTATCGCAATTGCTAACAACCACAGCTGGAGTTCCGAAACCAGGAAGAAAAAGGAATCTTACTGGATACGCCGCCTTAGAACATTGAAACCAAGCGGTCTAAACCAAGAAGACTAGAAAAAGAAAACTATTCACTAGTAGAATTAGTCTTTGTAACCGGTACAGTTTCTTTTCAAACATTTTCTAAATCTTCTTAGTATCCTTTAATTATTACTATCAGAATATCCGGTATAGAATCAAATATCCAGGATATAATCTGCATTACATAAATGTACAAAAAAGCAATAGATGTCACTCTAGCTTGTAGACTTTTAGGGAATTATAAACAGTTTTTAGTATTCGCAACAAGTCTATACAGGCTGGTTGTATTTATAGGTTTAACTCATGTGGAGACAGCCATGTAGAGGTTTACAAACACGTTTTTGTGTTTATTTGTTTGTTTTGTATATGTTTTGTATTTGCCTTTGAAAAAGACTCATTAGGAGTCGAAAGTGCTCAGGCTAGTTAGTTAATAGTTTCGCACTGTTCGTCGTCAGTTTATTGCATATATATATATATATATATATATATATATATATATATATATATATATATATATATATATATATATATATATTAATAATTGTGATGATTAATGAGCATTTAGTATATTGATATCAGCTGTAGAATTATTAACTTATCTGGTCATAAGCCTATTGAACCGCTCTGTTGGCCTATTGGTTAGAGTGTCTGCCTTGGATGATGGAGATTTCGGGTTCTAACCCTGGCTGAGTCATACCAGACTTCTAAAAGAATGGTACTGACAAATCCTTGCAAGGTGCTCAGCATTAAGAGCTTAGTGTTAGGATTGGTCAAACAATGTCAGGATAATGTGACTGGGTGGGACATTATTTCACATTACTGTGGCATGGTGCCTCAGTGTTAGACATCAATATAGACTGCCACACTACAGACATCATGGCGATATGACTGAAATTTTTTTAAAGCTATGTTAAAAATTCAAATCACACACACACACACACACACACACACACACACACACACACACACACACACACACACACACACACACACAAGCCTATTGTTTTTGGCATTGATATTGTTATCAGCATCTTTCATGAGCATGAACAAAAAATTGTAAACTAATTATACCTTCATCATATAAAGATTTGGAAATACAGGTAAAGTGAACATAATATTGTTTGGGAGATAGTTTACACACCATGTGTTCTTACACTACTACATAAGGCTGTCCAATAAAATGGTGAACAACTACAGTATATACTTGTGTATAAGCTGAAGAATTTAGGAAAAAAATAAAACCTTGAAGATGGATGGGTGGCTTATCTGTGGGCCAAGGTCTAAGTTTGAAAATTTTAGAGCTTCTTAATTACTGGTGTAATTTATTGTTACTACCAAATGCAGAAGATGAGATCACATGCCTAATGATGCCACATGGCTTATGTGATATTTGCTGTCTTGAAGTAAAACAAGTATTTTTGCTAACTTTATAGGTAGGATAGGGAATGAAAAACATGTGTTACCACACTTGACATCTATTTGACAGATGTCCACCCACCAGAAAATGCAGCCATACATGGTATTTGAGCCACAGTGGTAGGAAAGAACCACCATATTAGTAATCTCTCAGTGAAGTATTTAACCCTCAACTAATCAGTAATCATTAAAATGCAGTACCATACAATGGCACAGTAGCTTATATAAGTGTTAATATGAAAAGAAACTACAGTAAATAAAAAGATTTAGGAATTACAATACTGATGGTATTTACCACACCCCTTTTGGTGTGGAGAGTCGTGTACATGTACAATAGACTTATAGCAACCATAGCTAGAGGCTCCATAGGATGTTGTTGCACACCTGCCTAGGAAGGATATATAACAGGCAAGTGACAAATACAAATTAGTGTGATTAATTGTTAAAAATATAATGTGAGAGATTTCTTTGTTTTAGAAGTAAAAGGCAGCCACAGCTTATCTTCTACTGTTTAGTTGTTTGTATAGCAAAGTGGTTGTTTGGTTGTATAGGTTGTACAATAATTACCAATACCCTTAATCTGTGGTAAATACCTCAGATTTTGTAGCACAATGCCACTGAATTTACTAATACATACTGACTCTTCAGATGTATTGTTTAATGAGATAAGGTAGTGGACATTATTTCTGCTAAAAGTTATAAGTCACAATACTTGAACAATGGCCACACTGAAACCAATCATATTTTGGTCAAGAGAATCATTCTACCCGAAATTTAAAAAAACAATTAAAAAACAAAACAAGTGTGTCAAAGATGCATGTGACTCAATTCCATTGGACATGATTGCCAAATCATTTCGAAAGTGCTGTATCAGCAATGGCATGGATGAAACTGAGCATGATGCCATATTTGAATTGGACAATGATGAGGAGAATGAGAAGCAGAACGATACACTATCAAATGACACTGATGACATTGATGATGTATATGATAACAGTACACCTATAACAGAAGCTAAGTTTTATGAACTCTTTGGCAATTCCCATTTTGAAGGATCCTGAATGTGATAAAACTTTATAATTCAGGATTTTAGTATGAGTACATTTATATTTCAATTGATATTTAACATTGAAGATAAAAAATTTTTAACATATAAATTAGATTTCTTACATTTCCAGAGGTCTTGCTAGAAATTTAAAACTAGGAGTCCAGGACTCCTAATTTGGTAAAAATAGGAGTCCCACCAGCAAAAGTTGCAGTCCGAACTAAGCCAGAAATCAATACTTTATTACACTTTGCTACGGTCACATCCAAACTCAGTTATAGCAACTTTAGCAAAGTTCTGAATCTCATTTAAATCTTCATCATTTTTCCATTTAACTACAAAACACTTGTCTAAATTTGCAAACAGCATTTTGTCCAAGTCTCTTGATTTGGAGTTCACAGGCAATATTTATATGGCAACAACTGGAAATGAAATCAATAACAGTGATTATGCTGGGCTTGTCACAAATAGCAATTATGTTTTACAGATTGGCAACAAAATATACCTTTTGGCCATATTTTTGGCTACAGCATTTTTGGCTGATAAAAACAGTATCCAGAATCAATTGTTACATAAACAAATCATTATTTCATATTGACCAACCACCCTAACAGTTAGTTAAGTCATGGCTTAAACTAGCCATGCAACTGACCAGCTACAATCAACCCCCTCTATGACTACAGTGGATCACAGGACAGCAATTAAAAAAAATATAAAAAAAACCCCAAGAAAAATAGTTTTGCTGCAACTTCAATGAAAACTGATTACCTTTAAAGCTCCAATATATACTAAGGAAATTTTTTAAAATTTGTGTCAATGTTATATAATTCATTTGATGTTGCCCCAAAAATGGGTGTTTGTTTTGTCCCTTAAAGGGAGCCTTTAGCAGCGCTTTCAATAACACATGCAACTTTATCAAAGCAAGCCAGTGACCTTTGATCAAAAAAGTCAGCAACAAACTAAAATAAAAGCATTGCTTCAGTTTTCATAATGATTATAACATATTTTTTTTTGCTGCAAAAGTTTCCTCCATGCAACAAGAACATGCATATGGAGGACTCCTGTGTAGGTGATTTTCTGCATACCCAAAAAAAATTTGCATCCTAATGCGCATAATTAAGCGTTACCGAGATCTCTGATTTCCATTAGGTTTGAAGATAATATTTATTTTAGAAATGTGATTTGTCTAAATAAATGTACTAGTAATTAGAATTCACTTTGTGCATTCTGTGATGTAGTTGTGAACTTATGGGTTTGCTTATACACGGTCATACAACTTCCTATTTTTACCTAGTCAGGTTGGGGGTGTGTCAGCTTATATGGGAACAGGCTTAAACACAAGTATATACAGTAAGTTGTGTAAAACAGGTGAGGAATATGAGGCATACTTGGGCCTCTTTGTTTTCTAATTAGACAATGGCCTTACAAAACTAAGGCAGATAGACTGTTAAGGGCTTGAAAGCACATAACTAATGGATAGAAGTATTGTGCTGTGTAAGGATTGTGTATCAGCAAAATTATTATTTACCAATTCATGATGAAGATAGACTTGAGCAAAGCTTTAAAAACAAATAAAATTTGTTGATTCTTTTTGATTTTTTTTATTTTTTCCCCTTTTTTCTTATAAAATTCAAGAAATTAATTTTAACATTGTCTAAAAACATTTTCTTCTAACAGACTGATAAGGACCAAGAAAATATTGGAACCCAGCAGACTGTTGGTCCACCCATGAAGTACATGCCAAATAAAGGATTCATGACTTCCTTCTTCCCAACTCAACTGAACAACTCCCTCTACATCCTTCCAGCTGTCTCAGTACAGTTCAACACAGTTGCTAATAAGCATGCTGTTGCAGTCAAGTGTGTAGCCTGGGCAGAGAATTTCAACAATGGTGAGCCACAGAACAGTGAACTATATATTGCCAGATTTGTCATCAACATAGGCTGAAGCTGATAATTTTTAAGCCATTTGAGGTCAGTGAAATATACCAGGCCCTGGTCTCAATTTTTTTCTCTCCGAATTCTCCTTAACTTGAAAAAAATGTTTTTTGTATGAATTCCTGAAAATGCTATAGAGGTGAATTTGAGAGGATACGAATGTTCTGTTAAACAATTTTTTTCTTGTTCTTTTAACAATGCCTATTTAATTTTTAAAAAATGAAAATAAAGTTGAAAACCTTTGTAGAGTTACAGATTACACAGATTTTTAAAAAACTGAAAGTCATATTGAATTTCAGATTTGTTCGAGAAGGCTTCAAAATGCAAGAACTTGATTTTATTTCTTGGTAGCAGATGAATGTTGTTGGCTTATTTATTCATGGTGTTCAATACAGAAAGTTTGACCCAAAGAAATATAAATTTGATCAAGAAAATCTAAATTTCAGAAAAATAATAGAACTGTGTTCTAAAACCAGGGTTTCAGTGCTAAAATTTTTTTTTAGATTTTATCAATCATGCTTTTTAAGATTAAAGTTGAGCTTGCTAAAATGATGTTCACAATTTCTGAATTAGTTTCCTTTGACAGGCTCAGTGATGACCTCCTGTTTTTTTAAAAAAATTAATATAAAGAAATTATTGAGATTAAGTGGTTGTCTGTGATAAAGCCACAAGTTAAACTTTTATCTCATAAAATTTTATATCAAGTTATCTCAGCAGTTAATGTTATTACCCATATCTATGCAGTGGGCATAACTTGTTACCAACTTTTGTCCATCGTGTCACCTCCTGTCAGCAGAAAATTTGGTTTCCACTTAGTCATTTTTTTTGAAGAAATTTATTTCTTTGAAACTTTAAGAAGACCTAGATTAAGTTTAATTTTTATACATTTCTGATGAAATTTAGAGTTATGGACTCGGATTTGGAACTTTGCCCTTTCAGTGGCTCTTGTTCACATTTCTTCTTGTAACTATGGAGACAATTTTTAATTCATGTATAAATTGAATCTCTTTAGTTTCAGTTATGCCAAACAAAAAGAAAAGTATATATATATATATATATATATATATATATATATATATATATATATATATATATATATATATATACACACACACATACATACACACACACATACATATAATGTGATTTTTTGTACCATTGGGAAAAAGTGCTAAGGTCGTCAATAAGAAAAATGAATTGATTGGCAGACTAGAAACAGACTATTTTTTTGCTTGGCCTTCAATTTGTTTTTATTTTGAAAGTTATTCATTTATCAATGTGTTAAATATTATAACTCATTTGATAACTGGAATATGTACAAAACCATTGATTATAAATTTATTCAATTTTTTAATTATTTAATGGTTAGCTTAAAGTTGGGAATACAACCAGTTGATTCTGTGAAGAACATTGTTTTAATACTTATTTTTCCAGTTTTTTAGCATGCCAATTTAATTTTACACAACAATTAGACATTTATATACAGAATTAAAAAGCATGATAATGAATTTGATATTTAAAATATATGCAATTACTATTCCACTCGCCTTACTTTACGAGAAAGTACATTATTACGTTTATATATATGGCTGGGTTGTGTTTGGTAAAATTTGCAATAGGCAGTTGTAGGTTGACAGTACTTCTATACTGACAGTCTGTGATATTATGTAGTAAAAGCTGATTGAAAATTCAGTTTGCATGGATATATTAATTTCTTTACAGTTAATCCAAGGGAAGTAATTCAGAAATCTGATTCATTCCAAAGCATCTATCAGACAAAATATTCTCATTTAGTTTTTATTTTAAGTAAAATAAATGGTCTTCCACTAATTGTTATATTAATAGTTCCGATCTCTGAAACAAATACAATATTGGAATTAAAAAAATTTTGATTAACAAAACTATACTTTACCTGAATTGGCTAAGATATGTGTCCACTTTCTTCATGAATCTTAAGTTAGGATTGTTTACTTACATAACATGCATTTGTTACAAGTTTCATAGTATATTATATTAAATTAACAGTCTGTAAAGCATGTCAGAATTTCCCTCTGTGTATTGCTTATATTAAAATCTAATGCCAGTACATAGTGTACTAGCATATTAGGATTTTTTTTGGATAAAATTAACAAAATATAATGTAACCTAGTAAGGCAAACATTGTCACCAAGAACATATGGTAGAAGTAGAGAAAGAGAAGTCTGGACCTGATGGCCCTTTTAAACTTAGATCAGGTCCCTCCAGTATTCCCCAAACAAGAAATATCTCATTTACCTGAAAGAAACTAGGTATTTATAAAAAAAAAAAAAGAAAGACCATTGCCTCTCTAGCTTCATTTCATCTCCGATATTTTTGTTGTATTTGGAGAATGAAACTACTCCAAGATCCTCCCTCTCCCCCCCCCAGTGCTTATCCCAACAATTCATAAACTACATTGACTTGAAGGCATACAAAGATCATAAAACCAGAGGTGTATGCAACAACTGTTCAGAATTTTTCACATGAGCACACAGAAATTGTTGGAAATCTTATTAGTTATGAGCCGTTTTTAAGCAGAAGGTTTAGTCTTGTGAACAATATCACAATATAAGGGTTGAACCCTTTAATGGGGTGGTGATGTCAGAATAATGGTAAAAATATCTGATCTTGTTGGGCACGTGGATTTTAAATTAAGGTAAATTATTTTTTAAGCCACTTTCCCTGGACCTGTGTCGAAAAAAACATTGAGCACTGTACAGTATCTTAGGATTGGGAACTTGGATTATTTTTGGCAGATCTGGTTTGAGACTTTTTAATGTGAAAAAGTGTTAGATACTTTGCCACTATTGTATATACTCTGTAATAAAGTATGTTTGTAACAATAATGTGTATGACTTTTTACAATTGTAGAATACAGGTATTGGTATATGGGAACTTAGTTTGTTTTTTTAATTTTGTCTTTCAATTAAGTGCAGTTGCCTGACAAGTTTTATACAAGAAATGAACAGTGATTTTGTAAATAATTGTCTGAATTTTACAGTAATCATTATTATATTAACCTTGTAATGATATCTGAAAACATTTTCTTGCAGATTTTGATTAATAATAATGATTAGAATGAGTTTTTTTGTTGATGATATTTTTAATTGTCAGCAGAAATCCAGCTTGTAGAAAAATAAGAAAAATGATGCTTTTTAAATTACCTGACCAATATAACATTCCCATGACTCTTATATGAGCCTAATTTAATAGATTTGGACAGTATAATTACATTCCAAATATATTGGACAGTTTTCAGTATAATTACATTCCCAATATATTGGACAGTTTTCAGTATAATTACATTTCCAATATATCAGATAGTTTTCAATATAATTACATTCTAAATATAATGGAGTTTTCAGTATAATTACATTCCCAATATATTGGATAGTTTTCAGTATAATTACATTCCCAATATATTGGACAGTTTTCTGTATAATTTACATTCCCAATATACACATTCTTTACTGAGCAGTAGAATCATCTACTTAGGCAAATGCATTAATTTAATGTACAATTGTCCCCCTCTTATGCGGCCACCCAATCTGCACCAGGAAAGTGGCCTTGTAAGAAGGGTGTCCTTTCCAGAGGGGGGCTATATTTGTGACATGTGTATGTATATGTGTATATAGTAAGAAAGCTACATATAACTTAAAGTAGTTTTACTATCTTCATTTAAAAAGTAGCATTAATTATTAAAATTAAAGCTCTTCTTATCTTAAAAACAGAGTTATTTCAAGTAACATTAATTAATAGTTTGTATTCTTAAGCATGAAATGTGAGTGGGATATTGTTGGCTTATGCATTATAAAACCATTGAAAAACGTTATTTAAATCTTGGTACATATGTTGCTTCATATTAAAATTTTTCTCTTCCCATTTACTCCATTTTCCCACTGCTAGAGAATATTCTTCCTATCTTTTACGAGCTTGTTTATTTGAAACTTCCCAACATAAAATCTTTCAGCAATTGAACTCCTCCCATTGTTGTCGTCGAAAAACTTTTAATAATTCTTCTAAAGTATTATTTCTTTGTTTATGTGATGACATGTTAAAGTTTTGTAATGATTTATTCCTATATTGCTAATTGTACAGTACTACAATTAATTTTGCATATTAAACTTTTGTACATGAAAAACCTTGTTATAAAGGAAGTGATATACATGATTTTTGCATTTTTGTCTGTTTACAACTTTGTTTAATGTTAATTGTGTCTGTGTTAATCAGCAAAATCTATTTTTAGCATATCTGACCATGCTATGATTTTGACAATTACATCAGTCATAATCATCAATTTAAAAGAAAAAAAATCCACTTTGTGAAGCCCAAAGCTCTATCAAAACAATTTCTGACACCATTTCTATCTGACAATGTTATGATCTTGACAATTATGTCTGGTGGTAATCATCAAGTTTTTTTTAAAAAAAATGGTTGTGAAGCCCAAAGCTGTATCAAAACATTGCTGACCCCATTTCCTGTAAACATTGGCATTAATGATATAACAACCTTAGTGGTATATATACTTTGGCCAACACTTCTTTCAGTAATGAAAACCTGACATCCAGAAACCAACATGATAATTGGATTGCTTACCTTACTGAAGTAAATTATTGGTTGTGGACATATCTTAATTATAAAATGTGGATGCTTGTGTGGGGTAAATTTTACATTTGTGCCCTAATATGTTCCTTGCTGGTCATGTTGGAGAGGTGGCCTTTCTTGAGGGGTACTTCTGAACACAAACTTGTTGGTGCCAAGGGACTCTGGCCATAAAGAGTAGGTGGCTGCTGGTGGTGGGCAACATTAGTGAGAGATACCACTGTAACATATATTGAAAAAAAAATATCTGCTGTGATGGTAACTGGATTCTCATATTAAAAGTATTTTTTGATTTGTCATTTTTATAGATTAGTTGAAACTAAATGTATTACTTAATCTTTTTGAAAGTTTATCAGACAAAGTGATGGTTTTTATATGCATTATATATTTTCAGAGATGAAAAGTTAAGCCATTAATAGGGTATATTTTTTGCAAGTTGTTGAAGTTGATGTTGTATAATGAAGTGCCTTTTTTAAAGTATTAATTTGAAAATATGGATATGACAACATTATTTAGATGTTAGGCAATACTTGTAGAAAGGAAAAAATGAAAAATATTCCTGATAAAATGCATAATTTTTGCAAAAGGTCAGAGTCAGTATGCCATTTTCATAACTAGACTAAAATAAGTTAGTATATGTATTTTCTTTTGTGGATTGATGTCCCTTACGTAGATCTATTGTAGGAAATGGTATACATATTGTTCTTTGTGACAGGGTGATCATTATATGAAGGAATTCACTGCAAGAGGTTTCTCTTGATCAACTGAACATGAACTCTTATTTATGTATACTAATTTGTTTTTCTTTTCCTTTTCATTTCTCAATTTTTTTCCAGTCTTTTGCACACACCATGGTTAATATACTTTATTTTTGAGCCAATTATTATAAATATTATCATAAAAATAGCTAGCTAACTGGAAAATTAGAACTTGCCCCAAACATATCCAACATGAGTAAAACAAGATAAAATATGGTATAATTTAAGAAAATTTGTTGCAACTTGTTTGTATCTCTGTTAGCACCTTACAACCATTTGCAGATGGTTGAAGTTAAAAAATATATATCTATATACAAATAATGCATGTAGATTGGAAAGAGTTAGAATGCAGATATAGTTGGAAGAGCAAATGCAGACATTTGCATCAATTTAGACAGATCCTAGGATAGGTAGAAAAGCTTTTGGTTGGGTTAAGCAGAGTTCACTCTTAAGATATTTTGCCATACACAGAGTTTTCAGTTGCATACATGAACAATATAGAGAAAGCTAACCTGAAGCTTTCAACCTCTCACTAAGGACTTCATCAGCTGGCTGATTTACTCTCTACTGACTGTTAACATTGCTCAATGGAATGGTGATCACTGCTAAGGGATTGTCCTTAGCATGAAGGCAAAAGCTTTCTTTGTATTGTCTGTGTATGTGATTGAAAAGTTACAAAAACTGTCAGATATGAATAATAATACCACACAGTTAAGCTTTCACCAAAATAGAGAGAGAGAGAGAGAGAGAGAGAGAGAGAGAGAGAGAGAGAGAGAGAGAGAGAGAGAGAGATTTAAAGCAAATAATGATTAATTTTTTTACTTGCAATTCAAGGGTTTGTTAATACTTACCACTAACTGTTGTCATGTAGTCACCTTCAGATCTTCAACATGCAACAAAATATTTGAGAACATGTTTTGTTGTCCATTTAATTGTTTGCCAAGCAGTCTGTATCAAGTCTTCTGTATTTATTATGTAAATAACTTATCATAAATACCAGCTGTAGGTGTTACATTTCCTAACATTAATCTTGCTTTGAACTAAATTTTAATGTTAATTGTTATGGACAAGTGCCATTTATTTCAATCACACACCTGTCAAAGAAAACTCACAACTTGCATTTTTAGCAATTAACACCTACATGCCATCAAATCAGTGACATGCATAAAAAGTCTTTGAAAAAAAAAAACCAATGTTTAGAGTAGGCAATTTGACAAACAGCCAGAGCCTAACTTGGCATCTGAAATTCAGTGAATTCATGCTTTGCACAAATATTATGAATGTATTCCTTATTTATGAAATCTTGTTTTCCTTAGTAAATATTTTGTTATCACATGCATGTGAGAAGATGGAGGACTGGCCTTAACACATCGACTGCAAGATGGAAATGTCATAAAATAAATGAAAGAGAATATAGCCAGATGAAGAATGCTGTACTTGTAAATGCTAAATAAAGATGTTGATATACATTGTGCAGAGATTGCAGGGTATAAGACTTGCAGAATGCAAAGTATTGGGAATCAAGCACAAACTGAATATGAGCTTATCGTGGCAGCTGGGCAAGTGGATTTTTATTATATGACATACATGTACATACACTTTGGATAAGAAAATCCATCTTTTATTGACAGGAAACTGAAATTTTGAAATATTTAGCATGTTAGAAATGTAA
This sequence comes from Potamilus streckersoni, assembly GCA_016746295.1. Classification (NCBI taxonomy): domain Eukaryota; kingdom Metazoa; phylum Mollusca; class Bivalvia; order Unionida; family Unionidae; genus Potamilus; species Potamilus streckersoni. Next base: position 3,578,840 of record JAEAOA010001970.1, read on the forward strand.
AGCAGAGTTACTAATATACTAGTATTACATATCACTTGAATTCATTTAAAATGTTTAATCATCTATATGCTAAAATATTGGGATCCACAAAAGTTTTGGGCAGGCTGCTACAGCAGAAATTTAAAATGAGATTTTGGTGAATGCATCTAAAATTTGAATAAATATCACATTTTGGGTGCTATTTATGTGCTTGTAAGTACCATAGTTTGTGAGCAATCAAAATTTGCTTAAAGTAGCAAGTTATTTCATCATTGTTTGGACTGTAACTCAATTTGAAAAATGAAACTTTGTAAGAACTATTGTACAACATATTAACTGAAAATATCTGTGCAAGATGCTAATTGCTATATACATTATTTGTAAGTATCAGAAGATTAAATCAATATACAGGTCCATTATGGTATGATTCCTGGTATAATGCTTCATTTTAATGGTTCCATATATAATCTGGTATAATGATGGATTTTGGGACCAAAATCATGCCATTGTATAATAGCATGGATTGCAAGAAAACAAGATAAAGCTTAGGGTTTTGTCTTAATATCCTTTTCAAAAGTTTCTTCTATACCACAGGTCAATATATTACACTTTTCTTGGTATATCATTCGTTCTGTACACAATATAGTTCAGTACATATTAGAGTTATGGACCCTGACTACTATGTTTTAATGAGGGAGAATAATATGTGTGTCATATTAATGAAGAATAAAAGAAGGATATTTTGTTTCAACATCATTTTTTTCCCACATAGATATGTTTTTTTTTACTGTTTGTATTAGTCTTATTCACAAATGTTTCACTTTATCAATTTTTAACAGTTATCAGAATTTACAGGATGTAGATGAGTAGTCACATAGTCACTGCAATGTGCACAATCATGATTTTGTTCTTTGCAGAATTTTTGTAAGGTTAAGATTGTAAATGCTTAATGAAAATTGCAGAAATTATAGCAAATGGCAGGCAATTGTCAAGAGTTAAGAAATGATATTTCTGTGCTGTGTATTTGTGTATATGAATTTGGATTATTAGGTTGTGATTACTGTTTTCAAATCTGTTGTTTACTGTTTTCAAAAATACTGAAGATTTGAGATAAGTGAATATTTTCATTTGTAATTTCTATAAGAGTTCTATATATATTTACATATATACACACACATGCATTATACACCATATGAGTATACATGTACTCATTTGGAATATTGAAACTTTATATCAATATTTTTTCTTTTTCAGCAATATATATATATATATATATATATATATATATATATATATATATATATATATATATATATATATATATATATATATACACACATACACACACACACACACACACACACAGTGTGACCCCACTATAACACTGTAGTTGGGAGCCATAGAACCTGACTGTGTTATAAGCAACCAGGTCAGTTGGCGGAAGAAAATGATGCATGTACCACAAAAAAGATGGTGGGGGTGGGGGTTAGGAAATAAATGTGGGTGCAATAATATGTACTTCATTGGCAATGTTGCCATCTTAGATCATTGCATATTAAATGAGAAATATACCTGTAGTGAAAACAGAGAAGGCATATATATTTTACTTTATTCCAAGACCCATGCATTGGTACATGTATGTGTATAATGTTTATATGTACATGTCTAATGTATAGCATGAATAGAGTATCAACACCGTGTACGTGAGTACACGAATCTCATCACATTTATTGAATCTACAAGAAATTCCATCAAAAGTATGTACACACACAAATTTAAAATATTCAATAATTTTGTCACAGGTCATATAGGTCTGAATTCAGTGTGTGGGGGGGAATAGCACAATCATATGAGGAATGATGAACCACATTTACTTTTCAGTACTTCCCAAGTTGGTAAAAGTTAGTTTGCATTTTTAGCCGCTGTTGGTAGCGTTCGTAAGCATAAACTTTTTCCTGCAGAAAAGAAACTTTCATGGCACAGTAAACATATTCCAGTCACAATAGAAAATGAAACAATCCATCAGATTCCATTGCTTTTATTGTTAGGTTCAGTAATGACATCCTTTGAAGAAAGGTTCTTTATTTTTATTGAAGATTGTAGTCAGCTTTCTTTGATGAAGGGTACATGGATTATTGAAGTCACCGCTAAAGGACAGCTTTGGAGAACCAAACAAATGCCCATTTCTTTTGGTGGTGGCAACATCAAAAAATTGTATTGCATGATTGAAACTGATTTTTTTTCCCCCATTGGTTAGTATGTTTTCATAACAAGCGGCGCTTCAAAGGTAATCAGTTTTCTTAGAAATTTCAGCAAACTATTTTATCTCGTTACATTTTTAACAAGGAATTGGCTGTCATTTGATCGATTGTAGATACTGTACATCCCTGCCTATTGAATAGTGCAACAAGTAAGATCTTGAGTTTTATATATATATATATATATATATATATATATATATATATATATATATATATATATATATATATATATTCAGAATCACAAATCATATTTTCTGACATCTTTTGTATAAATGTATTTTCAGTTGTTGATGACTTTTAATGACAGGGAATAAAAAGATCTTTTATTTAATCAGGAATTACTCAGAGACATTCAGATCAATTTTTGTACAATAGTTTCTCATATTTTTTTAAATTCATAAAATTGCATGCAATTCCATTATGTGCTCTCAAAGTTATGCCTGTACAGAAAAGTTAAAAGTAAAAAGAAAATATTTGGGTATGACATGGAGGAGTTTGTTTTAGTGATTATTATTATACTAAAGTATTTTTTCCTTTGGAATTTTGGAGGGAGAGGGGCAGAGTTACTTTCTAGATTAAATATTAATTTATCTAGACAGTTTTCATTAATATCATTTCCCAGGGAATATTAAAATGCCTTATGAAAGAGTTCAAATTCAGAAATGTTAAGTGTTAGTGACAATATGCTTAAGCATTATTCATAGAGCCAGCCATTATTTTACGAGTTTTATACCTTGTAATTATCACATTTTAGTGTATCGATATAGACTGTGCCTTCAGCTTTGTTTAGTTGCACTGTGATGTATCTGCAGTTGATTCCATAGTGATTACATTTGCAAGTAAGCTCAATGCATTATACCCCATTCTCAGGTCAGTTATAAATCTGATTAATTTGATTCAAAATAATTTCTGACAAAACCTTTCAGCACTAAATACACTATGTCTCCTGTTGGTTTTCATGTTTCATGGTTGCTAATAATGAACAATTTTTTAAAAAGAGAAACCTGTTCCAAAGTGATGGTTGCTTATGAAAAATGATTTTTTTTAGGACTATTAAGAGTGAATCTGTAGGTTCTGTATCCAGCTTCCTTAGAATTAAGAAGCTGTTATGTGTAATGATTTTTGATATAATAATAAGTTATGATACCTGAAGATTTTTAAGAATTAGAATAACCAAATGACAAGAATATTAAATAAAAAAGTTGAATATCTTTAGTTTTTTAGAGTTTGAGCAGATTTTTTAGAGATAAAAATAGAATGTATTGCAAAATGATAAAGAAGAAATAATGTTAGCCTGAAATTAAGATGATGGTTCGATGAAGTTTAATTTTTACTGTAGGTTTCTTGAAATATGACCTTGAAATATGCAATGAGTAAATATCTCAGGTCAGTATGAGAATGCAAAATTGTATTGAGCTTATCATCTCCACAATCATATTAATCATGCTGTTAATTTGTATCATAAAATAAAATAATTTCACTAAAATACAACTTTTGTTGTTATTATTTTATTAAAGTAATGGTGCAAGATTGCACTAGACCTTTCATCAAGGGTGTGTTTCTCTTTGTTGTATGTGTTGATAATTTTTGTGCATCATACAGTCAGTTGTCAACACTTAACACTATTACCTTTAGTCACATAACTTGAAATAAATATGCAGCTTGAGAAGAACTGCACTTTCTTCACCAAAACAGGTCACAGTGGCTTTTATTTCACACATCAATGATTCGATTCACATTAATTTTTGCATTTAAGTCGCTTCTTAGACTTCATTGCCATGAGAGTAAATTAATTGGATTTAGTGTAATGTATAAATATTTTGGAATAAACTAGATAACTGTGTTATTTTGTGTTAACATATGCATTTAGACAATTTTCTCAGTCACCACTGCCAGAAGAGTAATTTTAATGTAGATATGTCTGAATAAGTACTACATCCCTCAAACAAGAGACCCATGAAGGAACTTGTGCTCTACTGGCCAGACAAAACTTTCAAGAATTCAAGATAAGACAGTTTTTGAGAGTTTAATCCCTTTTGATATTTTTAATTAGTAACAAGATTTTCTAACCAGTTGTTGTGGTGGATATTTTGCATGTCAGATTGGCACCATCTTCATTTAGGAAAAAGTGGAAGACTTAATTTAGGACTAACAAGACATGATAAGAAGTCTAATGGTGGAAACCCTGTGTTTATATGATTTTATGTTTGGAGAAATAACAAAAAAGGATGGAAGGCTGCCATGATGGTTTCATAATTCTTCTAGAGAAAGAACAATATCACTGGCTTGCAATAGCAAGATTTCAAAATGGCCATTTTAGTGGTCATATTCAAATTTGTGTTTTGTGGATTTAAAATCACTTTTCAGCACATGGCAGGCTGTACATGGCAGCCAGTATGTTTGATGGAGGAAGAACATCAAGACACAGAATCACTGACCTACTGGAAGCTACTGGTTAGTTAGAGCCCAGACATGCCAACCCTTATGATTTTTCCACAAGTCTTATGGAAATAACCCTTCAAATATAGATTTGTATCCAAGATTTATATTAGGTTCAGGAGTACTTTGGATGTTTTAGTTTGTTTTGCAAAATGTCTACATGATCTAGCTGTTGCATTTTGAAATGGCATCCAAGTGATACATTTTCAGGACTAATGGGAGAATAAACCTAACAAGTTTTAACAATGCAGAAGAATTAAAAGGGATATTCAGATTCTTGGGGGGAAAAAGCAGGAAGGGCAACAATTATGCTTAACATGTTTTTTTGAGTGTTACATGGTGGGAAATATGATTGCCATCACCATAGCCCATAGCAGCAGGCAGGGTGAACCCTAAAAATTTTGCTCGAGTCATAACAAAAAAAAAGGTCCCTGCAGAGGCTGAAAAAAATATGTCAACAACGTTAAACTAAAGTCTAACTTTTTTATTTCCATACGCCTGACAAATTCATGAGGTTAGCTCATTTTTGTTATATTATTATTGACATATTTTTTATGATTTTGTCAGGTGAATCAGTTTACCTGGTTTTCCAAGAGAAAAACTAAGACCTAACTCAAATACCATCAAGGTCATCTTTAAGAGTTCTTCTACAACTCCCAAGGTCAAAATGCCATGATAACATGTTTACTCTGATTCAAAGTATATTCCTCTATCTTGACCCTATGTAACATGTTTAAAAATTACCCTTACAATCTGTAATCATAAATAAAAAATGAAACATAATTAGATATACATAACACTAAAGACCTGCAATTGGTTACCAGTGATCAGTAAATGACCAGTCACTGGTCAATGGCAACTCTGAAATGATGGGAACCCTTCCTAAAATCTGTTCAATTTATATTGTAGCTCTACTCGTACCAGGTTATCTGATCATGTCACCAACTATAGGCCCCTAGGTCTGAAAGGGTGCTGCTCCACCCTCATAGGTGGGATGCCACTCTCCCATCAACTCCGATATGATGGGAATCCTTACTCAAATCTGTTCAATTTATATTGTAGCTCTCCCCGTACCTGGTGGGCTGATCATGTCACCAACGATGAACCCCAGGAGCTGAAAGGATGGCCTCATGGGTGGGGGTGCCATTCTCAGCTGACAATGAGTTACGGGCTAGTGAATATGGTCTGAAAGAAGGTGCTGCTTCTCCCTCATAAAAGGGCGTGACTCACTCTTTGTCCTATTAACAATGAGAGGGTTGTGCTATTACCTAGTGGTAGGGCATGGCTCACTCTCTGCCCTACAAGAATAAAAAAGGTGCTTCTCCATCACAGGAGGACATGATACACTCTCTATCCAGTTATTTCCTTCCTTAGACCATGAACACTAAGCATTACTGAGGAGACTTTACTAATCCCTCTCTGAGGCCCAAGAGACTTGAAGAAAAATCCAGAACATTCTGAGGAAGAAGATGAAGCTGCAAACACACATATCAACTGCTGCAACTGTACTTAAACTCCTTATGGAGAAGAAAATAGCAAAAGTCAGATTAATGTCATTAATTTTGTTCATACATTTCTCAAATACAAGAATCAAGATGAGGTTGTCGATTGTTGAGCAATTTGACTAGGATAAGGAAACAGGGATATAGGCAGGCAAGCTAAACATCAAGTTATGAAACAACTAACAATTGCCAAAAACTCTTAAGACAGGATTAATACTATAACTGAAGGTAATATATCACTTTAAAACATTATCCATGCTGTTATGAGTCTAGACTCTTAAAATAGGTAACAGAAATGAGTGAAGACAACAAGCTTTGTAAAATTTAACAAATAATTTATTTCCCTAGAATATGGAGTGAACAATGAGAAGAAAAACTTACGGTCTTACAAATCAATTCCAAAAATAATCCAAAACTTAAAAATAAAGTCCTAGTAATAAAAGGTTTTGAATGAAACTGAGTTATAATCCAATTGAAATCCAAAATGGAAGGCGATGACGTCTGTTATAACCTTAAAAGTGTAGACATGTCAACAGTTTCTTGTTGGATCACAGAAAATATTATTCCAGTTTTGAATTCTGTATAAATTTCAATGACTGTCTTACTCCAAGAATTTTGTAGGAGGACTTATGTATTTCCAGGGAAGAGAATCACTTGAAATTCAAAAAAATAAAATTTCAACTCAATGGTTACAACATAACGCGTCAATAGTTTGGAGCTTGACTGAGAAATCTCTATCAAGACAACAGGTATAGACTATATTAAGATGCAAAACAGATTCCCAGATGAGGGTCATATCTTCTAGAAAAATTAGAAGTTTGTAACAATAAATACATGTTTAATATCACATACTCCAGGTATGGCCTTGACTTAACTTAATGATTCTTACTTTGAGAAAGAATAAAAATAAAATAAAATAAAATAAGTTGTTTACCAAAACTGTCACCGATTCTAAATCAAGGTCAGAAACTAGATACAGTGTTTCTATTATTAGGTGTTTATCAATGAAATAAAAAAAAAAAACATCAGTCAGTTCAAACAGAACTAAACTCAGTTCTGGACAATATCAAATCCAGTGAACAAAATTACATTACAATAGCATGTAATGCAATAATTTAAAAAAAACCCCAACAAACTAACAATTAAATCAAATACACATAACAATGCAATGAAAAATGCAGTTTGCTATGTCTGCTGAAAGTGAAGGCAATTTTCTAAAAGGTGTGATTGCCATTTCATCTGATCCACTATAGCATGAAGAAAACAACGATGATTAGTGTGCATGGGCAAGACTACTATGGACTTGACTTCAGATCTTTATGGAGTCACTCTATCAGAGGATGAATTCTCATCACGTGTCAAGATATTTTTCCATATGAAAAGAGCAAGTTACTCAATTAGTAACAGATTATGTATTAGTGATATTAAAAGCAAGATGTGGAAGCCATATTGAATGTTTGATTGACACCATTCTCATTTATGGCCAACTAGACATCATTAAAATTATTCTGTTGAAAACCCATGTCGATATAACCATCCATCCAGGAGGAGTAGCTATAACAGTATTTTCAATATGGCTACTATGGTGGCCATACTGGATGTCAGATCAACATCATTTTCATTTAAATGTTGATAGGACCATGCTCCATGAGAAGTGGCAATCAAAAAATTTTCAAAATGATCACCATGGTGATCAAGTTGGAGTTTAGATCAGCATCATTTTAATTTAATCTTAATAAATCTTCTTGTGAAACCCCATGTTGATATTACTTTTCATTTAGAAGGAGTAGCAATAATGATTTTCAAACACAGTAACCATATTGGTTGACCAAACAACACTATTTTCATTTTGGACAAACTAGACATTACAAAAAGTCTTCTGTTGAAAACTCCATAATGACATGACTTTACATTCATCAGGAGTATCATTAACAAGATTTTAAATATGGCGATCACATTAAATGTCGGATTTGCACCATTTTCATTGGGGACAAACTAGACATGTCTTTCAGTGGAAACCTGATGTTTATATGACACACCATTCCTTTCTTCCTTTTTTTTACAGTGGCGTACCTTTTGAACCTGTTTAGATAACTATCCATGTTTTCTTTGTCGTCTTCAAATGGGGGCAATTTTGGACCTTTCAGTTTAGCATCATGTTTCCCCTCCATTTTGGTTTGCAACAGCTTAGAATTTCTTTGATACTCCCTCTTCCTATTTTTCTATCTTCTATCTCCGGAGCTTCTAACCTCACTTGTTTTTTTTTCTAACTTCCTATCCTTTACTTCTTTAAGCAGTTCTATCTTCTCCTGTTCTGCTTCCCTTTCCCATCCTATCCTTTCTTTTTTGGACTTTTTCTAATTCTTATCTTCTCCTTCTCTAATTCTATCTTCTTCTCAACCTGCTTTTCTAATTCTATCTTCTTTTTAAAAGCCATTGTTCTTTCTTTGGCTTTCATTACAATCTCCATTTTCTCCCTTTCTATTTCCCTCTCCTTTAACCTCTGATTCCTTTCCATAGCCTGCTCTAAAAGATTCACCTTTGTAGCAAACTGTTTCCCCAGTTCCACAAGTTTTTTCATAGACAACATTCAGTAGTGGTAAAAAGATTTTCAAGATGCCCGCTTTAGCTGCCATAATGGATGTCCATGTGCAACCATTTTCATTTATGACCAACTAGACATCATAAATCATTTGGTAAAAAGTCAATATGACTCGATTCAGAAGACGGAACAAAAATATTTTCAGATAGCTACTGCATTGACTAGATCGGATGCTTCAATTTATGACCAACATGACCATATGATGAATATGTGTTTCATGGCAATCCTCCTAGTAGTTTAGGATGAGTAGCAAAAATAAACTTGTGCTGATGGATGGAAGGACATCAGAAAGATGACAGACAACAGGACATCTAATAAGCTCTTCTGGTAAAAGATCTGTAGAGCAAAAGACTACCCAACAGAATTTGTCCAACTTTCTCAGAAAGCATCATGGGATAGCAGCCTTTCAATATTGGTCAAATATTGTTTATGTACCATCTAATATGGACAAGATAAAAAAAAATAACTAGAGCACCATGAAACATTTGTTTTTTTAATGAATGCACATCAACAGCACAATTGCAAAGTATTGTACTGACTTAGATTTCTTTGCCAACTGCATTTGGCTCTTAGGTAGATGTCAGACTGGCGAGTGTTCTCAGTCCTATTTTGAACTCTCGTTTCTATGTGCCCTATGGATGTCAACTTGTCATCTGTTTGGCTATTGCTGACTTGTTGAATATCTCATCACAGGACCCAAAACTTCACCGTGGATGAACACTATATACCCCATCATTATATTTGTGGTGAGACATAAACATCTAGATCTCCAATCAACTTCTTCAAGAATCTGAGAATTATGTTTGTTGACTATTTAATTTTTTAAAATAATATTTTTCCAATTTAGTTTCACAGAATAAACAAATGGCAGATTTTGCCCATAAATTGAAATGGATTCCAAGTTAATTTCAATAATTTTATTTCATCTCATGTATACTTACATATTTTGCATGTATACTACAAAAATATCACACATTTTACATTTATTTAGCACATAATTTATATTAATACAAAAATACACCAAAAATGTAGATACTTTTCCTCATCATTCATCCTTTTAGTATACAGTAGTATTCTATTCCATGTCATCCTCATCACACAATTTCATTCATCCTCTTAGTCTACAGTAGTCTACTATTCCATGTCATCCTCATCACACACAATTTCATTCATCCTCTTAGTCTACAGTAGTCTACTATTCCATGTCATCCTCATCACACAATTTCATTCATCCTCTTAGTCTACAGTAGTCTACTATTCCATGTCATCCTCATTACACAATTTAATTCATCCTTTTAGTATACAGTAGTCTTCTATTCCATGTCATCCTCATCACACACAATTTCATTCATCCTCTTAGTCTACAGTAGTCTACTATTCCATGTCAACCTCATCACACAATTTCATTCATCCTCTTAGTCTACAGTAGTCTACTATTACATGTCATCCTCATCACACACAATTTCATTCATCCTCACACAATTTCATTCATCCTCTTAGTCTACAGTAGTCTACTATTCCATGTCATCCTCATCACACAATTTCATTCATCCTCTTAGTATACAGTAGTCTACTATTTCATGTCATCCTCATCACACATAATTTCATTTCCTTAAAATCATCTTAAAAGGATAATTTCCAATACATTTAACTTTACAAAAATTATGTAACTTCTAGTTTACAAAGAAAACTGAACCAAGATGTAGGTGTAAATGTGTTCAGTGAATGAGACCTTCATCAGTCTAAATGTTTGTGATACTGCCCTTACTGATCAACATTTACATGGAACTACCTTAGTTTTCTAGTTGCAGTATTATTTGGTAAAAAGAAAAAACTTCACAGGTTTTACCTAATCTCTTCTCCCTCTCAGCATGAATGAGTAAAAGTAATCTGACTCAGTTTGAATGAGTACAAATATGTAATATGACTCAGTTTGAGTGAGTACAAGTATGTAATTTGACAGTTTGAATGAGTACAAGTATGTAATTTGACTCAGTTTGAATGAGTACAAGTAGGTACTGAGACTCATTTTGAAGGAGTACAAGTATGTAATTTGACTCATTTTGAGTGAGTATATGTATTTTGACTCAGTTTGAGTACACATATGTAATTTGACTCACTTTGAGTGAGTACATGTAATTTGACTCACTTTGATCGAGTACAAGTATGTAATTTGACTCACTTTGAAGGTACTACAATTTATTACATGGCAAGTATTTGAGATAGCACTATGATGAAAGTTAGACCACTGAAGTGGAAAATATTTGTCCATGATAAAGTCAGACCACTGAAGTGCCAAATATTTATCCATAATGAAGTTAAACCACTTAAGTGCAAAATATTTATCCATGATTAAGTTAAACCACTTAAGTCCCAAATATTTATTCATGACAAAGTTAGACCACTGCAGTACAAAATATTTATCCATGATAAAGTTAAACAACTGAAGTGCAGAATATTTATTCATCATGAAGTTAAACCACTGAAGTGCAAAATATTTATCCATGATGAAGACAAAATGAGAAAGAAATTTAGCTGTAGTATACTTTCCTGAGAAAAAAACCCAACATGCTTTCAAGTACGAGTGAAAATAGTAACTGCCAACTGACAGGATCTGATACCAGGAATTGCCCTGTAGCCAATAAGAAATAACTCTTGTCTCTGATGTTGGTAATCTGATAAACTTGCAGCATTTTTGTTGCCAAAACAAGCTAAATGATGTGGTAAACATCTTTTTAACCTTGAGAGAGCTGGATTTGCAAGGTACTGAGGTAGTGGATGTAGTCATAACTTATTAGGATCAGAAAACATATCTGACAAAGAAATGAGTCCATGGATCATGGATGCCTGACCACAGTGCCTGAAATATCATAAATGAAAATCTTAACCAGGGTGTTATGGACAGATGTATGGACAGCACAGGGATGTGAGCAAATCAACATTATTACATGAATAATGTTACGACCTACAAATACTTCCACACTGAAGGTATTTATGGAATCATGGAATGAATACAAGCTGTGATATTTTAAACTGCTGCCACAAGTCTTTTCAGTCCCAGAACTTTATAACACCATCCCAACCAGCTGTTGCCACTTTAGAAGTTTCATGTGGATGCCACAAGACAGCAATGCACACATCATCATGTGCTTTGAATTTATTGTACAGTTTTGTAGTTTTCCAGTCCCAAATGTATAGTTTTCCATCTGCATCGCCACATATGATGTAACTGAAAAGCATAAAGATTGTACAAGATCAGAATTTGTTCAATGTACAATGTTACGATCATTAGAGCTTCCTGGTTTTTGAATATATGGACAATAACAGAATAGAATATTCATAAAGATCACAAGAAATCTGAGGTATCACTGCAATAAATATTTACTCCAAAATTTAATTTAAATATATTATAATTTGCAATAAAAATGTCAACTTTATCAGAATATTCATAACAATCACAAGAAATCTAACCAATTTGAAGTATCACTGCAGTAAATATGTACTCCAAATTTAATTTAACTATATAATAATTTGCAATAAAATATCATCAATTTTGCCTTTATTTTTTTATTTCATTAAAATTTGTGAGCTCATTTCGTTCTAATTAGAATACTAGAGTTCTGAAAGTGGGAGAATATTTAAAGTTTGTTAAGGAATGCTTTGCAATTTAAAATAATGAGAAAATAAAATAAATTATAATTGCAGTAAATTTGCTAAGTATTATTCACATAAAAATGTTTGTAAGGAATGCTTTGCAATTTTAAATGATGAGAAAATAAAAAAAATGATAAAATCACAGTAAATTTGCCAATCATTAATCACATGAAACTGTAATGCTAACATATTCCTAAATGTAAAGATTTTCTACATTGTGTCATGAATTGCTATTAAATGATTAAAAAAATTTCAAACTCATGAAAATAGAAGCACATACCTCATTTCTGGAGAGAAGTCAATTGTACATGCATAACCAGCCACCTGAAATTTTACAAGAAAATGTACAAAATTAATCATCATGCAATCACAAATGCACCATTATATCCACAACTTTATGAACATATAAAGGTTTGCCAAAACAAACAACTTATTGGTTTAACAATTCAAGCAATAAGATGAAGTTTAAAGAAGGGCAAATCTTTGCACACCTGTAACATTAGGTGCATTGAAAGTAACGAAAATTAAAGAAATTCAATACAAATAAAACAATAAAACATTAATGTCAATTTTACATGTTAAATGTTAAATTCCAGTTGTTTATGAAACAAGATCCAGCAGTGAAGGCATTAATTTGCCTGTAATATTGAATGTATTAATGCACCAGTAACCTTAAATGTGATGATGTAGTAACAGTATACCTGTTAATCATAATATTATAATCCAAGATATCATTGTCTGAATTCACTATAGTTCCAAATTAATGTTTCTGTCCAAGATTATTTAAGTGCACTTTGTATATCCAGTGAATAACGAATTTCACCTAAATCAAATACTGAATACAACAGTAAGACTGATTTCTGCTTCAGATGTTCTTGCAGGAATTAATAATTTCTCAAGTTAACATATTTATAGGAATTTTTTTAATTGAAATAAGTCTAGTAAAGCTAGATTCATATCAAGCCTTTGTTCAAGTATCACTGAGTCTTAAGAAAAACAAATATAGAATATTCACGGTCTGATGGTTATCTATGACATTTTTATTTGAGCTTTCTACATGTAACTCATCTTACAAAATCATAAAAGTGAAAATCCTTTACTTGAGCATGCTACAGACAACACTGCTGATGAAATCATAAAACTGAAAATCCTTTTTGTTTTGGAAGTTTATAAGATAACAAATTCATTATATTTCAGATATAAAATACATTAAATATATATCTTATGAACACTTCACCATACTTTTCTGATAATGTTACCTTTACACTGTGCAATTCTTTAAGCTTAACAACTAGGCTAATCCACTGATAATGTTACCTATACTGTGCAATTCTTTAGGCTTAACAATTAGGTTAATCCAGTGATATAGCCTAAATGTGTCTGCAGTATATGTTTCAACACATATAATATTTTCTAATTATAGAATTCTAATCCTAAAATAAATGGGTATTTGTTTCTAAAATCCTCATTTTTCTTTCAATCCCATTCAAAATTTAAACACATTCATATAGAAGACACATGGTCAATGCTCTAAATCCTCATTAAGGATTTCTGATAAATGAGGGGCTGTTAAACAATTGTGCAATAATAATTTGGGGCTTTCTAGCTGTATTTCAAATTATAAATATCAAATCTTGTAAGGTATAAACAATTGTAACTCTACAGCTAGCAATCTGTAAGACTTTCATGCCAAAGACTATTCAGCTTGTGGTCTACACTCCTAAGATGGTCCCTCATAGAAAAAACATGTCTGTACATGTTATTCAAGTAAATTACCATAGATGACAACATCAGTTCAGCTTACACCGATGTGAGATAATGTTCTATTAGTAAAGACACTTGCTTCTTCCAAAATAGAATCATACAAACCTTTACCTTGAAAGTTTGCTGGTGACTCATTCATTCTGTTCTGCTCTGCATTTGGCATACCAAATGGGTATAAACAGTAGGCACAGTTACAACAAATTAACAAGGTACATGCATTCTTGCATCCGAAATATATCAATCAGATGTAAGTAATATTTGTTACAATAATATTATTGTTTAAAAACAGAATTATTTCATGCTTGTCCATACATCCAAGACTACTTACTTGATCATGAAAACTTCTAAATCAACAGGTTCTCTTCATAATTAGAATTTAATTAGTGACATGTTTCAGATTCATTTTACACAAATTGTTATGTAAGGCCGCTGAATTGCAAATACATAACCTTACTTTAACTGCATGTCTGGTGATATGGGGTAGGCATTAAAGGAATTAAGGTAATAAGATGGTTCTGTTGAACATAGTGTTTCCACTATCAATGGTGTTGTAATGACCTAACAATTTGCTCACACAAGTAAAATTTGATATCCTAACATTACAGTATGAACTTTACAAATATAGTTATACCATTCTATAGTTGAATAATGTAATTCATTTAGAAGATCGATTTAATACAGCATCATTGTTGACAACAATTCTGGCATCACCAGAAAAAGTGATACATCTTGGAATTTACATGCAAGATAATTATGCACTCTAGGCAAGACCTAAAATTCTGTTCTCAATGAAATAACTCTTAATATGGAGCAAAATGAGTGGAGCTCTAGAGGAAATATTTTAAATTTCTTTAAATTGCTAATTCAAATAAACCACATCAAAATGTTTAAATGAATTGTGGGCTTACCATCAAAGATACTCAGTGACACTTTTACATCTGTCAATATCATTAAGCTATATATATTATACTGGTTTCATATGATTCTCAGCCAGTTTGAATTGATTAATTGATTTATTGCACAAGAAAGACTGTTCGGTGTCATGGCAATGTAAGCAAAATAACCTTGTCCAGAGACAAACTCCATGACATTAAAATCAGGCTGGATTGGGCAGGATTCCAACTTCCAACACATTTAGTCCTGCATGATAACAACTGATCTATTTTAGAAAAGGGTCCATTGTATGATCTCCCTTTGGTCTTAGTATTATATTTTATTATTCGTTTTGATCCCCAATAATAATGATGACCTAGAATCAGAAGTTAGTAGTTAGTTCATTCACTCTGCTTACCATATGACCTGTAAATGTCTTTTTCCTCATGTACTTGAATCTGTTAAGGACATTGAAGACACATATCTTGTTATCCATTGACTGGCATGCCAACCACTTGCCTGTAATTTAAGAGCAATAGGGAAGCAAGTCAATTATAACATATATTATGACATTCTGTTACTATGTCATGCCTGTTAATATTGGCATTTTAGCATTTCTAAGATCCACTGTCATCTAAATGACCCACATGTACACATTGACTCAAAAAGTTCACTTAGCCATCATGTTTAATAGCTGGAAGAAATACCTTATTCATGGTGAAAATTTCTCTCTAACATGTAGACATTTTAGTAAGTAATAAAATCCCATTCATACAATGTTCAATCTCTCTTTTTTTGGACAATTTATTCATAATCTTATACTGTGCACAATGTCAACAAAACTCTCTTTTACAATTTAATCAATAATGCTTATTTTTTTAGGACTTCTTAGGATCTATTCAGAGCCCATACAAAATGACTTTGGAGGCTCAATCTTTTCTTGGAACAAGGTTGATCCAAGCATGGTGGAACAGGTGGCCAAAATGGCAAGTCATTTGTGCTTGATGGGAAACTTTAAGAAGGAGTTTTCTCTCCCATTTCTGGCAAGCCTGCAGAGGTCAGGAACATATGGCCACCAAAATCGCCTGGCCATGAAAAGGCTGCTGTTGTTTAATTACCCCTGTGGTCTTTCTGTTGATGATCATCCTAATTCTGGTGTGCAGAGATCTGGGCATGCATGGGCAGCTGAAATGGCAAGTTCTGTCTTGCATCTTTTTTTACCTCCTCTTTTTGACCCCCAAACAGAATAAGAAACTGATAGGGAGGAAGCAAAGGGTCACCACATGGCGGGGTGTACGAGAAGATGATCACATGAAGGCAACTCTTCTTATCAAGTCAAGGTTACAAAAGGCCATTATAGCATTCACTGTAGCATGGTGATCAGCCCTGTTAACTACAACAGGTCATAATGATTCACAGGCATGGTCCCATTCAGCCTTTTTAGCAAGACAAAAGATTGCAAGAGAAACCAGGTCAAGTAGGTAGGAAATAAACATGCTACTGACTAACTTTAACATGCCATTAGACACTTGTATGTCCACTTTATATCAGAATAAAGCAGACATATTGATGGCAATAATATCCTTTCCTGAGCTAGTTACATCTGAATGATAAAGATCAGTATGTGATTTGTATCAATGTGCTGACAAAGTTTAAAAAAAAACCGACATACCCCAATAAAGCCCTTAAATTACCAAGAGACACCCAATAAAAGACACCCAATAAAAGAGACACCCAATAAATTCTGCAATCTTTGATGACTGGTAAAACTCTGAAGAACAAATGTTTGTCATCTACATCGATGAACTCTAAGGTCATTATCTTGCAGACTGTATTGACTGCCAGTGATGGTGGGCGATCCAACTGATGCAAAATTCTGAATATTTCTTCAACTGCAACCGTAAACTGAATTCTATCCTTTATATGGCTGGATTGTAATCTTGAGTCAAGCTATTGTAACCCTTCTCATTAACTGGGAAAGGGGTTGTCCTCCTTTTGTATACTCTGTGAACAGGGGTATAGCATTAAAAACAGCAATGACCATGCTGAATCATCACCATGTGTAAATATGGGTCAGTAATGCCTGCAGAGTCATGTCCAGCACAGATTGGTACAACTGGGTAAAGATGGTCTGGCATGATCAGTTGGACTAGGAAAAATGGCTTCAACTGTGATACTTGTTATCTTGTCCTATTAACATGGACATGGTCAGCCTGGCTAGGGTGGGCTGGTGGGCATAGAATGCCATCACTGTAGAAATTGTCATGTGTCATGTTGTTCACCAGTCCAAGATGACAGATTAATGACAACTAAAAACAGTACACTAACTGTCCAGACAAATGGAGCAGTTGGTTGGTGACCAGGATGACAATAATACACATCTTGCAGGTCTTTCTGGATGAAAAGATTCAAAGGACATTTCACATGCCTGGCTTCAACATTCATAAGTCTGTACACAAGTATGGAGAGGGTTAGAAATGGCTCCTGTTCCATTCAACACATTAACATTCTCAATGATCAAGCTTGCACATTATGCAAGATTCCAATATAAATTCAATGGAATCACTTGGCACAGCTTCAGCTGGATCTGAAGTAATCACTACTTTAAATGCTGTTTTAGGCATCTTTATAGCAGCAGGGGTAGTGTCTTCACATTCCCCAGAATTCTGAATTCAGATGAATGCTTAATACTTATGTTTGGAAGATTCAGGGTATTCCCATTTCTCATAGCCCTTCAATAGCCTTTTCAAGATATATGACCAAACATCTGCCCACACTGCATACATGCTACTTGGGTACATGGATGAACATTATGTGCAGCCAAGACATATCTCATAGCTGTTCTCAACAACTTTAAAGCATCTGTAATTCTTGCACTTGAGTAGCATCTCTGTACTAAAAGACAGGAAAAAACAAGTGCACACAACAAATAAACAAACTGTTACAATAGGTGAGCTTACATTACGGAGATGAGCTAAGAAGTGCATAATGAGCAGAAATTTATCAGCAATGAATCTTTGGTGTTATTGATTAATATCACATGGACAAAAATCACCGCCCAGTGGGGACAAGATGTGCTAATCTGTAAGAGTTACTTCCCTTTAACTATATGCTATCAAAATGGAAAGATTTGGGTTTTTATTATATCACCTGTCAGGGAGTGCAATCCATGGAGGTAACATAATTTCCTAATTTTAATGTGATCGGGTAATGTATTTCACAGAAAAGTGTTTGGTAGACTTTGCATTATCAAATATCAACACTTCATATGTATACAATACATATATGCCCACACTCATGTCATAACAGTCACAAAGACATTTTGAAGAAATACACCAAGCTTCTGTCTTTAAATCCATTGGATAATGTGAAATACAGTCTTAATCTGATGTAGTCTTAGCCACAATCATCTGTTTAATATAAAAATTTGGAGGTAATGCAAGTATTATTTAGTATCATTTGGGTCGAACGTTACACTCATTTGAGACTGGATGGTACTGTTGTTCAACATTCCTCAAATATCATCTTGAATTTTTCCCAGCATAGAAAATGATCTTACTGCATCTGCATAGTTGTGAGAAACATGCAGATCTAAAAATTATCTGCAACTAAAAAGGCTGATTGTGCACCAGCAGAACTAAAAATCAAAGAAAATGGGTTAATTCACTGGGAAGAAAAAAAATCCAACAATAAATTTACCACACAGTACCACACAGTAGTATGCTCTGTTAAAAAAAATAAATTTGGATATAACATGTATTTTTCTTGTATGCAAAAATATTTTTTTCTCAAAAGCATGAAAAATAACATGCAAAAAGTTTACTATCATTTTGAAAAAGAGATTATATATGAATTCTAACATAAAATGATTGTGTCATGGCTAATGAAACTATATATGCATGTACTTTTCTTTGTACATGCAAAAAAGTTTTTTTCAACTTAAAAGTATGTAATCAATGTGTAAAAAAAAAACTTTTTGCACTGGGCTATAATTTTTTCTTATTAGCAACAAAATAAACCATCTGTGACAACATTGCTAGCTTTTTAAAGTTGTCTATATAATCATGGATTTGGAGTCAAGAAATTCAAATGTATCATAAAAGAAAGCCACAGACTTGGATATAACATGCACTGAAATCTATTTATTGTTAAATAAATGAATCCTTTGTTCATACTGAGAAATCATCTTATCTGTTACATTGTACATTAACTTATGCTGACACATGGTCACAGCACTGTATGCTGTTGATCCACTCAAACATCAAACAGTCATGCTACTGGACTAGCTGCAATTGACCAACTCTTTAAGTCAGAAACAAAAACAACTATAATTAACTAAAACGATTTCTAATCTTTTAATGTACCATGAAAAATTCTGTGCTGAAACTTGAAAGAAAAGGATTACCTTTGAAGCACAGATTATTCTGTATAAATACTAAACAAATGAAAAAATATCAGTCCCAATCAATGTTCTACAATTTTTTAATGTTGCAGCCTGAATATCAACTGGGCATTTCTTTTGGTTCTCAAATGTGTTCTTTAATAAAGTGACTTCAATAATACATGCACCCTTCATCAAAGAAAGACCACTACAATTTTCAATAAAAATAAAGCACCTAACTGAAAGTTTCCTTTTTGCAGAAAAGATGCTTATGCTTACACTCTCTAACTGCGGCATAAAATGAAAATCAAATTTCCAATTTTTTTAAACCAAAAATATCTGGCTGTCAATTTACTTTTTACTTTATTCACTTTTTCTTTTCCCTATGAATTGCCTTATCCCTTGGGTAGCCTCAGCAAGATGATAGCTGTCTCCAGTTGACCAAAATCTAGGCCAGTTTAAGTTCATGTATATGTAAACAACTACAGCTACATGCTCCTGGTGATAATATCATAGTGACTTGATTAGTGACATGTGTTTATTGACAATTGAATATAGATAAAATGAGGACTACTAGTCTTTATATATATATATATATATATATATATATATATATATATATATATATATATATATATATGTTATTTGTGTTTTTTAATGGGATATGACTGATACATGAATTTTATAACATATGATCTATATTCAAATTTATGGAATTTACATATATATATATATAATACTGGTACAATACGTAACAAATTATGGACAATACTATACCAATGATGTATGCTGTCAATTTACATGTGTATTTCAGACTAATTGTGTCTTTATTTAATGAAACGGAAGGAATTTTGGGCCTGATTTATCCCCCCCCCATTCATTCTGTCTATTTTAGGTGCATGCATCATTTTCTTCAGCTAACTGAACTGGCTGCTTATAATATGGTTCGTTTATATCATGGTCAGGTTCTATTGACCCCAACTATCATGTTATAGTGGGGTTACACAATACAGGAAATAAAGGTATATGTCTTAAAATATGCTCCCTCCCATTTGCAAAAACTTCCATGCAAAACTTTAACACTGACTACATCACCATCATCTATGCCTCACCATGCCTACACAAGTGAGGGGAAAATATGACCTTTAAGGACATGTGGTTACTTAAAACAGGTTCATTGCTAGAAGAATTTTGTTTGTGGGAACTTCAAAAAATTTGTTTAAGACAAGCGAATATCTAATACACATTTTTGTTTAAGCTAGGTTTGATTAACAACATGCATAAAAGTAGCCAAATGTATGGTCTTAGTTTAATGGTGATTAACTGTATTAAATATTAAAGATTCAAGTACTCTGCCTCACTCTTGAAGGTGTTTTTTTTTAAATCTAAGACCAGGTTACAAATATGAAAACAGATGCACAGTGAAAGACATTACATAAATATTCATACATAATATCTGGTAGTATTTTAAATGAAGCACATAAAGCAGATTTAATCATGCATGTTTTGCATGTGTGAGATGGTACTAACCATTAGGAGACAGTGTAACAGTTGGCATAGAATGCATGGTTGGATCTGCAATGTACTTGAAATCCACGGGAACATCCCTGAAATAACAAACAGCAGTCTATATAGGCTCCAGTTCTCCCAAATGTGTGTGTCAGAGAGAGAGAGAGAGATACACTCACACACATACACACACACACACACCACCACTACCACCCTATCAATACACTTGATTAAATATCTAGTATCCAACATCTGATAATATTATAAGGTACCAACTTATGTTTAAAGGCCATATATATGTATGTATGTATGTAGGTAGGTAGGTAGGTAGGTAGGTAGGTAGGTAGGTAGGTAGGTATGCATGCATATGTGTGTGTGTATGTGTGCATGCATCTTCATGTGTGTGTGTGTGTGGTAAGACAAAGCTGACTCCAGACATTACTGACCAAAAGGTCTGAATGACCTTATCCTGTGGTTAAGGTAGGTGTTCTTGAACTAAACTTAACTGACTGAGACCACTGACCATTAGACCCCAAATCTATAGGTTTCTTTACTATCTTAACTGAAAGTTACTCACAATCTCTATTCAAAGAAGTTACTCTGAAAGTTACTGTGCAAAACCTTATTCTTTTTGGACACAATGACACTGACCTTCGACCTTGTGTCCCCAATATCAATAGGCATCTTCCTTGCCTTAAGTGCAAGCCCGTACAAACTTTGGTCATGGTAAATGATCTAAAATAAATCTTGATCCAGATACATGTTTTAGAACTAACATTATACAAAAGCTTTTTCTCTTTCAGTCACTATGACAGCCTTTGACCGGATGACCCCAAAACCAACATACCCTCTTTCTTACTAAAGTATAAGCCATATACACAATTTGGTAAAGGTACATGGGGAATCTCTGAAATCTCTGTCTAGAAAACAATTTCCTTTATCTGTCACTGACTTTGACCTTTTGGCCCCCAAATCAATTGGCTTCTTCCTGCAATCTGCTGACAAGGTTTTGTCCAGATCTGTGGTTCAGAACCAAATTTATGTGAAGAAACTATTTTCTAATTTGAGTAACAGTGACCATACCACTAACTTTTGCCCCCCAAAATAATTAGTGTTTTCCTTACTCATGTGCAAGTCAATAATCAAGTTAGGCCCAATTCTGTATAGAACTAATGTAATGTCTGGAAACTATTTTTCTTCTGCTGATTACAGTGGCCTTGACCTTAGACCTCTTGATCCCAAAACTGATAGACTTCTTCCTAACCCAAATGCAAGTCATCCACAATGTTTTGGACCATATCTGTTATGTAGAACAAATATGATTGTGTGGAAACTATTTTTCATCTGCCAGTCATTGATCTTGACCTTTAACCTTTAATTCTAAAATCAATAGTATGGTAAAGTTAGTCAATGTGAGACTAAACTTATTGTACAGAAAGTAAAAAGGTATTGGACAGATTGATGTACATCACAACTATATGCTTTTTGGTGGGTGTATAATAAGTTACATAAACAAGAAATCCAAGTGATCTTGATATTGCTCACAGTCTAAAAGGCAAATGATGTAATAAGAAGCTGCTGTCAATAGAAAGATGTACCCATATAATGGAATACTTTCCAACTCTTTGGTAGAAATTTGACATGTTGTTTAACTATCTTTCTACTTCATGTAACTTCTGCTGCCTGGAGCTTTGGCATCATTCGGACAGCATGCATGTATCATCTACGATGATGTATTCAATTAGATGCCAATGCCTGGAACATTTCGCTCGCACATCACCACAAGACTTAATTGAAACATCTGGTGGGGCAAGTGACATAGTTTCATGACTTGTGCACAATTTATTTTATGTGCAAGAATGTCATACAGTTTTCCTCGCTCTATCTCGACCACGCCTGTTTCAATCCAGTGGCAAGACGGTTTCTAGATGTCTGGAGACAGGTGTGGATGCAAGTGATAGCTGTCAGTTCCAGAAAAATGTGCATCATAAGATTCCACCAAACCCCGAATGGCCAAAAGGTTTAAAGCACTCACCATTATGGATCACTGCCATCCCACCTCTGTGTAGGTTCGCATCTTAGACTCGACTAACATGGGTATGTGAGAAAGCCTGCAAGCAGCTTTTTCTGGGATTATAGTTCTTTCCAGGGTTTACAGGGTTCTTTATCCACCAGTTATACTGGCCACTATGTATAGCTTATTTTGTGCTGAAAATGGTGATAAAAAATACAACAACAACACATCAGGTCTGATAACTGATAGATTACTGCAGTTTAGGAGTAAAAATCCTTATATATCTTGTGTTTGTGACTAATGAGCATTTCAAAAACTTGGAAAACATAATGATACTTTTTCAGCATCATATCTATTGAGTGTCCAACAAAGCAGCAATAAAGCCACTTTTGAATTAGGCTTAGCCAGCAAAAGGGGTTGAAATGATACACCTCTGCCTCATATTTATATGGTTCATGATAAAAAGCCTTTGATACAGCACATTACCAATAAACATATCAATTTCATCTTTCAATCTCTCTCTGTGCTAGAATGGTGTTTTTTCATGTGTCAATATATTGGTTGTATTCTAGTATGCTGATTATGAAACAGCTTTGTCATCTGTTCATATACCATTCTCATTCTTGACCATATTAAAAAACATAATTACTGACCATTCTCATTCTTTACCATATTAAAAAAAATAATTACTAAGTGTTGGTGTCAGTAATTTTTATTCAAATTTAGGTCATTTCAGGCTGTTCCATTTAATCAGGTGCATCTTGGTCACCATACCCTTTGTTTTGCATTGCATAAATGCTTTAGTATCTTGTTACCAATTTTATATCTTCACTTAAATTTGGATGGCATTACAGTGTAATCTTCATAACAGAAGAGACAGTGTCATTTCAATGACAAATCTCATGCATAAGTGAAAATGATCCCTTACCGATTCTGTGCCAATTTTTTTTTTTATTTTGCTGCATATTCACTCACTGATAACATATATCAATGTAAAAGAAGGCATTCCAAACTTGTTCTCCATGTACAATTTTAGTACTTTACAGATTATTTGACAGCCACTTTTGAGTAAAGTTTCTATTTAGGATCAAGTTTAGATGTCAATACTTCTGGTGTGTCATGCAGTGAATAAACTACAGTTAGCTCTGACTGTTCACTTTAACAAACAATAACCATCTATCAGAACTGAATGTAACATATTTCACTGCCTGTCACAATGGAAATGTACCCTTCAGACTCAATCCAAATGTGAAGCAACAGTGAATCAGTCCCCATTGCATTTGTTAATTTGCAGGAGAGGGTTATGTCTTTGTTACTGACAGTAAAAAGTGCCTGCTACAGCTGTCTCAGATGGTTTCTCAGTTTAAAGAATGAAAATAATTATTCACAACTGCTTAACACTAAAGTAACTTGTATAGGGTAAGTATTGTTTTGTATTGATGATTCTCTGCCTCTTGTAACAATATGGATATTAACACACTTAACACACACACACACACACACACACACACACACACACACACACACACACACACACACACTGCTAACAACTACTAGTAATACTCATGAACGATGATTATGATTTGTATGTTTATTCCCATCTACTTTGGAAGCCATATCATTGCTCTGATTGAAAAATTGCATAAAGTTTACTGAGTCAGCGCTAATCTCATGAGCTAAAATCTTCATGATCTTGTAGCAAATTCACCTCAGTCACAAAAGATAAGGTTTGTGGAGTGAAATCCAACTTTCATCTGAAGAAAGAGTCGATTGCAAGTGACATGACTTGCCAACATGCAATCCAAGTAGAGCTTGAGAGTTTTACAGGGTTTTGCATGGCCACTGCACTCAACTTGTCTATGGTGGACAGCTAGCATCTGACAACTCTTTGATTGTCAATTGATGGTAAGACATTTTTAGCTACAAAGAGCCATCAAATCTGAACTAAAGTTCGTTTGGCCAAGTGGTCCAAGGAACTCGCCATTCCTGAGCACTGACATCTTACCCCTGTCTGCATGGGTTTGAGTCTAGGGTTTGGCCAATGTGGGTACGTGAGAAAGCTTGTCAGTAGCTTCTCATGGGTCAGTAGTTCTTCCTGGGCTTTTCCCAGGTTTTTCCTCCACCAGTTATACTGGCTGCCATGTATAGCTTATCTTGTGCTGATGAATGGCATTAAACACTATAACAATATCAACAACATAGTGTGAGTCAAATGAAAGGGACTGTGATTAACTCACCCTGCAAGCAGACGCTTAGGCTATCAGGAAACATGTTTGGTATGACAGTAGCTTCAGTAAGGGCCAAAGGTTCAAACTTACTTGACTGGAGTCATGCAAAAACCCAGGACAAATTCCATTTGGGCAACAGGATGAGTGATTTTTTGGTTGATGCAAATCAAAATTAGCAAACAAATCTGACAGCTCTTTATCATGACTGATATTGTCTGCAATGATGTCTAAATATGTCTGGGACCATTGTGCAATTACTGTAATTGTTGATAGTACAGTAATCAGAGCCAACTGTTTATCCTTGAAACACATTGAAAAAAGTCATCCATTTAGGGAATTAAGCCACACTGAAGAAATATATTATTGACTTGACACCATTACCTGAACACACACTATCGTCCCTCATAAACCTTCAGAGTAAAGGTCTCTCTTGCATGTGTGATTCTCTCCACAACAGAAGATTTAAACTGTTTGTTCCACAAGGCTGTCTGGACAAGAGCCATGCATGAAGATGGTTTTGGAATACTTGTAACTATTTGAGAAAAACTTTCCTGGGTATATCACTAGATGGAGTAGATCTGTGACCAGAACCCTTCCCAACTGATTGACACTGCATCCATGACCCAAGCATCTGGATCTAGAAAAGGGGAGATTAAGGTAGGCAACTTGTGATTCGACCATGTCACAAGAAGGTCTACCATCAGACACCATAAAGGGCACAAATCCAAAGAAATGACTGATCAGTGAAGTGACCATTCTGTGTGACTGGCTTGACACTTCCTAGATATAGTGTCTGACAGAAATGTTGGATTTGTACAATGATGTTGAGTTCTTACCAATTCAGAATCTTCCAAATCAGAACATGCAGGCCAAGTGATTTGATGCTTCCATGTTTAAGGAGTCTGGTCACCACCAGGGTGCTGTAAAACACAATGAGGAATATTTTCTTGAAAGATGATTTCCCAGAATTAGAAGATGTTGATGACAGATTTTTTATTTCTGGAAGTCTGACATGGAGAGGCCTGGCTCCTGTCTGCTGCTGACTGTAACAAAATCTGACAAGTTAGCACCCTAACTGCATGTTACAGAATTAGTACTTACTGTCTTTTCTGCTAGTGACTGCCAACATCAGTCAACTTTGGTTGTGTCACTCACTCAGGAATGATTGTACATTGGGTGTGAAGATGACTTGTTCTTCAAGGGGACAAGTGAATGGATGCCACTCAGCTAGCAATGATATCTGTAAGGGGTGCATAAAAAGACTAGAGGAATCAAGTCTACTGCCACATTATGTGGTTGCTGGAAAATTCCATACCCAGGTGGACAAAACTGGGATGGATAATGATCAGATTTTTCCAATTCACAAGAAAGCCTACGCAATGTAAAGGTGACAGATCATTCCTGCTTTTGAGAAGAATTGAACTTACTGTGTATTTATGAAGGATGGCTTCCAAGTATGCTTTTGTCATTGTAGATGAAGCTGACTGGAAAAGGAGGACAACACAATCCATAATCTTGAAAATAACACATGGGCTGATGTTGAAGCCAAATAGTGTAAATTAATTTGAACTGATAAACCTTATTGTGGTAAGCAAACCAAAGTAATTGCTGTTACACTCGGTTAATGGAAACATGAAACTATGGATCTGTTAGAGACTAACAGCATAATCATCCTTTCTGATGTATTTGTTGAGACAATTCAGGTTGATGATCAATCTCAACATCTTGTTTGCCTTCTAGATGTAAAAATTCGCTGAATAAAAATCCAGATATTGTGGTTTTTGCACAATCCCAACCAAAATTTGGTGATGAGTGACTGTATCTCTTGTGATAAAAAACATCTTTCACCAGGTCTGATGGTACCTGTGTAAGAAGGGGTGAAGAAGAAAGAAGTGAGGGTAGGAGAAATGAAATCTAAAGCTCTTAGAAAAGCTTATAAAAGCTCTTATCAATCATTCTGGCAGATGAGGGCGATCCTGTGAATGAAAACAATGGAGGCAACTAAATGGTTACTGATGGCGAGGTTCAAATGTTTCCTGCCTTCATTGTAATTCTATCATCTAGTCTGTTTAAACTCTTTGTTTTCTGGTATTAGGCTAGCTGAGTACCTGGCTAAAAAGATCCCTTGCCCCTATTTCGCAGGAGTGGGCTATTTTCCAAGGGGTAGTTCCTGAGCTGCCTGCCTCTGAACTTCTTCCATCCAGAGTAAAGGTGGCCTAAACAGGGTGGTCTAAACAGGGTAGCCTAAACAGGGTAGTTTAAACAGGGTGGCCTAAACAGGGTGGTCTAAACAGGGTTGCCTAAACAGGGTTGACATTAAAGCCATGATATGGTTCGAACATACAAGTTTTACCAAACAGCCTGCTCAGCAAAATATTGGATCCAGGTTGGAATTAATACATCTGGGATGAAAAATTCTGTAGATGGTGCAAACATTTCATTGCTGACCTACTAATTACATCAATGTGTGTACAATGTTATAGTTGTTCCTGCCTTGATAGAACTAAAAAGTGGTAACACAATATCCTTCAACCTTTATTTTGCATTTAATTGTACATGCCTATAGCAAACACAATGCAGAATTTGCATTTAATTGTACATGCCTATAGCAAACACAATGCAGAATTTGCATTTAATTGTACATGCCTATAGCAAACACAATGCAGAATTTGCATTTTACTCACCGTTTTTGTGTTTTGTTATGTTTTCATGTGTGCAATTATTTTTTGTGGATTTGCACCAATTTTTCATCATTCTTTACCAGTTTTTCTGTCATATCTATCATTTTTCTGACTAACACAATATTTTTTGACCTGGTGCTTTTGGAAATATTGCTATTTACCATGTGATTATTGTAACTTATGTACAAATCTTGTTCAAGAGGAAAAGCAATTGTTTAGAATGCCATAGGTGTTACAAAATAAAGCTCTCCACATTAGCAAGTTTTTCATAAATTTGGACATATATAGGTCCTACCATTCCCATACTCTGAGACTCTTGTCATCAGAGGTGGAGACAAATCGTCGGTTCTGGTCCACAAATGTGATGGAATTAACAGCTCCCAGATGTCTGTCATATTCCTGCACCATCTCTCCTGACCGGATATCCCACTAAAATGGAGACAAAACATATTTACTGAATATATATACAAAGACAATGATAATAGAAGATCAAATGTGACAAAATAATTTAAGGATGGTAGCATATGACTAAATAATTTTCCATTAATATTTAAAGGAAAACTTTAAAGCACATATTCTCAATAAAGCAAAAGTCTCTTCATGGAACTGATGCTCTACTGGCCAAAAAGAATGGATGAGAATCTACAAGTTTCTTTCTTCCCTCATTTTACTGTTTTTTTTAAACTGCTGAGTACTGAAATCCTATGTGCAGCTGATGTTACCATAGTTGTTAAGTCTTATACCAAAAATGGTAGGAAACTAAGTTCAAATGCATCAGTATTGTAAGGTCTGGTAATCTGGCTCTTTTGGCTAGTTCTCTAGTATTTATTTGTTCATTTTAACAAAAATACAATATATAATATTGTTTTACAACAATTTTTCTATGTTTTTCAAAAGTTATTTCAGGTAACCTACCATTTTAAGAACGGAAAAAGAAATCCCCCAAGTTGATAAAACTGTTTAGGGAAAGTAATATGTATTTCTGTTAAGAGGGGTGCTAAGTTTAATAATGCAATACTTGCTTGCTTACCTCTTCTGTGATATAAGGATGTAAATTTCCTCATGAGGATCACTGCTTTTCCACTTGCTAAGTAAAGCTGAATAAATCGACTGACCCTTATCAAACTTTAGCATGTTAGACAAGGTTAACTTATGGCTCTTAATAGTGGAGACAAAACATTCCTGTTCCATGAACAGGGAGTGAATGTCAGCCACTGTGCTTAAAGGTTTAAGCTATTTCCAACTGCACCAATGACAAGATTCTCCAATTCACATCGAAGACCTTGGAAGTGGACCACCTTTTATCCAGGGCTATGCAACATTCAACTTTGCTTGAAAGTGGATCTGTGCAGATTTTTTTTTTTATATGATTCAAGCATAAAGGTGGAGAATCTGTATGATGTTGTGAAGCACAATCCTCTGTGCTGTAAATAAGTCAAATCTTTTCACATTCGTAATATCCTGGGCTTGTCAACCAACATGCTGCACTGACTGCATAATCATACCATTTAGTTACAGCTATTACCTTACAACTTAAGTAACAATTTACATACATATACCAAATTTATCGATAATAGATAATGACCATTTAATTTTTAGTGGGGAGGGTGTCTGCAATTTTCTATTAAGCTGAGATATCTTTTCTTTTATCTCAGGACA
This sequence comes from Potamilus streckersoni, assembly GCA_016746295.1. Lineage (NCBI taxonomy): Eukaryota > Metazoa > Mollusca > Bivalvia > Unionida > Unionidae > Potamilus > Potamilus streckersoni. The sequence continues at coordinate 3,608,386 of JAEAOA010001970.1, forward strand.
ATGAATGTTTTTTTAAAATAATACACTGTAACACATTGAAATAAATGATGTTATTATGCAACAAATCAGTGCAATATATTTTTCCCAGCTAATGACAGATAGAAATTATTTTAAAAAGTGTCCGACCTCTGCTCCAGGAACTTGAAATCGCTGATGCATAATAAAAACTGGTATACTGTGGTACATATCAATCAGTTTCAATACTGTGGTATACAGAAAAACAAAACTTTTTAGTGGTATCCAGTTAGAATGGGAACAGTTGCCCATGGCAATCTTAACCAAGCCAAACTAGAACAAAAATCACAATTTTTAAAAAACAATATTCAGACTGTTAGTGTAAAGCTGTCAACTGCTTTGACGGCTTATAGAAAAACAAAATCTGATTAAAATGGTAAATAGATCTTTGAAAACTGTTTGCCCAAACATGAATACCATATATTAAACACTACTGCACAAATATGAAAATAGCAATTTCTTGCCTCCTATATAATATCATACACTTATTCAGGGTCCAACTATCACAAAGTTTTAAGTCCTCTAGAGTTGCTTTCATGAAAATATTCTTTTGCATTTAAAATATTTTATTATCAAGATTGCATCCAGTTTCTGTAGCATTACTAAATATTCACAAATTATTTTCACCAGCTATTAGGGTTATTTGGTGCCAAGTGTTGGATGTGGCAAAGTCCTCATATGACAGTAACTGAGAATGGTAAAATTTACAACAGTCTAGCTTGACTTGGCTGGTATATAATCCAAAACACTATTATACCATTTACACCAAACATAAAACAGTAAACCAAACTTAGCCCTGTTTTAATTGATCTATATCTACATTGTGAACTTGCATAAACAGTAAACTTACATAAACAGTAAACTTGCACAAGCAGTAACCTTGTATAGTAAATTTGCACAAACAGTAAACTTGCATAAACAGTAACCTTGTATAGTAAGTTTAGTATAAACAGTATACTTGCATATATAGGAATACTGTCAAACCAATTAATTGCCAGCACTAGCGTTTTCCTAAAGAGCTGAATCCTTCATATGTAAGCTCAATTACATCAGTAATTTTTGTACTCTTACAAAACAGTAACAATTTTAATTCACTGTGCATCTCCAACCTTGCAATGCAAATACAATAAAGCAACAATATCTGAGTATTTAGATATTGGTGCCAATGATGTATGCATATAATCATATATCTGTGCCAATGATGTATGCATATAATCATATATATATATATATATATATATATATATATATATATATATATATATATATATATATATAATCATATATATGCAATGATGTATGCATATAATCATATATCTGTGCCAATGATGTATGCATATAATCATATATCTGTGCCAATGATGTATGCATATAATCATTTAATTGTGCCAATGATGTATGCATATAATCATATATCTGTGCCAATGATGTAAGCAGATAATCATATATCTGTGCCAATGATGTATGCATATAATCATATATCTGTGCCAATGATGTATGCATATAATCATATATCTGTGCCAATGATGTATGCATATAATCATATATCTGTGCCAATGATGTATGCATATAATCATTTAATTGTGCCAATGATGTATGCATATAATCATATATCTGTGCCAATGATGTAAGCAGATAATCATATATCTGTGCCAATGATGTATGCATATAATCATATATCTGTGCCAATGATGTATGCATATAATCATATATCTGTGCCAATGATGTATGCATATAATCATATATCTGTGCCAATGATGTATGCATATCATCATATATCTGTGCCAATGATGTATGCATATAATCATATATCTGTGCCAATGATGTATGCATATAATCATATATCTGTGCCAATGATGTATGCATATAATCATATATCTGTGCCAATGATGTATGCATATCATCATATATCTGTGCCAATGATGTATGCATTAATCATATACATGTGCCAATGATATATGCATATCATCATATATCTGTGCCAATGATGTATGCATATAATCATATATCTGTGTCAATGATGTATGCATATCATATATCTGTGCCAATAATGTAAGCATATAATCATATATCTGTGCCAATGATGTATGCATATAATCATATATCTGTGCCAATGATGTATGCATATAATCATATATCTGTGCCAATGATGTAAGCATATAATCATATATTTGTGCCAATGATGTATGCATATCATCATATATCTGTGCCAATGATGTATGCATATAATCATATATCTGTGATAATGATGTATGCATATAATCATTTATTTGTGCCAATGATGTATGCATATAATCATTTATTTGTTCCAAATTTTGTAAGCATATCATCATATATCTGAGCCAGTGATGTATGCATATAATCATTTAATTGTGCCAATGATGTATGCATATCATCATATATCTGTGCCAATGATGTATGCATTAATCATATACATGTGCCAATGATATATGCATATCATCATATATCTGTGCCAATGATGTATGCATTATTCATATACATGTGCCAATGATATATGCATATCATCATATATGTGTGCCAAAGATGTATGCATTAATCATATACATGTTCCAATGATATATGCATATCATCATATATCTGTGCCAATGATGTATGCATATCATATCTGTGCCAATGATGTATGCATATAATCATATATCTATGCCAATGATGTATGCATATAATCATATATCTGTGCCAATGATGTATGCATATAATCATATATTTGTGCTATTGATGTATGCATATCATATCTGTGTCAATGATGTATGCATATAATCATATATCTGTGCCAATGATGTATGCATATAATCATATATCTGTGCCAATGATGTATGCATATCATCATATATCTGTGCCAATGATGTATGCATTAATCATATACATGTGCCAATGATATATGCATATCATCATATATCTGTGCCAATGATGTATGCATTATTCATATACATGTGCCAATGATATATGCATATCATCATATATGTGTGCCAAAGATGTATGCATTAATCATATACATGTTCCAATGATATATGCATATAATCATATATCTGTGCCAATGATGTATGCATATCAGATATCTGTGCCAATGATGTATGCATATAATCATATATTTGTGCTATTGATGTATGCATATAATCATATATTTGTGCTATTGATGTATGCATATAATCATATATTTGTGCTATTGATGTATGCATATAATCATATATTTGTGCTATTGATATATGCATATAATCATTTAATTGTGCTATTGATGTATGCATATAATCATATATCTGTGCTATTGATATATGCATATAATCATTTAATTGTGCTATTGATGTATGCATATAATCATATATCTGTGCTATTGATATATGCATATAATCATTTAATTGTGCTATTGATGTATGCATATAATCATATATCTGTGCTATTGATATATGCATATAATCATTTAATTGTGCTATTGATGTATGCATATAATCATATATCTGTGCTATTGATATATGCATATAATCATTTAATTGTGCTATTGATGTATACATATAATCATATATCTGTGCTATTGATATATGCATATAATCATTTAATTGTGCTATTGATGTATGCATATAATCATATATCTGTGCTATTGATATATGCATATCATCACCTATCAACTTGGGTGAGTTCAAAGACTGTTGATTGAAAGAACAAATCTGAACATCAGTGACAAATATCACAGAAATTCTTTTTCATAAAGTAAAAAGAATATGATTATTAGTAGTACATGTAGAAACACAGAAAACTTTACACTGAGAATATTTAGTTGATTTATTTTAGAGCAACTACAATCAAAGCCTCTACAAAAAAGAAGCCATAATATGTTTGTCCTAATGAATAAGCTATATTTAGGTCATATCTCATATTTAACATAGCATCCCCATATTTTAGCTTATTTAAATAAAATTTTTAGGATTTTATTACTGATATATGGACAATTTTTCTTCAACAGTTAATTTTCAAATATCCTTTAAGTGAATTTTGATTTGTAACTAATGTTTACCATTTTTATTTCTTAGAATTTGTCTGATAATGATAAGATTTGTAATAAATGAAAATAAAATCTTCTTGTGAAACATATTTTTTTTGTCTCTGATTATTTACACTTTCTGAGGCACAAGTTATGAAGGACACAATTACCAAATACAATACACCAAGGATTATGGTTCTACATATTCACAAAGCCAATCAGGTATTGAAATAAATCATACACTCAAACAGATTTTTTTATTATAAGTAAATTTTATCATAGTACCATCATAATTTGTCCCAAAATATTTCCTTTAGCTTTCTCAACAAAATCTGTTCAAAAATTAAAATTATGATAAATTTAAGAAAAGCTTTAGGAATAAGTTAACTTTCTTTATGTAGGTTTTCCTATAAACTTGTGTTTTCTATATTCTATTGATGTTGTTCTGCAATATAATATTTTCACCAGAGCATATGTACAGTGGTGTCACAAGAAGATGTTGACTTCTGTGCAGTGTGTCAAAATGGATGTAATCTTTACGACAAGAGGTCATCTGGTTGAAAGCATGATAAGAAGAATATGAGTAATACATCAGTGTCTTTTGCTATCTATGCCCTGTCTCAGAACCTAATAATACCTCAATTACATTCCTATGGTATCATTGGTTTTCCTCCTACAATTGCTGCACATGGTCAAGATTCAGAATGGTGCAAAGTCACTTCTGGGGTACCTTGGGGAGCTATTTTGGGCCCAAATTGTTTTACTGTAAATATATTACCTCCCTTTAGTTTAAGAGCACCACAAACTGCATTTATTTACTGGAAACAGCAAGGTCCTTCAGAGAGATATTGGAAGAGTGTATAAGTATCATAAAATCACAAATGCCATTTGAAAGTAATTATGAGTAAGTGGTGCTTATCAATTAAAAAAAATGAGAAAAAAAAATCTATATGAGGTAGTTATTTAATGGGAAATGGATGAAGCTAATGCATGGGAGTTATGTACTGTCCATGATGAAGCCATTGGATCCAAAGCTATTGGTTTATTTAAAGTAAACCTGCAAAAGCCTAGTAAATATATCAGTATACATGCTTTGTATATATCTTCTGTAAGGTGTAGACTTGAATACTGTTGTGAAATTGAACACAACAAATTGAAACAGTTCCACAACATGTTTTCAAAATTCATGTTTAAAATCCGGTCTGGATCTTACTAGTAACTCCCATGAACAAATCTGCAGACATTTTAATTTACCACCCTAAGAATTGAGAAAGAGTATTGACTTTGTACTCATTTCTAAATGTACACACAGTCATGTCCCTTTCAATGAGCAAAATGTAATTTTAAGTCATTTTTAGAAATAACAGTTTTGAAAAACTGCCATAAGGAAATATTTTATGATTTCTGAATGGACAAATGTACAGGTTCTCTTTGGCTGTTATTTTGCATATGTATTGATGCATGAAATAGATGTAAATCTACTTAACATTGTGTAGTTATATGTTGTTTTCATAAACGTAATCATTTGCATTAATGAGCTATTGAATGTATGTATAAATAAATAAATAAATAAATAAATAAATAAATAAATAAATAAATAAATAAATAAAAACGATAATTCTGACTACTGGTTCTTCTCATGAACTTTAAGCAGTCATACTATTTCCTGCAAAGGGAGAAATATATGATTCACAAGGTTGATAGCAGCTATGACTGCAATGAGGACCAGTCAATAAAAAGCGATATTCACTAATGATAATCAAGACAGAATACTAGACTGACTGGGATGTAGATTTTCTCTTACATTTTATACATTAAAACTGTCATTCTGAACAAATTAATTGTTCTGCTTGCTAACATAAATTTTCACCCAATCATACATCAAGAATACCTGATTGCGTTTTCAGCTCTAAATGAAAATAATCATGGCAATATACATGTATTTACAACAACACTTAATACTTAGTGAAAACAAGGAAAGTAATTCTCAGTACAAGTTAAACTTACACAAATAATCTTTTTTATAAGCTAAACTTACACAAATAATCTTTTTGTCTGAAGTTCCAGCAACAAAGAGATGCTGCTTGTCATCATCTGGGTTAAACTTGATACAATATGGCACCTTTCGACTTGTGAACCTGGCCTTGCACTGACCTGTAGGATAATAATAATAATAATAATAATAATAATAATAATAATAATAATAATAATAATAATAATAATAATAATAATAATAATAATAATAATAATAATAATAATAATAATAATAATAATAATAAAATAATAACAATAAACAGTAAATATTGTTTTGTTCATCTACTAACATCTGACAACAGCCAAAGACAAGAGCAGAAAGGTGGTCCATAGGGTACTTTCTGTACCGATTTCTCCAATGCTGTTGATTGCATTAATCTTAGGAAAAAAGTATTTTATATTTCTATACAGTAAACTTCTGAAAACTGGACTTCTCCAATCTGGAATTCTGTATAAACTTGCAATTTTGACTTGTAACAGATTTTTTCTTACAAACTCTAAAAGTTGCTATAATAAGGAAGCATTTCATAGATATTGTCTCCTGCAGGAACTTAGTTTTGCAATTGAGAAAGTTCATTGCTATCTCAAGAGTAAACAAACATTTGGAAACAATGATGGAGAGTATTATAGTTCAGTAGCTTAGTCAGTGAAAAACAACAATACTCAATAATTCTAAAGATACTGGCTTACATGAATGTGGCTATATTAATCTATGTGTTTCTCCATTAATTTATGAAGTTTGTGTTGTTATATTTACCAGATGATATGGAAATTTTCGGAACACATCATACTACTAACATTTAAGCAGATCCATGCCTTCCATGCATTTTTTATTCTATGATATACCAACTTTGTGATAAAAAAGATAAAACTATTGCAACAATATTATTTACTTCTTAACAATATGCTCTACAAAAGTGTAGGAATTTATTTTAAAAAGCCTAAGAATGCAGTCTGCTCTTTTTGCACTTCTTATCAATAACCCTCTGAAAACCAGACATTTCCATCTGTCTCATGAATGTTTAGTTTTGAAAAGTGCCACTTTAGTTTTTGCAACCTTTGAAACACCTCAAATCCAGAATACTCTGTGTTGGTCATATTATCTTACAAACTTTTTTTAAATTAAAAAAGCTGTGCAAATTGTTTTCATTTTTAGTACTGATGTCCACATCTGATGGTGGTTCAGCATGATCTGCATATCAAACACTTTTAAGATAATACTTTATGGAAATTTTAGTCAAATTTTCTAACCCCACTTCCAAAAAGCTATTACATTTTATATATTTTAAGTAACATCTACCATATTTGAAGGCATCATTTGTATAAACTTAAAGCCCGTCAAGCCTGGAAATAATCTGGTCAAAATCTGTCAAGTTGATTTTGAGAATAAGTCATTTAAAGAATTTTCTCTTTTTCTAGCAATAGTGGCTAAAGATGATGACAAATCACCTCAAAGCTCATAATGCCATAATGCTTTTTATTAAATCTGGCTCAGCATTTTCTAAGAAAAAGCCATTTTAAAGGCTTGCTGTTTTTAGTAATGACTACCATATTTTCATAATTGCAAATGGATGACATAGGATGGTTGAAGGGCTTTTGAGTAAGGTAAGCTAACAACAGCTAGTAAAATATTGGGGATAATCTGGTATTTGAGGAATACTACTGGATTATTACATTATGTTTTAACACAGTAACCAAATATGTATCCTCACTCTAACACATTTTTGAAAAATGTGTGCTAAACTTATTGAAAATGGCAATCTGAGTTGCCCTATATAACACAGATCATTAGTAATATCACAATGGACTAGAATTCATGACAGAGAAATCTAGCTGTTTTGCTAACCATACTTTTCTTGTCTCAGTCTAGTCATCTCAAACCAGTCAGCTGAGGTGGCTCTCTACAGTTTCGTATTTAGCATAGGGTTAGAATTTTAAAGAAAAAGAGTTTCCCTGGGTTTCCTCACTAGTTATACTGGCTATTTAAAAGAGACTTTGTATATCTTAGGTATTGTTCAAAGAACCTTTAATTATCTTTATTTTGATGATTGATGGGTGTAATATGGGTTAGAGAGTATACAGCTTGGCCTTACTCCAGATGTGCACCTTTCAAAAAAGTGCTAGCTCTACTTGCTCATTTTCACTTCTCGAACTTCAGAGGTAAATTGTAAAAAATAGAGCCAATAACTTTTTTTACATTTTATGTATGTGGTAATTCATTCATTGCACTTTTAGAAGCTGATATTGTCTAGTTTGGCAAAAGTCATTTTCCTTATTTTAATAGCTGCAAAGAATAGTGTACTTTAGACAAATTCAGGTTGATTTTTGGAGCACAAGGGAGCAGTCATTTTAGTTAGCAGTGTCCTAAGATCACTTAAAATTTCCAAAAGTACAATATCCAAAGAAATTTCAGCCACATTACATGAAAGTAGTATATAGGTATGCCAAACTTCTCTCCACTATGCATGTTTAAAATGCAAACAATTTCACCTTACATACATCACTCTCTCAAAAGTACATAATAACTGGTGAGCACCACCTGAGTCCAGGTGTCCATGCACTCAGAACTACTTTTAGAAAAGTTAACCTTGTTGTCTTCTGCTGTGCTGGATGCAAACAACAACAAATATATAACAAAAACATAGTAACTTAAGGTAAATCCATCTTTGAGAACACACCATACAAAAACCATTTTGTGAGAGACAAAGACACACACATGATGTCAAGTTTTTTGGTATTTTGCTAGTATGTTCTACACAGCATGGTCAATTTTATCCTATATGCAGACCTAGCTCAGTACATCTTCAGGTCAGTGCTATTAAATTTAGCTAAAGCTACCTAACTAGTTTTAAACACTCCGTGTGAAACAAATTATATACTGTTAGCTACATTTAATGATGATGACTTGAAAATTGACTGTGCTAGAGATAGGATAAAATTCTCAACACTGTGTGAAATGAATTATGATTGAAAACAGTGATCTATCCACATAGCCTATAAACCTATACACTTCATAGCCTCCCAACTCTCTTGACAACTGTAGGAAATTTAGTAACAGCCAGAAATGTCAAACATGCCTTATTCTAATTTTGTTAAACATCTACATTGTGCCCAGTTGAATCAAAAATATTCCTACAATATTTAATGACAAATAATGCAATTACCAGCCAGAAGAAATAATTTATCCATCAACACACTAATCTATAAGCAAATTTCACTCTAACACTTGCTATATTTCCAAGATAGAAAAATAAATTTTCAAAAGAATCTGTGAACTTGAAAGTTTAGCACATGGTAATCCGCTAGGGTTTATATTTGGAGGGTCTTTTTATACACAGGGGTAATTTTGCAATCAATATCAAGGACAACACAAGTATGTCACAAGTATATCACGACACAGAGCTCCAATTACCCATGAATAATGCAACATGTTATTCTCATTACAGTTTGTACTAAGTATAACTACAGTAGAGCTGAGTACCCAGCATTGTTTCATTATTTACAATATAATTTTTCAAAATTGGAACTGATGAAAATGAAACAGTTTCTTGTAATAAATATTCATTACTTATGATTAATTTCATACAATATCCATATCTTAAATGTGATAATACCTGAAAACTATGCAACGTTTTATGTTGTTATTTTTGGCTTGCACATAAAAACTGTACTTCGGATCATATGTCACACGACAGTTCTCATTAACATATTTGTATTAATGCACCGCATGTAAACATTTGCGTGTGAACTATACTGCACAAGTAATGGTATTCTTTCCTAATTTAAATTATAATATTGGGTGATAAAAAGAAAAATGTTGGGATTTGGACCGAGACATGGAAATCCAAGTCATGGGGTTACATTATATGTCTTCCCACGAGGCTTAAATAATGCACTTACTTGACTGGGATTTCCTTGTCTCGGTCCAAACCCCAACATAGATTCTATATATATAGCATGAGTGGACAGTCATTAGGAAAATAATAGTTATCAATCATTTACTGATGTATATATGTATATCACAAAATGACAAATCAGAATCTCTTAACTGAAACTATAACTTTTAATAATTTCTAATAACATGTTTGCTGGATTAACAGATAAGTTTATAAATCAGCTAAAAAATATATTCCCATTTTGACACTTTATGAATGAGGTACTAATTGTCATAGATTCTTCAACTTCAGGACACCACAAATTTAAAGACCAACACTGATTTTTCTTTGGAAACAATGCATGTAATACTGGCACTGATTCTAAGAACTTTATTTGTGAAAACCTCATGCTGATACTGTCATCTGTTTGGGAGTATTAGAAAAATTAATATTTTCAACACAGCCACCATTGCCATAATAAGCACTGGTTTTCATCTTTTCATTTTGGGTCAAGCAGACACGTATGATGTCAAAATGACTTTCCATTTTGGAGATTTTTCAATATAGCCACTGCAGTGGCAACAGTAAGGGTCATTTTGCACCCTTTCCATTTAGGATCAGCTAGACATCATAAAGTCTTCTAATGAAATGAAAAAGTCAAGTGACTTTCCATCTAAGAGGAGTGGTGATAATGTGATCATTGTGGCCATAATAAACATTTTAGTTTAGGACCAGCAAGATTTTACAAACTTACAGGATTTTGTGTTTTATAGGCAGTAACAATAAACAAGATTTTCAAGATGGCTGCCATAGTGGCTACATTAGACATCACTTTCATTAAGGACTGACTAGACATCATAAGATGTTTTTGGTCAACCACAAAGTTGGTATGACCAGCCATCTGGGAGAAGAAGTAATATTAGGATTTTCAAGATGGCCATTGTGCTGGCCATACTGAAAATCTAATCAGCACCAATGTATTAGTGACCAACTATGACATCATATGAAGTCTTTCAGTGAAAATCACATATTAATATCACCACTCATTATTATGTGGAAATAACAGATTTTCAAGATAACCACTGTGTTGGCATTCCTGGATGGTTGAGTGGTACCAGTTTCATTTAGAACCAACCATTCTGGAGTAGTAGCAATAACAAGATTCTCAAGATGGCCACTATTGTATTCACACTGGATGTACATGCAGCACCATTTTTATTTAGGACAAACTAAACATCAAAAGCAGTCCCATGTTGAAACCCACTTTGCAATATATGAACATATTACATCCATTTCAAAAGGTAGTGAAAAGTGCCAACTTTGGCTGTCATATTGGACATTAGATCAGCACCATTCCTATTTAGAACCAACTAGTCATTCCATAAATTACTCAGATTTATGATAAGTTGAGTTAAAATGTACACACACCAATGCAGATGGATTTACCATATTATAGGCTGTCACTGTTTGATAGATTGATGAAATATACTTGCCCAGTAGTTTACAACATACCAGTCTCAGTGTCCCAGAGTTTGCAGTATCTGTCATAGCCGCAGCTCAAGAACTCTGTTCCAGTATTATTAAAGTTGATGTCTCGAACAGCTTGCTTGTGTCCAAGATATGAACGAATACACTGTCGCTCATTGTACACCTGCCAAATCTAATAAATACAACAAAGATTATGTCACAATTAGCACATAAAGATTATCCTAGATAAACAATTTTTTTCCCAGTACATAAGGCTTTAGTTTTCTTCAAATGCCATAAGTCAACACCCATTAAAATGACATCTTTTATACCACTACTCTTAACCATCAGTTAAGAATAAATTTCCTGACTATATAATTCCCTTCCCATAGTGTAACTCCTGCCTACCTGAAATTCAGACTCAAAATGCAATTGGGGGGATTTCCTGTGACTGAACCTACCCACACCTTGCTTATGAATTGTTCATGTTAAAGAAAGATGAAAAGAAGAATTTTTTAAACAGAAAAACTTCAATACAACTAAAAGTAAACACAAGGTAATGCATGGACTAAGTCTACATTAATATTTGATAATTTCTTCAAGAAGTCATCTTACCTTGGTGTATTCAAAATGTGTAATTGCAAAAAAAGGAAGCAAAGCTAAGTATAGAAAAATATAATCAAGTCAACCAGGTTTAAATGAAGGATAGAGACTTCAAATTAGCAAAAAATCAGTAGGTACCTTGATAATAAAAATGGTAAATAATCAAAGCTATCAAAAACTGAAAAAGAAACTGTCTTCAATAAATTAGTACATGTTATAAGGGTAAAAAGTATTGTGCAACCTGCATTACCAAGTATAGAACAGCACAATTCACAATATAGGTATTGTGAATTACAATAATTTATAATGAATAAAAAAAAATATGATTCAAGGCAAGTTCACAATTTAAGCAAAGACAGGGAAAATTTACCAAACCTTGCCAAAAATGAACAAAAACAATGTAGACATTACAGCCATGTGACTAGAAAAGAATGAAGAGCAGTAAGCATTGGGGGGGGGATAGTCCAAGAGTAAAGTCCTGGAAAATTCTGTTCATCCTAACAGGGCAAATTCTCATCATATGGTCAAGGCATTTTCCATCTGGACAAGTACAGGCTGTGCAATAACATCATGTATGGTATTACTGATATGAAAAATGCAGAGTATGGTTTACTGTGTGACCTTCATATGATCACATTAATGAACTCAAAGAGTAATGGAATGTATAATGCAATAATAGGGCTCTACTTCAGTTCAATACATTGTTTTACTGAACAGTGCAAAATGATACAGGCCAACATTAAGCACAGCCCAATGTCTATATTTCACAGCTACAGCTCAATACACTGTGTAAAACAAAATTTTGCAAATGTTTCATCACTTTTATACTGTGATCTAAAAATATCCCCATGTGATCAATGTTACTTTGCAGAACTGATATGTTGTATTACTGGTGAATACTTGTAACCTGTTCAGCAAATCAAAACTGGAAGTACATTTCATGAAAATTATGATGTCAAATATTACTATATTATATAACTTTAGAAGAAATTCCTCAACAGGCAATCAAAGACTAGTTAACAATAACAAAATGTTTTATTCCAAATGTTAAAACTCTAGGTCTTAAACTGCATAACAAGAAAGAGCGATAACCAACAAGTTTGCATAATTGAAAATATAATTTATTTCCCTAAAATGCACAGTGAAAACATTAAAAATAAGTTGCAGTATAGTAATGAATTAATAAATTTTTTATCAATTCCAGTAGTTCTGAATAACTTGCAGTATAGTAATGAATTAATAAATTTTTTATCAATTCCAGTAGTTCTGAATAACTTGCAGTATAGTAATGAATTAATAAATTTTTTATCAATTCCAGTAGTTCTGAATAAGTTGCAGTATAGTAATGAATTAATAAATTTTTGATCAATTCCAGTAGTTCTGAATAACTTGCAGTATAGTAATGAATTAATAAATTTTTTATCAATTCCAATAGTTCTGAATAAGTTGCAATGGAATTCTGAATGATATCTGTATTGTACTGATGTACCAATTGTACTGAATAATCACTATTTTATAATCCCGAAATGTCTTTAAATGATTTCACAGTAATTCAAATACAGCTATAATCCAAATGTCATGTAATGTTTCCTAGTAATTCTGTACAGTTATCATATATTAAACTAGTCTTTAAATGATTAATCAGCATTGGAATTCCAATGAATGATTAAAATTAAATAAATTAATCAATTCTCTCATATAACTCTTACAATACCAGTAGTACTATTAAGAATGAATGATTCTCTTTACTAATTTTGTTATATGGAAAATTAATACAAAATAGCAAGAAAAAACAAGGCTCTGAAGAATCATATTTTGGTATTTCAAAATACTCTTTTCAGTAAACAATGCTTTACTCTAACTAATCAGGAGATTGGTCGGTTGCCTTTCTTTAAAAAATCCACAACTTCCATTCCAAGAACTCTTATCCTTGTTGGATCACATGATGTTTACTTATTCTATTAATTCTGCTCAACCTTGAAACTTATTAATGACACATCATACAATACATGAATCATCTTTCTGTACAAACTAAAATCATAGAATATTAGCATTACAAAATGTCAACAAACTAAATGACCTTTACAAAAACTACTATTATCAAAATAATACACATAATATAGACAATACTTTTCATAATAAACTTAATAGTGACTCTCATTTTAAGATAATTATTTTTTTATCATCATTTATGCGTTTTACAAACTGCCTAAAGTAAATTAATTCAATTGTATCTCACAGACACTAAGAGCGGTACATCATTTTCTCTCTGATTGGGTTAGTGAACAGATCTCTAAATAGCTATTTATTTAGTCAATTAACCTGCATGATTATTTCAATAACCAAGCCGGACTTCACACATGTATAAGTGTTATAATCTGGTTTGAAAGTCATGTGTTTAAAGCACAATGTCACAATTATTTGATGCCCTGCTCAGAGACACTATGGTAGCTGACCTTGGCTGACTTAATGACAAGATTTCAATGCAAATCCGTTTTGCTCAAGAGTTTGGCTCTACGACAGGTCCTGTCTACATTAGTGGCCTCTTATGACACATAAAAACCTATTCTGCATCCACATGACCTCAATGGTCCATATCAATATATATTTGTGTCATAACAAATAAAAAAGATAGACTATATGAGTATTAAACACATTGTGACCTGCTAAAAATAGACCTAATGAGTATTAAACACATTGTGACTGGCCAAAAATAGACTTCAGTATTAAATGCATCATGACTTGTCAAAAACAGACTTCAGCAGTATTAAACACATTGTGACTTGCCAAACATAGTCTTCATCAATTATTAAACACATTGTGCCTGGCCAAATCCTGTCAATCAGAATATTTTAATATAATTAAATTCACTACAATTCTGTAATTTCAGCACATTCCAAAAAAGAAAACTACCCCCATCCAAACAAATGGGCATGATTACTATTAATATTTCTGAGCTGAAATTGTCTCACTAAACAGACCAAAATTATATGTTCATTAAAATTTTGTGACTGACAGTTGTCTTGTACCTTAATTTTGGTGTCCATGCTGCATGACAACAACAAGTGGGCCGATTTGGGAAACCACCTAATAGCTGCAACACCCTTTGAATGCCCTGACCAGGTGTGAATCAGCTTTTTTGGCAGGAAACATTTTTCTGGGGGATATTCTGATTTGAGATTGACACCAACATCCTGAGGAACATGAAGAAATGAACGGCCCTGGTAATCATAGGCTTCCTTGACTGAAATAAAAGTATTTAAAAAATTATCATTAAAGATAAACTTGTCAAAAAGTTAATTAATTAAGAAAAAAAGATAGCTTCTGTCTGGATAATTAATTTGGATATTTCCTTAACATAAAAATTTATTATGTAAAAATGTTCACAAAAAATCCCCATTGCAATATTACAGTGATTGTAATATCACAGTGATTGTAATATCAGTGATTGTAATATCACAGTGACTGTAATATCACAGTGACTGTAATATCACAGTGACTGTAATATCACAGTGACTGTAATATCACAGTGATTGTAATATCACAGTGACTGTAATATCACAGTGATTGTAATATCACAGTGATTGTAATATCAGTGACTGTAATATCAGTGACTGTAATATCACAGTGATTGTAATATCACAGTGACTGTAATATCACAGTGATTGTAATATCACAGTGATTGTAATATCAGTGACTGTAATATCAGTGACTGTAATATCACAGTGATTGTAATATCACAGTGATTGTAATATCACAGTGATTGTAATATCACAGTGACTGTAATATCACAGTGACTGTACTCACATCAACAATATAATTAAGCATCATAAAAACCATAGTAAAACTCTAATGAGTGCAATATGTATTAGCATTGCATTACATAATTCTTCAAAAAAATATAGAAACTCTGGATATGAAAAATTATGTTAAGTTCAGATGAATGAATCTTTCCACTATACTTTAAATCTTCCACTAATTTTAAGCATAAACAAAAATATAGTGAGTATATATTACCCAATGCAGCAGACAAGTAAAAAATATAACTACTCAGTATTTTTGCCACAATAAAATAGAACAGCAGCATATAAAAATACTGAAGTTTAATATGGATTCTTCAAAACTCCGGATGAAAATGGAGGATTGCATGTCCACAAATGAATCTTTTTTAGCATGTATTGAATGAATGGTGTTGTGCTGATTGTCAATCTGAATTATGTTTTCAAGTAAAATTTGTTTCTTTAATAATGTTTACTCAATCATAATTCATTAAGAGACCTACTTTGACCTAGCAGATCCAGTCCTCCAAGGTTAAAGCTTTTAAGCTAAAAAGCTTCAAGTTATCTACCCACCTAGTTGGTCGCTAGATAGTGATCTCCTCTTGATACCAGGACTGGTACCAAATCCTGTGAAATCATCAGTTACTACTGCAGCAGAGGACATACTCTCTATATGGATGTAACTGTGGGGAGTCTGGGAGGGAATATTTGTATTATGACTGGGTAAGTATAAACAAAGGAATATATTTTACTAGAAAAATTGGTTTCTTCTTCAAAATACATTACACAATCATAGTACCTTAAGAAAATAGGTAAGAGCTAGAGGGAGTTACATCCCTTACCCTGAAGAGTTTATCTCCGGTCCTCTAACATATATGAGACTGCTTAAAGATAACAATTGAAAATAGATTTTAAAAAGTTGGGGATCAAGTTCAAAAGGGAAAAAGTTTTCCTCCTGCAAATCCAGTCATGAAGCTACATCTTTATAAAGCTGTCAAGCAACCTGTAAAGGTGGAAAGGTAACCTTTTACACCATGAGTAAAGGTTCCTCTAGATTGAATTGATGCTTTTAGGATAAAAGATCTTTGATAAGACTGGTGATGTATACTCAGATCTCCATACATAGCATGGATAACTGCAGTTAGCGAACAGTTTTGGTTAAATGCAATGTTTGTGGTGGCTGGCCATCTTTGTGAGCCAATATGCTGAGCAATATACAGAAAATATGTCTCACTTGATTCAGGATTAAAGTATTTTTTTTTATACGAAATCATCCCCCTCTTCTGCAAATATGCAAAGCAATATGCAGAACAATTGTCCCGCTGTATTCATGATCAAAGTATTTTTGATCATGTATCGTCCTTCCCATCTGTTGAAGGTAAATTGAGATGTAGTTTCCATCAATGCAATGGTTCAGTCTTCCTGAATACCACTTCAGACCTTGCACTGGGTTCTGTTGATGAGCTTGAGAAGAAGTGTCCAGGATAATCAAGAATTACTACCAATATCTGATTCTCCATGACTGGTAGCCCTTTCTTGGCAATGAAAGCAGGGGTACTCATAAGTGATCCATCTTGTCCAAACTACATGTAGATGGATCCACCAACAGGAAATACATTTGCTGATTTTGCCTGCCATCAAAAAGCAGTGAAGAGTCAATACTTATCTGAGAGGTGAACTAAATAAATCCTTACAAGCAGTTCAAATTGTCTTGTTCAGCCAGTTAAATGCCCATGATAAATTCCACTTGGGCAAGAATGCAGTGTCATTGGCCAGGTGAAATCTAACATGAACAGAAGATCTGATAGGTCTTTCGCTTGTCTGATAACACAGTGACAGTGATCATGGAAAGGTAGGTTTAATTGTTATTGATGTTAACTTTTTCTCATTGAAAATCTTGAAATATTTGAAATATGGTTGCCAGCATAAATATTCTATTGCCTTCATATGCCTCAAGGTGTATGGACATGTTTTTTGAGGAATTCTCCACGACTTGTTGTGAGAACTGTTAGTTTTTATGGGCATATTTAATAAGATACAGATGTGTAGGTTCAGTAAGTCTGGGTTGGGATGAAACACTTGACATCATGGTTGCTTGACACAGCTGAGGCAATATGGTTGACTCCTGGTGATTCTGTTCTAAGACTGATTAGGCTGGTCCTAGATTTCCCATTAGAGTGGAGTATATGGGACAAGACAGATGCTTTTGATTCCTGTATCACCTTTAGAACCTGAGGTGTTGAAGAAATGTACACAACTGACCAGGACTGGTGAGACAAATTTTAGGATTTTGGCAGTCAACCTTTTGGATCCAGGACTGGTGAAACAAATGTTAGGATTTTGGCAATCTGTATTGTTGCCAATAGTCCATTTACACTGGGTATCTATTGAGTATAAAAAGAGTAATGAGGAGACCAATCTGTTTTTATCATTTCCTTCTTGCAGGACAAAGAGTCAGCCATATATTAGCCAACCTATGTCAAATTTAAATGAGGATTTGTTGTCTGTGGATACCACTTTAGAAAATCCCAACCAAGAATACAGTGCTCTGTGTATTTGGTTCCACTTTGCTGCTTAAAAAAAATCACCATAGTGGAGTTGCTGTACAAAATGAGAACTCCATTGCATGTAGGTTCTCCAGCAAGCAATAAAAAGCTTTCAAAACAGTTTCATCTCAAAGATGTTGATACATATATAACAATCCTGAGCGTGCCAAACTCCTACTGCATCTAGAAATGGTAGGAGCTTTGCTCTCCCCCCTCATCTCTTTTGCATACATAGTGATCATGATTGCCTGAGGTTGTAATTACACAGGTATCCCCAATACAAGTCCAGAGGTGCTTCCTTGCCTTTGAGATGCAACCTCATATTATGCAGATTGTGAAAGTTGATCCAATGGTCAAAAGTCCAGTCTTTTATGGACCACAGTATCAATGTTATAGAAGCCCAAGAAAGTGACCAAGGACTATGGTGTCCACTGTTCATTGAGTAAACTTGGCAGGTGAACAAATTCTCTAATAGATTAAAGAGGAGATTTATGAAAGGTGGAGACAGCATTGTATCTTGTTTCACCTGTTGTCGTAAGTTCACAGCTGCTGTTACAGCCATAGCTGTAGTATGATGGGCCTCTCTATGTTATGAATTGGATGATTTTATAAGCATGCTACCACATAGTCCAGTGAGATTTGGGGTGAGTAAGAGCAAGCTGTGTTCGACCTATTGATGATTGCTATATTAGATGCAATGTTTTATCCAACAGTCACAATGTTATGAATCAACTCATGGGTATCCAACTCAGGAACAGAAAAGGCATTTGCAAGAAAACATATCTGTAGATGCTTGGAACTTGTAAATGATGGTGTATGCAGTCCCAAAAGATTACTAACTTGTGTAAGCAATTGAAAGTAGATTTCTCTGTAGACAATGATCACCTGATGTTGGAACTATAAACCTGGCAGTTGATGTAGAGGAAAGAGAACAGAACTCCAGTTCAAGTCTGTAAGGCACAATTTCACTCATCATAGTAACATCTAATAACAACAAGGAAACTTGAGGGCCAGTTTTCATCCATTTTGGATTAAGGTCTTGAAGCTGATGTACCTTGTGACACCGGTGTCATATGCTGTTCCATTTACATACAAAATACCCAGGAAAGGCACCTTTTCACAAATATATACAAGAGTAATCTGATTACTTAAATAGGTCATATGAAAATGAAACAAAATTCTGAAATGCATCTATGGGCAACAAATCCACATTAAATGTACATTCTCAGGGTCCCAAGCATATTTTAAATAAACAGTCCTAATTAAACATGAAAATGTAAATAAAAAATGACAATGTTCCTTTCATTAAATCAGCTGTTGTAGTGTCAACTAAAGGTTTAACCTAGCACAGATGCAAATGTGAAGAACAATTTTAACTTACTATGTAATGTTGTCTTTTCTTCCATTGATTTCTCTTCTGCTTGTTTCCCAGTTTTATTTCTCTTTGCCAAGATTTCATCCAAATCCTTCTTTTCTTCCTGTGAAAACAGAAAAGAAATTCCAATTGTATAAAAGTAATGATATTAACACACTTGTCACATAAAGAAACTCCAATTGTGTAAAAGTAATGATATTAACACACTTGTCACATGATAATCTGTTTAGTTGTTTATAAACCATGTATTCTTAAAACATCTGGAAGACATTAATTAAAAATTTAGGTTAAAGGTAACAGTACCCTCATAAATAATTGAAGCTAATGGCAGATTTTATGCCATTAATATAATGAACAAAAATTACTTTACTTTAATGTTGATGTTAGGCAAAGATCACACACAGCAATAAACATTTTGAGTAAATCATAAGCTCTATTAAATATTATAAATGAAGGAATCAATTCATGACATACTGTAAAATTCATGATCAAACATCTGATCTTTCAATAGACTCAACTAATTCATATTTGTGATCAACAGGCAATCTTTCGACAGAATGAACTAATTCCTTTTTTTGATCAGTTGGCTGATCTTTCAATAGACTCAACTAATTCCTATCCATGATCTAACATCTAATCTTCTAATGGACTCAGCTAATTCCTATCCATGATCTAACATCTAATCTTCTAATGGACTCAGCTAATTCCTATCCATGATCTAACATCTCATCTTCTAATGGACTCAACTAATTCCTATCCATGATCTAACATCTAATCTTCTAATGGACTCAGCTAATTCCTATCCATGATCTAACATCTAATCTTCTAATGAACTCAACTAATTCCTATCCATGATCTATCATCTAATCTTCTAATGGACTCAGCTAATTCCTATCGATGATCTAACATCTCATCTTCTAATGGACTCAACTAATTCCTATCCATGATCTATCATCTAATCTTCTAATGGACTCAACTAATTCCTATCCATGATCTAACATCTAATCTTCTAATGGACTCAATTAATTCCTATCCATGATCTAGCATCTCATCTTCTAATGGACTCAGCTAATTCCTAGCCATGATCTAACATCTAATCTTCTAATGGACTCAGCTAATTCCTATTAATGATCAAACACCTGATCTTTCAAAAGACTGCTAATTCCTATCGATGATCTAACATCTCATCTTCTAATGGACTCAACTAATTCCTATCCATGATCTATCATCTAATCTTCTAATGGACTCAGCTAATTCCTATCCATGATCTAACATCTCATCTTCTAATGGACTCAGCTAATTCCTATCCATGATCTAACATCTCATCTTCTAATGGACTCAGCTAATTCCTATCCATGATCTATCATCTAATCTTCTAATGGACTCAGCTAATTCCTAGCCATGATTTAACATCTCATCTTCTAATGGACTCAGCTAATTCCTATCCATGATCTAACATCTCATCTTCTAATGGACTCAACTAATTCCTATCCATGATCTATCATCTAATCTTCTAATGGACTCAAATAATTCCTATCCATGATCTAACATCTCATCTTCTAATGGACTCAACTAATTCCTATCCATGATCTAACATCTCATCTTCTAATGGACTCAACTAATTCCTATCCATGATCTATCATCTAATCTTCTAATGGACTCAAATAATTCCTATCCATGATCTAACATCTCATCTTCTAATGGACTCAACTAATTCCTATCCATGATCTATCATCTAATCTTCTAATGGACTCAACTAATTCCTATCCATGATCTAACATCTAATCTTCTAATGGACTCAGCTAATTCCTATCCATGATCTAACATCTCATCTTCTAATGGACTCAGCTAATTCCTATCCATGATCAAACAGCTGATCTTTCAAAAGACTGCTAATTCCTATTAATGATCAAACACCTGATCTTTCAATCAACTCGATTGATTCCTATTCATGATCTAACATCTAATCTTTCAATAGAATCAACTAATTCCTGTTCACAATCCAACAAGTGATCCTTCAACAGACTCAACTAATTCCTATTCATGACCAAACAGATCATCTTTCAGCAGACTTTAATTCACACTCTGCATATGAAAAAAAGTTGCTGTAGGTTTATTGCAAACATTGTGAAGCATGAATTTGCTGCCATTATTTAAAAGCTGATATAAATCAAAATATTTCTAAAAAGCATTTTACAATTCTGGATGAAGAAAATATATAAAAGTATTATATAGAGGGCACAATTCTCATAAAATTCTACAAAGAAAGTAATCACGACAAAAATATTTTGACGAATCCTATTTTTACTTGGTCATACTTACTACCATCCAATCTTTAGAGGGAAACAATGTGAATCATTTCTGGATGTAGCCATTTTGATTAGTCTATGAAGATTTTGGCATAAAAGTTTTAACTTTGGCACAACTAAACAACTTTACAGCCTTGAAAAACAACAAACTAATGATGTGATATCGTTTATATTTGTTGGTATAAAAACAATTCATGTTTTCCTCAGTACTAAAATTGCTCTGGGAAGTCGCTGCCATTTACTGTCATAAGTAGAACATTGCTAAGGTCTTTAAGTTCCTAATTTGTAGAAACCAAGAAAATAAAAGCCCCAAAACTTATGATACTCCTAGTCTGGGTTTCAAACGGTTTAAAAAAAACAAAACAGGATGGCATTTATTCAGTGTATTTCACACAATACAGCTTCAGTCCTGTTTTATCTGGATTATTATATACTCTGTATCTTTCTCATGTATTTAAAACTGGTCACAAGTATTCAATATTTCCTCAAATAAAATCATTGGCAAAGATATGTGCTAAATTTCTGTTTGTGGCTTAACTTCATTTTGTAATAAAAGATAGCAACCAACATAAAATCACATCATTGAGTCTGTGCATACAATATGATTATGCTGGAAAGGCAACAATGAAAAAGAATGTCTATTTCATTTCTTTTCAAATGCCCAAGAAATTATATTATATACATTTTGTAACCTATATTCATACACTGACCCTATTTTAGAATAGACTGGATCTTGACTGTACCAAATTGCAAAATTGAGACAAAAGCAAAAGCAAACCTCAGACGGCTTCATCACAGTCTTTTCATCAACAAATTTCCCCCATGGACCAAGGTAACCTTCTAAATCTGTAGGGTCGTCATTCCATAACCGTTTTCTCTTGTCTTCTGGACGTTTTTTGTTTGATTCAAACACTGTCAGGCCTACAATACAGATCACATGTAAAGTTATAGTAATTATTTAAATATGGCAGGAAATGAATTTACTTGCAAAAAGCTGAAATGGAGAGACATGAGGATAATAGGGAAGGGGGATGCCAATCCAATTTTGTTCTCGAATCTGGCATCTGTAAACCAATTCCCAGTCCAACACAGGATAAAATGGCAGTCTGGAGGGATGGTGTAAGCCCAATTCATCTTCCCATATCATAAGAGCTCCAATGACTTGTATCTGGTTACCAGGTAAATAATCATCATACATCTCAGATCTGTAGGAGATCCTTACCCAGATCCCCTTACCAGAGGCCTGTCACCAACATGGGCACCCAAGGACTAAAAGGGTGCAGCTTTCTCCTTACAGGGCTGGTGGTGCACAATTCATTTTCTGCCTACACTGACCTGCGTGTCCCAATAGATGCTGGTGCTCTCCATTATAATTATAAGATCACTTTCTGCCTTCTGGATAAAAGAGGGTAGTGCTCCTCTCTAAATGGAAGGTCAAAATTTCTGTCTTAGTGGAGAAAAGGCTACTACTACCTCTTGCGAGGGTGTAACTAGCTCTCAGTTCTCATGACAATGGGAGGGTGAAGCACCTTGCTAATCGGAAGGCATGCTTTTCTCCACCCATTTATAACCTCCCTTAGGTGGAGTCACACTAACCTAAAGTCTCCAGCTAGACATGGGTAATCCTTCTTTGAGATCCATGGACT
Organism: Potamilus streckersoni; assembly: GCA_016746295.1. Lineage (NCBI taxonomy): Eukaryota > Metazoa > Mollusca > Bivalvia > Unionida > Unionidae > Potamilus > Potamilus streckersoni. The sequence goes on from JAEAOA010001970.1 coordinate 3,632,029, forward strand.
GGAGAACAAGAACCCCAAACTTTTTTGTAAACTGAGGAAAAAGGAACCTTCTTCATTGCTTTATATGTATCTATATGCTTGACAAGATCCTAGACCTCACTCACCCATATGTTGTTGTTTTGTTTTTTTGTGGGTTTAACTCCATTTTTCTGCACATGGTGGCCACTATATCATGTATAGGGAAGAACATAGGAAAACCCCTAGATGAGCGACTGGCAAGCTTTCTCACATACCCATGATGGCAGAGACGAAGACTCAAACCCACAAGGCAGAAGTGACATTCATTTATCTGTAATGGCCAGTGCCTTTAACCACTTGGTCACCTGCAGCCCATCCAACTATAGGATGCAGAAGGGACATCCATCATGTTCAAGATTGCAAGTGAGGGTGTCTGTCCCAAGAGGATTTCCCCAGACCAAACCTACTAACACCCTGCTTAGACAGTGTTAATGTAAAAGAAAGATGAAAAGAGGATTTATATACAAACAACTTCTACACAACTAAAATAAAAAAGGTCAAGTATGGTCTAATATAAAAAATTCTGCAAGATGTCAGTTTACTTGGATTTTTTTCCACAAATTTAAAAGTAAAAAAGCAATCAATGCTAAACCCAACAGAGGAAAATAGAAGACAATTAAGCTAGGGATGATGAAATTAGCAAAAACCCAGTAGGTCATGATTGCTAAAAATAATGAAGAAAAAAAATTCAAGAAAATCTATTAAAAAAAATAATGTTAAAAGTAAAATTTTAAATAAATTGTTTTCAAAAAATATTCACCCAATCATATAACATTAATATTATTAACCAACTACTTCATGAATCCAGCCCTACTAAAAGACGAAAAATATCCGTCTTTTACTAGACAATGGGCAACTCTTTCCCATTACCTCCCTTTGGGTCGTTGTTGCTAGTTTTATTAATAGCGCAAGATACTAACAATGATGCTCAAATGGCCCGGTGTTTAGAAGGGTTTTTAAGTAATGTGATTGGGTAAGTATTCTCAAAGACATAATTTACTTAAAAATTTGATTTCTGCTTCAAATACATCCCCCAATCATATTACATGAGAAGAATAAGTAACAGGAGGAAGGGATGCTGAGCATCCAAGCTCTAAGCTCTACCTTGGGTATATTTCTAGGGAAGAATAGCTGAATTACCCCTTGTGAATGATAACCCATTCTCCTAATTACATAATCAATACAGCCTGGGTCACTTGGCCTGTGACCCCAACATATGGTTTAGATGATTATTGAAACCTACTTACCTACAAAATTCCACAGCAAATCAGCAAAGCTAACAGACTGTATTGACTGCTCCAGCTGGGTTTGGTGGCTGTCTGTGCTGCCACCAATGGACCTACCAGAACTGAGATTTCTTCTGTGGTGCCAAATCTCTGAGATAGGGGCTCGAAAAGGTTGACTGCATGCCAGCCAACAGCTTCTATATCTTGGGTTGTAACATTGCATTCAAACATGAGACTCGCAGAGATTGCTCAAAAAGTCTGAGTAGTAATTTACATTAGGCAACTTAGATTTGGTGATACAGTACACACAGCATAAAAATTTACTTCGGCCACAAAGAAAAGGTTTAATGTGTGACATCCTGCGTTCTGGCTCAAAACGAAAGAGGCAATTGCACATGCCATGACTAGTCTATGTGCACTTCAATTTAGTGTTTAAGAGCATGAACAGAATTTTGAATGGCTGCTGTTCTCAATATGTCTATAGATGAGTGTGAGCGAGTAATGACTCTCTGTTTACCAACAGATGGTAACCTATCTTGGGCTACAAAGCCTAACTGTGTCAAAAAAACCACCGAACCCTCCAATCTGAACTGAAGAGCGTTTGAGATTGATATAAAGGGCATGCAGCTCTCTTACCCTGTATGCATAAGTTACAGCTACTGGGATACATCACTTATATAACAGTGACTTTAGCAAAGTGTAGGCCAGAGGGTTGAATGAATTTTAATCAAGTCATGTTAAAACCCAGGATTGATTCCATCTGGACACAAAATGAGGGATATTGGTCAACTGAGACTAATATTGTCTAAAAGACCTGATAGGTCTATATCCTACCCAAAATCATGTCTACCATGATGCCAGAGTGTGTCCAATATCATGGGGTGGTAGCCTTTGGTTGACATTGGGTCCCAACTGTTCTCAAAGAGCCAAAGAAAAGTTGGCCAGTTTAGGGATTGAGGCACACAGAGGGCCAATGTTGTTGGTATGGCACCAATCCCTGAAAACATGTCACTTTCCCTTATAAGCCTTCAGATTGAAGGGTCTTCTTGCTCTCGAGATTCTCTCCACAACTAAAGGTGTGAATTGACTGTCTGGCTGGACAAGATTCTGGTGGGCCATAATCGTCCTAGGCATATCTATTACTAGAATGAGTAGATCAGTGACCTAGCACTCCTTCCTAACTGTGATAAGCTATCGAAATCATCTTGCCACTCTGGCCATGCAACTTCTGGATAATTTTGGATTCTGCACTGTGGGAGGGGAGGCAAATGCTCACAAGCCCTGCCAAATGATTGACAGTGCATCCAAGGCCCAAGCTTTGGGTCTGGAACTGGAGAGATGAACCCAACCCAAGATATAGAAGCTGTTGGCTGGCATGCAGTCAACCTTTTCGAGCCCCTATCTCAGAGATTTGGCACCACAGAAGAAATCTCAGATCTGGTAGGTCCATTGGTGGCAGCACAGACAGCCACCAAACCCAGCTGGAGCAGTCAATACAGTCTGTTAGCTTTGCAAATTTGCTGTAGAATTTTGTAGGCAAGTAGGTTTCAATAATCATCTAAACCATATGATGGGGTCACAGCTATGCCAAGGTCATAGGATATGCTCTACTACATTTCAATCAGGTGAACTAAAATTACTCAACAAATTATCTAATTTCGAGGGTCAATAATAGCTCTACTTTCCATACCTTTGCTCTCAGCAGATGCCACACTGTCACCAACCAAAGCTGGCTCTGAGATGTCTTGCTTATCCACTGAAGGATCTATGGCATAACCTGTAAGAATGAAAAATACTTTATACCAACCCACATTTATTAATGCCACAGCATTTCAATGACTTGCCATCACATAACAGTGTATATTTTAATCTCTTCTCTGCCATGCATTCATCCCAACCACTCAGTGACCCAGGGCTCATATTGCAATATATATGATGTATCTTCATAACAGTCATATAAAATTTGATCAGCAAATATTTTAAAATGTCAACATGGCTCTAATTTGTGTACATTCAATCTCGTAGTCCCTCCTGGTGACACCAGAGGTGGGAACAATGACTGAGACCCCTCATCCTGATGGTTACTGCCTGATAACTACCATGGTTAGCAAATTTTTACTAAATCAGTTTAGCGGCTGATATGATAATGAACAAGCAGGTGATATCTGGGTCTATGATGTTATAACTCTTCAGGGTTCAAATTCTTAAATATAATGTTGACTGTAAAGAACTCTACAAATACATGTCCCAACACTTTCCTAGCATTTTTCAAGCATTATGTGAATATAAACTGTTGATGATTTATGATACAGCAAAAGTCAAGAGCCTATACAAAGACATTGAACAAATTAAGCTTTGCACTACAAAACCGTTAGAGCATTTAAATAACCATGTTAGCAACTAATAGATTTAATTTGCTAAATAATTTAAAGATTTATACTTTGTAGTGAATTTCAAAAGGCTCTGACTTTAGACCACTGAGCATGCAGTATTAGTCACCTTAGGATGGATGGGTATCCAACCTAGTCATGTGGATCCGGACAGGTTTTGCACTACCTGAAAATACCAGATATCTGGACCCCAGCATAATTTCACTACCCATCCATCCTTTATATATATATATATATATATATATATATATATATATATATATATATATATATATATATATATATATATATATATATATATATATATATCTCTGAGGGAAGGATGGACAGGTACTGACCCAATCATTTGACTGATGATCTGGCTGGATAGTTCACTGATGGGTACCTGGCAAAATCTCCCTACCCATCCATCCTTACAGGCAACCCAAAATTCACAGGTGTCTCATTTTTAATACAAGTAAAATATGAACAAGATTTGTGCAATTCTGTGCCTCACTTGTTTTACCACTGCCTATCTCCATACCCCAAAACAAACAAGAAAGAAAGAAAACTGTTCACTGTGATCCAGTTTTTATCCAGTTTTAATGCTGTTAATAAAAGTCCTCAACTAAAATACATTTATCAAGCTCATTGCCTTTGCATGAAATATTGTCAACGATACAGAAAGTAAATGTAAGGACTAGAGTGTGAAAAGTAGGATACTGAGGCTTACTTTTCTGCCAAAAAGTACATATAATGATGAATATTTCCATCCAGTTTTAGGACTATATGCAAATCTTTTAGAGAATGGACCTAAATATAAAAGCTTAATGCCTACTGAGACAGCAAAAGCTACAAAAGTCTCATGAAGGGACAAAGACTGATGCTCTATTGGCTAAGCAGAATTTCTAGGAATGGACCCCTTTCACACTATGCCATTCGGACAAATTGTTGCTCCTGATTTAAATCAAAATGAGGCTATCACTGCATGGTGAAATCTTCTTTATACTGACTTGGCAGATCAGCTTTGAAAAGTCTGATTAATATCATGACATTGTGTATATGCACTTAAGAGTATTGATAAACAAATATGACTAATAATAATAATAATAATAATAATAATAATAATAATAATAATAATAATAATGAACATATTCTTAATATGTTATTTTTACATTTTTTTATTTATCTTAGTTTGCACTAAACCAGTTTAAGCAAGTTCTTTCCAAGTTTTCATAATATCTGGCAATTCATGTTGTGTGGTATATACAGGTATACACAGGTTGCTATCAAACCATGTTTACAAATATGTAGTTTAAATAAACTGTAACTATAAACAATGGAAAACAATCACTAATTTTGCAGATTTAGTAGACAGCAGCTGTGTGTCATGGATGCAATAACTTTTCATGTACACAGACAATATCTGTTCCTTCAAACTTGAATCTCAAGTCATGTCTTTCAGTGAAAAATTCAATTCAATTTTTTTAAATACTTTTTTCCTTTCAGCACAGTTTTTGTTTTCTCTACTAAATAGTCACACATCTGATGGAAATTCATTGCTGATAATAATTTTAAATCTCCAGTCCATTTTGCATTTTCAGAGAGCCAAAACAGATTGTGAAATGTTGGATATCAACATCACACTTACACCTATTATTTTAACTGCAATGCATCCTTTTTCCTACAAATTAGGGTGTAGATGATTGTCCATTTAGGACAATTCGTGACAACAATACTTTCACAATGGCTACAACCGATCAACACCATTTTCATTTCGGACTAACTTGACATCACAAGAAGTCTTCTGGAGAAAAATCCTTGTCAATATGACTTACAGTTCAGGAAGAAAAGAGTAATAAGATTTTCACGATGGCCACTTCAGATATCAGTCTGAGACCAATATCATTCAGCACCAACCAGATATCATAAAATATCTTTCAGCGAAAATGCTAAGCTGAAATGACCATCAATTCAGGAAGAATAGTGATAGCAAGATGGCTGCTGCAGTTGTTGGGCACCAGATCAGTACCAATTTTACTCAGAAACAACTAGATATCATAAATAGTATTCTGGTGAAAAGTACTTACTGTTACGTATATGTGATTAAATTGCTAGTGTATAAGGTTTAAAATTCTTTTTTTTTTTATTTTTGTTTTGCAATGAATAATTTTTCTCTGAATTGGGATTCTATTTTTAGTAGTGAGATATATTTTTATCACAAAGTTGTATACTTATGATGAAATAGTAATACATGAGAATTGACACTGAGTCTGTCTTACCTTGGTAACAAAATCAACAGGAAGTTAAAATGATTGGACAGCATCATGGATATACTTTCTTCGCATGATCAATGTTTGTAAACAGCCTTTTTATGATTGGTTTTTTAAGTGGTGTGACATTGGCCTACATGTGAATTTTAGAGTAATAAGAGACCATATCACCAATCTCGCAAGATTTGAAGTGATGTTTTGAGTTTAAATATGCATTCTTAATATTGTTTAGGGACAGAGTCATTCAAAACCTTGAAGAAACAAGGTGTATTTATTTTAAATTTGTTGCTAGAATATTTCATTCTTCATCTGATTTTTGGATTCAATAATTTATTTTCCTAGACACTCAACAAGTTGACTTTCTTATAAAAAATTCTGAAAGATATTCATGGAAGTTTATTCGGGAATTATTCAGAATTATACTGGGCCCAACTATCCCATGGGATGAATGCTAGTGTAATGGTCTGATAATATGGCAGTCATACTGGGCCCAACTATCCCATGGGATGAATGCTAGTGTAATGGTCTGATAATACGGCAGTCATACTGGGCCCAACTATCCCATGGGATGAATGCTAGTGTAATGGTCTGATAATATGGCAGTCACACTGGGCCCAACTATCCCATGGGATGAATGCTAGTGTAATGGTCTGATAATACGGCAGTCATACTGGGCCCAACTATCCCATGGGATGAATGCTAGTGTAATGGTCTGATAATACGGCAGTCATACTGGGCCCAACTATCCCATGGGATGAATGCTGTGTAATGGTCTGATAATACTGCAGTCATACTGGGCCCAACTATCCCATGGGATGAATGCTAGTGTAATGGTCTGATAATACGGCAGTCATACTGGGCCCAACTATCCCATGGGATGAATGCTAGTGTAATGGTCTGATAATACTGCAGTCATACTGGGCCCAACTATCCCATGGGATGAATGCTAGTGTAATGGTCTGATAATATGAAGTCATACTGGGCCCAACTATCCCATGGGATGAATGCTAGTGTAATGGTCTGATAATACTGCAGTCATACTGGGCCCAACTATCCCATGGGATGAATGATAGTGTAATGGTCTGATAATACGGCAGTCATACTGGGCCCAACTATCCCATGGGATGAATGCTAGTGTAATGGTCTGATAATACTGCAGTCATACTGGGCCCAACTATCCCATGGGATGAATGATAGTGTAATGGTCTGATAATACAGCAGTCATACTGGGCCCAACTATCCCATAAAATGAATGATAGTGTAATGGTCTGATAATACGGCAGTCATACTGGGCCCAACTATCCCATGGGATGAATGATAGTGTAATGGTCTGATAATACAGCAGTCATACTGGGCCCAACTATCCCATAAAATGAATGATAGTGTAATGGTCTGATAATACGGCAGTCATACTGGGCCCAACTATCCCATGGGATGAATGCTAGTGTAATGGTCTGATAATATGAAGTCATACTGGGCCCAACTATCCCATGAGATGAATGCTAGTGTAATGGTCTGATAATACTGAAGTCATACTGGGCCCAACTATCCCATGGGATGAATGCTAGTGTAATGGTCTGATAATACGGCAGTCATACTGGGCCCAACTATCCCATGGGATGAATGCTAGTGTAATGGTCTGATAATACTGCAGTCATACTGGGCCCAACTATCCCATGAGATGAATGATAGTGTAATGGTCTGATAATATGGCAGTCATACTGGGCCCAACTATCCCATGGGATGAATGCTAGTGTAATGGTCTGATAATACGGCAGTCATACTGGGCCCAACTATCCCATGGGATGAATGATAGTGTAACGATCTGATAATATGGCAGTCATACTGGGCCCAACTATCCCATGGGATGAATGCTAGTGTAATGGTCTGATAATACGGCAGTCATACTGGGCCCAACTATCCCATGGGATGAATGCTGTGTAATGGTCTGATAATACTGCAGTCATACTGGGCCCAACTATCCCATGGGATGAATGCTAGTGTAATGGTCTGATAATACGGCAGTCATACTGGGCCCAACTATCCCATGGGATGAATGCTGTGTAATGGTCTAATAATACTGCAGTCATACTGGGCCCAACTATCCCATGGGATGAATGCTAGTGTAATGGTCTGATAATACGGCAGTCATACTGGGCCCAACTATCCCATGGGATGAATGCTAGTGTAATGGTCTGATAATACTGCAGTCATACTGGGCCCAACTATCCCATGGGATGAATGCTAGTGTAATGGTCTGATAATATGGCAGTCATACTGGGCCCAACTATCCCATGGGATGAATGCTAGTGTAATGGTCTGATAATACTGCAGTCATACTGGGCCCAACTATCCCATGGGATGAATGATAGTGTAATGGTCTGATAATACGGCAGTCATACTGGGCCCAACTATCCCATGGGATGAATGCTAGTGTAATGGTCTGATAATACTGAAGTCATACTGGGCCCAACTATCCCATGGGATGAATGCTAGTGTAATGGTCTGATAATACGGCAGTCATACTGGGCCCAACTATCCCATGGGATGAATGCTAGTGTAATGGTCTGATAATACTGCAGTCATACTGGGCCCAACTATCCCATGAGATGAATGATAGTGTAATGGTCTGATAATATGGCAGTCATACTGGGCCCAACTATCCCATGGGATGAATGCTAGTGTAATGGTCTGATAATACGGCAGTCATACTGGGCCCAACTATCCCATGGGATGAATGCTAGTGTAACGATCTGATAATACTGCAGTCATACTGGGCCCAACTATCCCATGAGATGAATGATAGTGTAATGGTCTGATTGATAATGGACAACTGACCAACCCACAGGATAATGGTCACAGACAATACCAGAGATGGCAACAAGACTGTAAATGTGATATATATGTCTCATCTCTTTATGCAAGACACATTAGTTAAGAACAGATAAAAATGTGAAAGCTACTATATTCTAGAAATACTATTATACCATAGCTTGTAAATGTTCGCCTTTGGTTCTCAAACTGGAAGTCACTGACATGAGCTGGTTCCACAAAACCTGAAAGCATATTCCTAGGGGCTGACATCTGCTGAGTTTTAAATGGGTTTTCTGGGCCTACCTGAAAAAATAATTATATGTATGTATGTATGTATGTATGTATGTATGTATGTATGTATGTATGTATGTATGTATGTATGTATGTATGTATGTATGTATGTATGTATGTATGTATGTATGTATGTATGTATGTATGTATGTATGTATGTATGTATGTATGTATGTATGTATGTATGTATGTATGTATGTATGTATGTATGTATGTATGTATGTATGTATGTATGTATGTATGTATGTATGTATGTATGTATGTATGTATGTATGTATGTATGTATGTATGTATGTATGTATGTATGTATGTATGTATGTATGTATGTATGTATGTATGTATGTATGTATGTATGTATGTATGTATGTATGTATGTATGTATGTATGTATGTATGTATGTATGTATGTATGTATGTATGTATGTATGTATGTATGTATGTATGTATGTATGTATGTATGGATGTATGTATGTATGTATGTATGTATGTATGTATGTATGTATGTATGTATGTATGTATGTATGTATGTATGTATGTATGTATGTATGTATGTATGTATGTATGTATGTATGTATGTATGTATGTATGTATGTATGTATGTATGTATGTATGTGTATGTGTGTGTGTATGTATGTATGTGTATATATATGTATGTATGTGTGTATGTATGTATATATCATATATATATATATATATGGTCACAAACTAGATAACAAAAAGAAGCAAAACCAACAAGTTTTGTCAAAAACTTAATAATTTAATTATCAAAGTTATAAAAAGTTATAAAAAAAAAATGAGATAAACTGAGTATTATGAAGTGAATCTAAAATGTTCCCCACAGAGTTTTATGAAATTCCACATGAAAATTTGTATAAATTTCAAAACCAGCAAATATCATGATGTTGCCATGATTGTGTCATCCAGAACTCCTTTAAATAATTCACAAAAATTTCAAGATAATATTTTAGTCCAAATAATGAGCACTTTCTGTTTCCACTGAACAAAAGTTTTTCCTCTGAAACAATATCTAAGTGCAACACAAAACACATCTGCAGACTTGCAACTGGAACACATAAAATCAGAATGACTCTAAAAGTAGAAATGAATCGGATTGCTCAGTTTTATTCTTATATATACCTTCTATTGTAACTATATTTCACAACATACCCAACATGACGGATCTTACTACTCAATTTATCTCAGACTTGCCTATTTATGTGACCTAGCTCAAGCCATGGGAAGTAACTGAATTATTATAGAACCTTCCGAATCCCATCAGCCAATGAAAACTTAACCCAAAGTTGTCAATAAGTTTAATTATTAAGTAAGCAACTGTCAATACATATATAATCATCTATTTATAGATCCTATGTAATAGTAGAGACTCAGGCCTAGTAGGCCAAAGATCAAACTAAAGATATTCTGTACAATTTACAACCATGAATAAAAATTTTAAAAAATTAATTGAAATCATGTACCAGGACACACACACACACACACACACACACACACACACACACACACATGGCTTGGATGGATGAAGTAATGCATAAAATGAATATAACTCTAGAGATATTGCTATTCAGTCTTTTAACTTCACATATACTTACTGATCTAGTTTACAATGCTAAATTTCTTTACAATTCCCTAGAGAATTTATATTAAGATCTGAAACAATACTTGTGGGTTTTAAATTTGTGATTTCTATGTAAAAGCATTTTCTACTAATGTTCAACAGTTGAACAATATCTGAGGTCAAAACATTTACCTAAATTTCAGCTGCCATCTTGTACATTTTTTTTGCCCTGAAATCAAGTGAATCTACACTTTGTTATAAATTTTACACATAGGAGCTTTTTTTTAAAAATTTTCAAGGTTTTTTCAAAGTTTTTCAAAGTTCAAAATTATGTTTTACAAGGTGCATTGCTACATTAATTTTAAACAGTAAATACAAGTTGATACTTACAATTATCTCATACAAGTAACATTTCTTGCACATTTACAAAAAAACAAAAAACATAAAGCAAAGAGTATGATCATTGATTCCCATTAATACTAAACATCCTACATCTTGCTGAACAATGTTCATTTTACTCTATACTATTTATAAGGCCCTACAAATTTTAGAGTGAAGTTTTTAGTTCATGTAGCCTACCATCAAGCTGATTTTCAAGAGCTCTAAGTTCAGTGATTTTGTTCTTAGCCATTTTCCTTATACTATTTGGTGTTGTGATACAGGAAATTTTCCTATTGGTCTATATTTTCAATATGAAATCATCATCAGCAGCTGTCAGTGTCCCAATGTCTTTTTCAGTACCTGCCTTTCTCCTTCACTCACCCCCATAAAGCAAAAAAGTAACAAATATGTTTTGTTTTATATTATCACTTATTTAAAAATAGTGTTTCAATATTTTAAACTACTTCATATTAGATAAATTAATATTTATCTCAGCTGTATTTATATTTTTAGATTTATTGTGTTCAACACAACTACTGTCTACCTATCTCCACTCAATCTAAAAACAGAACCGGATTGAACTAATTTCATAATTAAGACTATACACCATCTCTATTTTAAAACTTGAATAACTGTGATCACCGACATACCTCTTTCGTCAAAATTGATTTCATGCTGAAGGCTTCTTGTTTTGCTGTATTAGCTGATTTATTTCCATTGGCATGTGACCCTGGAGCACTCTCTCCCATTGCATGCAAATCAATATCCTTCTGGCATAATTTGCATTTTGTAAAACTCTAAGAAAGATCTCATAATCCAAACTTTAAATGTTACTTCATGTAGCCACTAAAGTTGGACATGGCAGCCAGCCATTTCAATGATTACAAATGATTCATATTTAAACTGTTGCTACATATGAGCTTCATACAATCAGAAGTTCAAAATGTACAACTGTGCAGCAGCCAGTGATGGAAATTTCCATTCAGGCAACAACTTAGCAAGCAATCATTCTTTTTCTCTTTATTCTTTTTAAAATTTAAATCTGTAAAACAAAAACTAATTATTAATTCCTTTGTCTTTGTTGGCAACCATGGCAGCACCATTAAATCAGTGTTAGTATTTTGTCAAAGTTTAACTCTGAACTCAAAGTAGGACATAGCATTCTATCAATTTCTATTTTTGTTTTTATTGGTGCTAAAAGTAATTTTAACTCATTACTGTCTATATCATGCACGTGAATGGGAACTTGGTGCCATTCTCAAGAACACAACGAGGCAGTCAACAAGCTAGCCTGGGCAGGTATCAGACCTGTGATATACAGGTCAGATGTTCTACCAACAGAGCTACAACAGCCCACACACACACACACACACATGGCATCTCTATTTGAGTCTGTGTATTTAACTGTAGAACTGTGCTTATGTGTTCTAATAAGAGCAAGGGTAGTGAAGCTGAAATAGAATGTGAGTGCAATGCTCACATGAAAATCTGAGAATTTATTTACTGGAGAAAAACAGAAAGCAAGAACCAATGTTGGAACGAAAGTGCATATCAATTTGATCAATTTTGCAGCATATTAAATGCATAGATGAAAAATAAAATGATGAACAATGCAAAGTAGGTAGTCCAATGAACTTCAAAATGATGAATAATGCAAAGAAGATAGTACAGTGAACTTCAAAATGAATAATGCAGAGGATGTACAGTGAAATTCAAAATGAATAATGCAATGCAGGAAGTCCAGTGAACTTCAAAAAGATGAATAATGCAAAGTATGAAGTCCATTGAACTCGAAATTTGACATTAGCAATCATGAGATTTGAACAAAGTTCACAATGTAACTGGTATTTTTAATATGTGTTGAACTGATGCTAAAAACCAACTGTTCATTTAGCATCAAAGAACTCGGTGATTATTTTAATCTTTAAACCTAATGACTACAAAAAGATAAATGAGATCAACATCAGGTTTTTAACTGTCAAATCCAAATCAGTTTTAATGTAATCAATGACACAAATTAGCAACATAATTCCATGATCAGGTTTTTTTTCCTCTCTGTATTCAAACAGGAAACTGTATAGCAGTGTTGTACCTTATGCAAGCCCAGCTTACAATTTCAAACTTCAAAGAATTACATGAAATAGTTTGCATGGTTTCCAGAAAACTCTGAACACTAAGTCGTCATGCAAGACATCTCTCTCCTGTTCTAGCAAACATTTGCCAGAAAAGTCTAAACCCTGTGATATTAGATCTTCAATATTCCAACAAATACCTCAGGTGCAAACAAGACATCATACTTCGGGTTGTACTTGACTTCTTTTGTTGTTGCATCAATTCGGAGTTGATCTCCCTTGCTATCCTGAAAAATATTAATAGCAAAGTCAAAATAAAGTCAAATGAATGTTATTATTTACAACCATGACTTTAATATATGGTAAGATGTCAGCCTTTTATTGATAGTTCCTTAGTAAAATTTAAAGAGGAAAATAAAGTCAGAATTCATCACATAAATTGGGGGATATTTTATCCAAACTGGAATGAGGAATCATTCTATGACTACATGTATGTCCAGCAGATGTAAAAACAAGAATCCATTGTTGAAACTGATGAATCTCTGTCCCCCACCCCTCCTGGATGCAATGCTATGTCCATTTTTCTGTCCTTCTATTCTTTTTAACTGCTGATGACTGAAACCATCTTCAATCTTCTTTAGAAATTCCAAAGAACCCAAATCTGAAGAACAAAAGATTTTTTCATATCTGAATTAACATGTTTTTATAACATATATGCAAGTGCAGTACTAAATCATTATCACAACCTTTGACCACAAGCCTGATATCATGGATAGAAGATCACCAAACTTGTTTCACACATTTCCAAGACAAACCCACAAAGTTTATTTTATTTATAATTATTATTTTTTGAGAAAAAAATTACTGAATTCGCATCAATCAAGGAATCCTTCAGATGCATCCTCAAATTAATCATCATAGCTGAAAACCTGAGTCATGACCTTTGACCTAAAACATAGTCTGGTTGAAATTCAACTTTAAATGCCTTTAAAAAAAATAATGGTTTCCATCACAGTCAATGAAGGAATAAAATACAAGCAATGACCTATGATTTTATCCCAGGGTAAATTTATGTCTGGCTTTCAAATGCTATCAATTTGCCGCCAAATGTATCCATGTGTGCATTATTACAGCAAAAGTACTGATGTATTGATATATCAATGAATTGTTTCATCTCTACTTATACATATCTGTTGTGACTCTTGACCTCTTACCTATTAAGTTCCTGCATAATTATCTCTCTTAAATGCAGAGGACTACCTGGTTTTGTCTTCATCAAACTGACCATCTAACTTTGCTCTCTGACAGTGCATGACACGCATGCTGAAGTGGTATATTAAAGTATGTTTATTTCCCCAAATATTATCATTGAGGTCAATAGAAAAAAAAACAATTGGTACCATGATACCTTCCACACTAAGAATTCTACTATGTTGGCAGCAGCATAGGGCTCATATCATTGCTTACAATTTAGCTATCAGGCACACACCTACTATAAAAACCCACTTCTCTCCTTTTTTGCATGACCTATTTAAGAATCAAAGTTGATATTTCAAGCAAAAAAAATTTAGTACTGATGTTTATTAGCATTTGACATTATATGCCTATTATTATGTATATTCAATCTAAAGAATTAAATAAGCACAGGAGAAATGATGCCACAATCAAGAAGGAATGTTTGGCTTTGATATTGACATTACAACACTTTGAAATTTAAATCAATACAACTCCTCCTCTGATTATTGTATTTAGTGATCACAACCCCCTTACTTTCCTTCGGCAAAGACAAAAAAACCCCAAAAATCAGAGATTATTAAGGTGGAGTTTGTTGCTACAGAAATATAATATTGTTATCAGGCACATCAACAGAAAAGACAATAGCAGATTCAATTTCACATGAATAGAAATATAGTTTCATGTATACTTTGTGTCATAAGACTTGTCTTATATTTCTTTTACTACATGCATACTTGAATTATAGTATTAAAAAAAAGCTTTACTGCATAAATATTTCTTTTTATTTGAGGGAATGTGCTACATATATTCAGTTTGTTTGTATGTTAGTTTTTTTTAAAAATGGTATTGCAATGTAATATTGCTTACTGGATTTGATCTTATCCAAAACAGAAATCAGTTGTGTTTGACAGGATTGACATTGTCCAAAAAAAAAAAAAATTATTGATGTAAGTAATTAATATTAGCTCCACTATCCTCTATGGGCATGAGTTCATTGATTAAATTATTATGAAAGTAAACATGTTGATTTCGGTCAGGGTTTTGGGAATTCCAAAATGAATTTTATAGGGTATTATGTGTTAAAGAAACAAGGCTCAATAAATCATGCTAAAAAGTTAATTTTTTATTAGGCAATGGTTGTTTTTAGAAAATGCTAATTTGTGATCCATGAGCAAACAGAGTACTACATTATCTTGTGTCTGTCATAATTTTACCAGTTGTGCTTTAACATCGAGCACTTTATATTGTATTATCTTCTGACCAGTTTTTGGCTGAATTTTATTTTATTAAAATTACTGATTTCAAGTGATTATTTTCTCAGAAAGTATAAAAGTGCTCTGTCAAAATTCTTGGATAAAGACATTCATTGGAATTCATACAGAATTCAAACCAGAAATGATATTTCTGTGATTCAACAAGAAACTGTTGACACATCAGTATGATGCAAGCTATTACATACACATCATCATCTTCATTTTAAATATCTTTGAGACTCAAACTGAGTTTTATTCAGGACTTTTTATTACTAGGATCCATGTCTTTAATTCATGGATTATTTTTGGATTTAATTCACAATACCTCAAATTCTTTTTTCTCATTTCCCACTTTGTATTTAGGGGAAATAGATATTTGTTAAATTTTACAAAGCTTGTCTTCACTCTTTTCTGTTACTTATTTCAAGAGCATAGACTGAAATTTGGGGGCTCATCTGGGACACAAATTTTGGCTAAAATATTTCAGAAAACTAGTTTTGGAACTTTTTAAAACCCAAGCATTATTTCACATTTTAGACATTAAAATTAGCAAGCTTTTTACAATGTCATCAAAAGTGGAGATCTTTATTTCAAATCCTACTCAGAAGCTGTTAGACTGTTTGAAAAAAAATGAATTGCTTCATTTTGCCAGAAAATATGATCCTTCTGAGGCAAAAGCTTCTTTAATGAAGCAAGAAATATAAAAATTTTAATCCATTATTTGGTGGAAAATAATGTTTTGGATAAAGTGCTTTGATTTCAATTAATAAGTCTGTATCAGACTCAAACTAAAAAGTAATGGAATAAAATTAAAATACAAGATGGAATTAGAGTTAAAGCTTGAAACAAATGCAAATGCAATCAGGTAAGGAGGGGTGTGTGTGTGTGTGTGTGTGTGTGTGTGTGTGTGTGTGTGTGATTTAGATTTTTATTATAGCTTTAACAATTTCTCAGTCATATTGCTACAATCTCTGCATTGTGTCAGTTTAAAGTAATGTCCAGCACTGGGGCATCATGCTGCAGACATGTAGCATGATGTTACACCTAGTCATATATCCTGACACCAGGCTTATAATTCTGAGCACCTAATAAGGCAGCTGTTAGTACCATTTTTAGAAGTCTCTGGTATGACTTTACCAGGATTCAAACCCACAACCACCTGCATCTGGGGCAGATGCTCTAACCACTAGGCCACCAGAATGGTCTAGGTAAGAAGGAAAGAAAGAGGAAAATGCTGTTGGAGAGAGAGAGAGAGAGAGAGAGAGAGAGAGAGAGAGAGAGAGAGAGAGAGAGAGAAACAAATGCAGCTGCAATTGGAGAATGAGGAGAAACAAATCAATGTAATTAGATAAGGAAGAAAGAAAAAGGAAAATGCTACTGGAGAAAGAGGAGAGAGAGAAACAAATGCAATTGCAATTGAAGAAAGAGGAGAGACAGAGGCAGAGACAGAGACAGATGCAAATGCAAAGCGAAATGGATGAAAGGGAATATCAAATAAGATTAAGAGAAGTGAAAGTGAAAGACAAGTGAAAGGCACATCCCCACATTACATACAAATTTAAGTTTTGATGTTTTAAAAAATGTCAAGTTAGTACCACCTTTTCTGGAAAAAGAAGTAAATCAATATTTTCTTCATTCTGAGAAAATTGCTGAAATTTTGAAGTGACCAAGAAAGTGCTGAATTCTGTTATTACAATGTGTACTTACTGGTAAAGCTCGTGATATTTCACTGTCATTACAGCAGAGTTCTGATTATGATCTTGTTAAGGACTAAATCTTAAAGTGTTATGAGTTGGAACCCAATGGTTATCCACAAGGTTTTAGGAATTCTAGAAAATCATCTGACCAGACCTATGTAAAATTTGCATGGCAACATGCACAACAATTTTGAGGTGCTCTTCTAGAAAGGTTAATAAATATTATAAAAATCAAAGACAACTCATATTGCTTGAAGAGTTCAAGAATTGTGTCCATAATGACATTAAGACTTATCCTGATGAGTATAAGGTCAAAACCTTGGAAAATGCTGATGAGTATTCCTTATCTCATAAAGTTTCTTTTGTAAGTAAGTCTTCCACTCAGCAGTCATCTGGTAAATAAGTATTTCAGCCTACTATGAGCTCTTCTAAATTTCAATCTGGCACAATGTTTAGGAATCAAGTTTCTGATAAGCTTGATCAGAAATCCTTATCTCTTCCTATCTGTACCTATTGCAAGAAAGGACATACTATTTCTGATTGCTACAAATTGAAAAAATATACATCAGAATCGAGACAGTCCTACTCCAAATGCACTTATTTTTAAGAGGTCAAAGTCATGGTCATGTATTGAAAGTAACACATTTGTTATGTCTGATAAACCCCACTCTGATTTTATTATGGAAAATTATGAACCATTCATGATGAAGGGTTCTATATCACTCATGGGTGATTCGGCAGTCCTATCCTTATTAAACTTTTAAAGGGACACAGGAGCTTCTCAGTCTTTTATTATCAAGTACTTTGTCTTTTTCTGAGAAAGACCTGATCTAATGAGAGTGTTCTCATTCAGGAAGCAGAGTTTAGCTTTGTTAATATTCTTCTCCATCGTGCAAATTTGTCATCAGACTTAGTCTCTGGCCTCTTGACAGTCGGAACAGTGTGTTCATTTATTACTAGGCAATGACCTAGCTGGAGATAAAGTTGTGGTTAATCCACTTGTAACTGACAAGCATTGTTTGGATCAAAAAGTCAATCCTATTGAAAAAGAATTTCCTGATTTATACCAGAAAGTCAATCCTATTGAAAAAGAATTCCCTGATTTATACCCAGCTTGTGAAGTTACTAGAGCTATGGCAAAGAAAGCTCTTGAGAATGATGTTGATCAAGTATTCCTTTAGCTGACACATGTATTGGTCTAGCTTCTGATGAGGACATTTTCACTCCTTGTTTGGATCAAAAGGTATTGATCACAGTGATCCTCTTTTATCTACTCATTCTCTTTATTCGAATCATGGTGACAAATGACAATCACTTGTTGTCAAACAGAAAAAGGCCCTGAGATCTCCTGTTTGTTTCAAAAGGGCCTTTAGTGAAATTGAAGCCACTGAAGTACCTGTTTATTATTTCATTAAAATGGGATTCTAATGAGAAAATGGAGACTTCTAGAGTACCTTCTGGTGATGAGTGGTCAGTGAACTATCAAACTGTAGTTCCAAAATCGTACAAACAGAACATTCTTAGTCTGGCCCATGAAACTTCTTTGTCTGGTCATTTAGGGATCAATAAGACTGATCATAAGAGCCTGAATCACTTCTATTGGCCAAAAAACAAAAGTGATGTTTGTAAATTCTGCAGATCTTATCATACTTGTCAAACGGTAGGAAAGCCAAATCAAAAGATACCTAAGGTTCAAATGCAACCTTCATGCATTTGACAAACCATTTGGCAGAATAATGGTAGATTGTGTCGATACCTTTCCTAAGACCAAGTCAGGTAACCAATACTTGTTGACTATAATGTGTGTGTCAACAAGATTCCCAGAGGTAGTTCCTTTGATTAATATGACAACTAAAACAATAGTAAAAGCTTTGATAAAGTTTTTACTCGATTTGGTCTTCCCAAATCTGTCCAATCAAGGGTCAAATTTTATGTCTGGAATTTTCCAGCAAGTTATATATGAATTAGGCATCCAAAAATTCAATTATTCTGCCTATCACCCTTAGAGCATAAGAGCTCTAGAAAGATTTCATCAAACTTTGACAAACATGATTCAGTTTTGATATGGGTAAAGATGAGATGAAGGCATTCATCTACTTTTGTTTGCTGTTTGGGAATCAGTTCCTTTGAACAAGTTTTTGGACGTACTCTGCGAGGACCATTGAAGTTGTTAAAAGAGAAACTTCCTACTAATGAAGATATCAAAATCAATCTCCTCAGTTATGTTTCTAATTTTAACTATAAGTTGTCAAAGGCCTGTGAGGTTGCAAGAACTAATCTGCACTCTAGTCAGTCAAAAGTAAAATTAAGGTGTTATAAAAATGCAAAGGAAAGGAGTTTTCAACCCAATGATAGAGTTCTGGCTCTCTTGCCCATACCACAAAATCCTCTTCAGGCCAAGTATTATAGTCCTTACACTGTTGAAAAGAAAGTAAACAATTTAAATTATATCATAAATACTCCTGGGAGGCAAAAACAAAAACAACTTTGCCACATAAATATGTTAAAGGAGCATGTTGACAGAGATAGTTAATCATGCAATTAATTTAGTTGTACCTGTCCCATTCAGTGAGGATCTAAGTGAAGGAATGCAATCAGACACTAATGATTTTGGAGTAACAAATCTTTGAAATTCAGAAATTATGAATAATCTTGAACAGAAACTTTCACATTTGGAACAACAATAGAGCAATGAAATTAAACAATTATTACTTGAATATGAACACTTATTTCCACTGGTTCCTACAAGAACAAACAAAAGCTACCCTGATTCTAAAATTCCACACCTGTGAAACAACACCCATATTGTATGAACCCTCTCAAAAAGGAATGCTTGAAAAAAAGAAGTTCAGTATTTGCTGGAAAATGACTTCATAGAGGCTAGTATAATTGATGAGTTCACCATGTATACTTGTTCCGAAACCTGAAAAAAATTTCTGCAAATGCACAGTTTATAGAAAGGTGAACAGTGTGCCTAAAACAGATTCATTTTTATTAACAAGAATTGATGACTGCATTGATGAAATTGGAAATGCAAAGTATGTCAGCAAATTTGACTTTTTGAAAAGATTTTGACAAATTCCACTGACAGAAAGGGCAAAGTGTCCAAATGGACTTTATCAATATCAAGTGATTCCATTTGGGATGAAAAGTTTGCCAAGTACTTTTCAACATTTAATGAATATGACTTCCTCTGGTCTAGATATTTATGATGATTATATTGATGTCATCATCTACGACAACACCTGGAAAGAACATTTAGCAATAATTTGAAAATTCTTTGATAGACTCATTGATGCATATTTGACAATTTATCTAAAAGTGAGTTTTTCCATGCTTGTATAACTTTTCTAGGAGATGTCGTGAGGCATGGACATGTTAAACCTATAGCTAAGGTTAAGGTGGTCTCTGAATTCCCTGTGCCTGTCAGTAAAAAGCAACTGATGCGATTTTTGGCTATGGCTGGATACTATTGGAAAATTTCTTCCAAATTTTCCATAATTGCTGAACCCCTCACAAATTTATTTCCAAAAAAAACCCCACGTTTCATTGGTCTGAAAAATGTAAGGAGGCTTTCGAAAAGTAAAGGCCATAGTTAAAACTGCACCAGTTCCTATAGCTCCAAAATTTCAGTCAATAATTTAAACTGTTTGTTGATGCAAGCAATATTGGGGTTGGAGCAGTATTGATTCAATAAAGATAAAAATGGTGATGATCATTTAGTGTGCTATTTTTCTAAGAAATTAAATAAGCACTAGAGAAATCATTCCACAATCAAGAAGGTATGTTTGGCTTTGATATTGGCATTACAACATTTAACTTTTTAGTGATCACAACCCCCTTACTTTCATCAGCAAGATAAAAACAAAAATCAGTGATTATTAAGGTGGAGTTTGTTGTTACAGGAATATAATATTGATATCAGGCACATCAATGGAAAAGACAATTTAATAGCAGATGCACCTTGATGTGAATATAAATATTTTGTTTTTTGTATACTTTGTGTCATAAGATTTGATCTTATGTTTTTTTTACTACATGCAAATTTGATTTATAGTAAAATGCAATCTTTATTGCATAAATCTTTCTTTTTCTTTATGATGATAAGTGTTATGTATATTTAATTTGTTTGCCTGCTAGTTTTAATTTTTTTATTCAATTACATGTTATTGCAATTAAACATTTTTTACTGGACTTGACCTTATCCAAAACTAGAGTTCAGTTCTGTGTGACCTGATTGACTTCACTGACTAAATTATTATGCAGGTAAACATGTTGATTTGGGTCAGGGTTTTGGGGATTCCAAAGTGAATTTTATAAGGTATTATGTTTTAAAAAAGGCTCAATAAATCATGCTAGAAAGTTATTTTTCATTAGGTAATGGTTGTTTCTAGAAAAAGCTAATTTGTTTCCTGAGGTCAAAGAGAGAACTATATTATCTTGTGAATGTCAGAACTTTACCAGTTGTGCTTTAATATCTGGCACTTTAAACTACATGTATTATCTTGTGACCTGTTTGGAATGAATTTTATTTTCTTCAAATTACTGATTGCAAGTGATTATTTTCTCTGGAAATACAAAGCCCTCTGACAAAACTCTTGGATAAAGACATTCATTGGAATTTATACCGAATTTAAACTTGGAATAATATTATTGTGATTCAACAAGAAACTGATGAAACATCAATACGACACAGACTATAAGACATATCGTCTTCAATTTTAAATCTCTTTGAGACTTGAACCAAGTTTTATTCAGAACTTTTTATTACTAGGACTTGTGTTTTCCATTTCTGGATTATTTTGGGATTTAATTGAAAATAACAAGTTCATTTTTCTCATTTTTTATTTGTAATTTTGGGAAATAAATTATATGGCAAATTTTACAAAGCTTGTTATCTTTTCTGTTACTTATTTTAAGAGGATAGACTCATAACTCTATCCAAAGTTTGGTTTACTACCATAACTTTAAGGAATGCTAGACCATTTTCCCATGCTACCAATTGCAATGACTATGATCATGCCCTTTTAATATTCAACACACTGAATGGAATCCTTTGTTTTCAAGTGACATCATCAAATGTGTGCACATCTCTGTGTCAGCATCTTTGATTCCCTAACCACATAAACAGTCAACTAACGAGTGTTTAACCCATAAAATTATATCTCATTTGTTGTGTAAGGATATCCTAAAACATAATCTATCAGATATGTCAACTTGAGACTGAACTCGTGACTTTTTTCTTTTTTTTTTTACTGTAAATATCACTGTACCATTGGTGGAAAAACAACAAAAATGCAAGTCTTTAACACTATCAAATTGAATCATGCAACAATGCTCTCTTGCTGGCTTAGGTGGCGCTCTACAGTTTCGTATTTAGCATAGGGTTAGAATTTTAAAGAAAAAGAATTTTCCTGGGTTTCCTCACTAGTTATACTGGCTATTTAAAAGAGACTTTGTATATCTTAGCTATTGTTCAAAGAACCTTTAATTCCCTTTATTTTGATATATGATTGATGGGAGTAATATGGGTTAGAGAGTATATAGTTTAGCCTTACTCCAGATGTGCACCTTTCAAAAAAGTGCTAGCTCTACTTGCTCATTTTCACTTCTCGAACTTCAGAGGTAAATTGTAAAAAATAGAGCCAATAACTTTTTTTACATTTTATGTATTTAGTAATTCATTCATTGCACTTTTAGAAGCTGATATTGTCTAGTTTAGCAAAATTCATTTTTCATATTTTAATAGCTGCCAAGAATAGTGTACTTTAGACAAATTCAGGTTGATTTTTTGAGCATAAGGGAGCAGTCATTTTAGTTAGCAGTGTCCTAAGACCATTTAAAATTTCCAAAAGTACAATATCCAAAGAAATTTCAGCCACATCACATGAAAGTAGCATATAGGTATGCCAACATTCTCTCCTCTGTGCATGCTTAAAATGCAAACAACTTCACCTTACATACATCACTCTCTCAAAAATACATAATAACTGGTGAGTTCTTCCTTAATAGACACCCTAGGCAAATTGGATTAGCTCTAAAGACAAATGATATACATGACCACTATGTCAATTTTTGCACTACAATATCAATTCATGACATTGTAGCATTGATCACCAGTAGCTAGAATCCTTCATTTCTTTTCATGTTTTATTTTGATCAGAACAATCATTACTAATCATGCAGTCATTGTTACAAATGATTACATATATTTCAGTGGTGTCTCTATCTTATACTAGGTCCTACTCATACATAGGGACACTAGCTACAATAAGGCAAGGAACCAGGCTAAGTGCACAAATAATCTGTATGTACTTTACTTTTGTTTACAATAGAAACTATAAAACACTTTAAGCATATCTACAAAAATTCAGATATTGTTAGCAAGCCTATTGTTTTTAGAATTGCATAAGTGGTCATTTTTACTGGGATTAAATAAAAATCAGTGGAGTTTTTTCCCATTTTTGTGATGCGGTCATTCATAGCAGTACCAAAATGATATTTTGCTAAGACATCATGGTCACTGGTCGCATTCAGCAGGTGGTCACTCACAACAGAGCATTTATAAAATAAAATCGATCATGCATTAAGATTGTTGTTGGAAATTACAAGTAGTCACTTATAACAGGTTTTACTGTAAATCAGTACTAGAATAGACCATTTTTCTTGTACTCAAGAAACTGTGCACCATTTTGGATCATATAAATGTACATGAACAAGTTTTTAATGACCATCCTGTTAGGTAGGAAATGACTGTCACCTCAAGACTGAAACAATCATCATAAATACATGTGCATGATGAAACAATAAGAACTCGGTTTTTAAGTCACAGAAAAAAAAATCACAATTTTGCAACTGCTAAAATTAATATTATGGTATATTGTGACAGAGGTCTTGCTAGGATTTTATAATTAGAAGTCCAGGTCTTCTAATTTGCTAAAAACATGAGTCCCACTAGCAAAAGTTGCAGTCCAAACTAAGCCAGAAATCACATACTTTTTTACACTTGGCTATGGTCGCATCCAAACTATCAGTTATAGCAACTTTGGCACAGTTCTGAATCTCATTGAAATCTTCATCATTTTTCTGTTTAACTACAAAACACTTGTCTAAATTTTTAAATTTGCAAACAGTATTTTGTCCAAGTCTCTTAATTTTGATTTTGCAGGCAATATTTATTTGTCAACAACTGGAAATGAAAACAATAACAGTGACAGTGCTGGGCTTTGCCAATGTCGTAAATTGCAATTGTGTTTTACATATTGGCGACAAAATATACCATCTGGCCATATTTTTGGCTACATTTTTGGCAGATAAAAATGGTATATACAGTCTTGAGTTTGGAGATAAGAAATTCAAAGGAACCATGACAGGAAGCTGCAAACTTGGATATAAAAATGCAATGGAATCAATTGTTACATAAACATATCCTTATTTTATATTGACAAACTACCCTAACAGTTAACTAATATATCATAATCTGTTTATGTTGATATCTGTTTATGTTGGATATAAAAATGCAATGGAATCAATTATTACATAAACATATCCTTATTTTATATTGACAAACTACCCTAACAGTTAACTAATATGTCATAATCTGTTTATGTTGATATCTGGCCTTAATACTGTATGCTGTAATATAAACAAACTATCCAGGCAACTGACAAGCTATAATCGACCACTGACCACCGTTAAGAGCAGAAACATGAAATGACTGGTCAACCACATGATTGCAATTTTTTTAAAAAAAAAACACATAACACCCCCCACAGGCCCCAAGTGGCCAAGTGATCTAAAGCACTGACCGTTACGGATCACTGCCATCTCACCTCTGTCTGTGTGAGTTAAAGTCAATACTTGGCATACGTGGGTAATTGAGAAAAACTGCCAGAAGCTACTAGTGGGTCAGTGGTTCTTCCCTGTGTTTTCCAGGGTTCTTCCTCCACCATTAATACTGGCCACCATGTATAGCCTATCTTGTGCTGAAAAATGGTGTTAAACCCTACAACAACAACATAACCCCCCCAAAAAATAGTTTTGCTGCCATTTCAATGAAAACTGATTACCTCTGAAGCACAGATATATACTAAGGAACATTTTTTGAATATTGTGTCAATGTTCTACAATTCATTTGATGTTGCCACAAATGGGTGATTGTTTTGTCCATCAAACAGAGCCTTTAGCTGTGTCTTCAATAACACATGCACCTTCATCAAAGCAAGCCGTCTTCAATAACACATGCACCTTCATCAAAGCAAGCCGGCGTCCTTTGATCAAAATAGTCAGCAACAAACTCAAAAAAATAGCATTGCTTCAGTTTTCATAATGATTAGAACATATTTATTTTGAGACTAAAGTTTCTTCCTTGCAACAAAAATGTGTGTATGGAGGACTCCTGTGTGGGTGATTTTCTGCATCCCAAATAAAAAAAATTGCATCCAAATACGCATAATTAAGGGTTTCCTCCAAGATCTCTGTTGTGAAACTGGTATATAGTTAGTCCATAATATAAAAATAGTAAATGATTAATTGCAATTGCAATGCATGCTTTTAAGTTCATTAAAGTGTTTTAAAAAGTTCACAGTACCAAATTATACTTTTAAGTGTTTCTTAGTGTCTATATAAACATCAAAAAATAATGTATATTTGTATATTTTAAAGAAAATACAGGCTCTATTTTCTTTTTGTAGATATTGTTAAATAGTATAGTTGTTGATAATAAATAATTTTGCACTTGAAGAATGTATGTGGGGTAATAGATGTGCAGTAGGTTCTTATAAATCATTTACATTTAACACAAGTCATATTGGTGGTGGTGGTGATGTTGCTGATAATGATAATGATGACAATATGGCTAATAATTATCTGATAATCACAGAATAATTACCATACACTTACTCTAGTCCTACAATGTAAGAAATAGCACATGTTTAAGCACTTGATTGGTCGTACGTGGTAGGACTTATTCCTACGGCATAGCACTGACAGAGTTGTCTTTCCTGATACGCAAAATACGTTGGTTCTAAAATTCGTGTTAACAATATTTATTGATTTATTGTAGTACCATTTATGTTTTGGGGGTAATTTAATGTCTGGTGGATAATTTACTGCTTTAATATGTTCTTAGTGCCCAATATTTAGCACTTAGTGCCTCTTAGTGTTTCTTTGAAGATCTTAACAGCGATTCACCAGGACCCGTACTGCAGTCTATAGTTTATCACCAATACTGACAGATAAATATAGGTTATAACCCTAAGTCTTACCAGATGCAGAACGGCTGGGGCCATATTTAAAGCGATAGATTTCGATATTGAGTTTGATTTATCAATGGGTTTTAAGTGAGCCGTGAGGTCAGCAGATATAGGCCCCTTTTCTTCGTCTGAAACGTCTGAATCGCTGCCGTACCCTAAGAGAGACTCCATTTTGAAATTCCGCACCAAATCAAATCATTACTAATAGCCGAATGTGGGGAACGGTTTTTAAATGCGCAATATAACGGAGTTAGTGTTTTCCTTTTCTTGCGAAATGGAAAAGCGTTGTGCGAAATGGAATCAAAATATTATTGTGTTTATTATTTACCTTTGAAATTAATAACGTAAATATAAATATTGTGTTTGCTATAATTAAAATCTTGATTTGCAATAATTGACATATTTTGATCATATTGCCTAAAATGGGGATCAGGGCTATTTTTTTATGCGTAAAGGAGATTCGTTTATAGTAAAACAACTCATTACAAAAATGTGTATGCCCTAATGGAACCATCGTAAATTATACCATCTTTTATAATGTTTCCAACTACTTTACTTAAAAGTCCAGGCAGACATTTGTTTATATGATTGCTTAGGATAAAAGGGCTGTTGTATATTATGTTGCTAACTGGAAAGCTGGCATGCGAAATAAAGCATAGAAAATTAATATTTGAACTTTAGGAATAAAAAGAGATAAACAGTTGTATTATTTTTTTTATTATAATGTATTTATTTTTAAAAATATTTTGAATTTATAGAATAATGAAGCTTGCCTATTATCTTTTAGATTTCAATATTTTTTTATTTATCTGACAGTATCTAATTAGTAAATGCAAATAAGTTACCTTTATTAATGTTGATTTAAATTTTAAACTTGAATTTTGTCCCCTGGTACATTTAAAAAGAATTCATTATCGTTATAATTTATAGAATAAATTTAAAATCATGAAAATGTGATAAAAACAATATTATAAGAATAATTTCAATAACATAAATAAATAAATAAATAAATAAATAAAGAACATGTGATAAATTAATGAGTATTTATTTTATATAATATTTCTTAATTTTATATTATGTAGATTCAATTAAAAATATAAACTTTGGTTACTGTGGAATAAACATAGCTCTCATTATAAACATGAACAAAAGAAAATGTGAAATAATTATGTATTTACTTATCAATTAATTTAGATCTTTTGTATATATTTGACGGTGAATCCATTTTGTTTCCTTTAACAGACATTCCATCTCCGAACTGAATATATTAATTATTTTCGAACAAAATTTAGAATTTATACCTTTAGGATATGCTTGTATTTTAACAAGACTGTGAATTCAATGTTTGCTTTAATAGATGTTGCATCTCCGATTTAACGATGTGAATAGGCGGAAATAAAAATTCTTGTAAAGTATGGAAACCGTCACTGAAATGTGTTACCACGTGAGATGAAAAAAGATTGATCGATATAATCATTTATGTAAAATCAAGATTGGTAAATGCATTTAGATACTTGTTAGCTTGTTTGTCCAATAAATTACTGTATTCCACAAGTTTTCTGTTGATGAAATAAAAAATAATCGATGTTGCACAACTAGTATCATAAGGCATTCTAAATGTTTCTTTGGTATTACTGCTACTGAAATAAGTATTAGCGGAAGATGGTAACTGAACAGATAAAAAACTGAGACCTTTTTTCGTGAAAATAAAGCATAAAACAAAATTAGCCATACAAAGCTAGGTAGGTCGGGGGGGGGCTGAATAGACCAAACATTCCATACCACTTTTGATAGGGTTTGTAAAAAAAAAACGTTTATAACAAGACCAGGAAAGTACTACGAAAAATGACACCCCAGTAATTGGGGGTGAATCGAATTTCTAACGATTTAAAAATTTAACCTTCTGGGTCTTGGGTAAGTAAAAGTAGCAGCGGTGGTGACAGGTGATATAATTAAATCGTTGTTATAGCAATAACAACGAGTGAATCCGCTTTGACAATGGAATCTCATACATATAAACCAGCTCGACCACGACTAGAGGCAATTACAAAATATCTCCCCGTCCGTGATTCTATCAAACAGCAACTACCATAACGTCGAAAAGCTCAATTTGAATTTGTAGAAAGTGCAGCAGAATTGTTTAAACAGGTCACAGAGTCTAGCAAAGGTTTTCTTCCATCGCTGGAATAAATCACACTCAAGCAACCGGAAAAGCAGCAGAAGGAACTACAGCGACTAAAAATATTATATGGAAGCTTCCAACAAAATAGTCAGAATTACATGTTTCAAGAAAGGCTGAAAGAATGAATGTTAATGGGTTTTTATTTTTTTAAAAACCAATTTGCACGGTCCTTTCTTCGTTCACAATTTACTGACGGGAAGTCTCTCAGATCAAAAGAGAGTGAGAGAAAGATGTCACTTTTGCAACGTAGATGTTACATCGCTATTAGGCCCTATTAGCGACAAGGTACTGGGATCGAACTGGAAAAAGGAAGCCTAGAATCTAAGTCTGCTGCACATCTTTATTAAAATGAAACAACACTACACCAAATATAGAAGAGAATTACACTTAAATAATTTAAAATATATAATAAAAATGTTATATCTGATTAGAGCCAACCAACTTCACACAATTCTATAATTTGTTTATAGAATATTTAAAGCGAATAAATTGCCAATAATGCTAATAATTTTAAGAATAAAATATTACACATTAATACCAATGTTATTTTTAATCAAAGTATTTTATTACATTTTTATTGTAACACTAGAATATATATTTCCTGTAAATTCACAGGTATTTTATTTCTAACTAAATAATTTGTAGCATGAAGTTGGTAGCAAACCATTTCTACAAAAGCCAAATTTAGATAATTTAAGACACACAATTAATTAGAAAATTCATATATAATAATAATAATAATAATAATAATAATAATAATAATAATAATAATAATAATAATAATAATAATAATAATAATAATAATAATAATAATAATAATAATAATAATAATAATAATAATATAAATAATAATAATAATAATAATAATAATAATAATAATAATAATAATAATAATAATAATAATAATAATAATAATAATAATGTCACGTTATTAGGAACATCTACTGATGCTTCATGCTCTCCGGGTGGGTGTGAGCGGCGACACCAGAGGATCGGAGAGAAAAGACACGTTGAGAGCACATGGGAGGTCTATTCTTTTCCAGTGATATTTTGCTCCGTCAAAAGTTTTTCCAGCACACAACTTAGATCCTGGTCCGAGTTTTAGTTGATGTCTGAAAGCTTGCCGGAAAGAGAAAACATCTACTGAAGGTTTTCTTACAAGACAGTGAATGATAATCACTACTTAATATTCGTTTTGCAATATACAGCTGTTGTTTTGCAATGGTGGTGGCGCAAAGCTTCTGAAGATTTGCTTTACAAGATCCATCTGTACCTGATAAACTTTGTTGAAAGCACCCCATTAGAATCACACAGTACAAAACTCATATTTTCTTTCTTAGAATCACATAATTAAAAAAATTCTAACAATGATCATCATTGTTAAAATGATATGATGTTAAATTACAATTCCTAAAATTGCACTTCCAAAAAAAGTCCTCCCCAAAATGACATTTTAACAATCTCAAGAAATTACATTATGACACATGTACAAGATGTGCAAGTATTTAAAAGGATTGACCTCGCTCGTGCAGAGATCGGTAAAGTGAAGGATCTTTTTACACGAGAATTAGAACCAAGATGAGAACCAGAATATGTTGAAAAACCACCAACCCTATCTACCAAAGAAGGTTTTAACAAAATTCAGGTTGACACTGTAGAGATTGCTGCAATAGGATATTCAACTCGTGATACTTTGCTAGATCCAAAAACCGCCGATGTTTCAGGAGAAAATTGGATTCCATTCGTGCTTCAAGCCTACCATGGTTTTCATTAGAATCAAGGGTAGATGTAAGAATGCCTTTGAAAATTATAGGAAACAATCCGAAAAGCTTGTGGTGCATCATTATCTGATATTATTACTCTTAAACATCATGATTCGGACTAACTCGTACAGAGAAAGAAAAAAAAAGAAGCGACTGAGTTGGCTTTGCCATACGTAATGTGCAAACACATTGTGGTCGTAAAGAAAACAAACATTCTCGTGATTCATAATAAACTTTACTCCAATAACGTCCTCGCTGATGTTCGACTAGAAATTCTGGTTGGCGGAAGACGAGCCTGCAATCATTTTCCTGACATCATCAATGAATAAGTTGTGATTTGTTAGAGATTATTCACAAGTGGTGTCTTGGATATCACCTATCATTGGGAACTTGTGGATGAAACTGCCGACGATTACTACAGCAGTTAAGTATGCAATTAAGTTAGTGACAGCAAAATAACATGAACATACACAATGCCAAGCATAGACTTGTGATGGTCAGGGTGATAAATTCACGAAACATAAAGTTATCTACTGATGTGGACTCTGCGATGTTGTTCAGTGCCTGTTCAAATCGGAGGCCTCAAAAGCCATTTTGATTGCAAAATAAGTATAAATGAAAGCCGTTAAATTTGCTCGTTGAAAGGCTATTGGCTCCGTTGGTGATGTTGCTGATAAAGCAGTCTCAGCGATCTGAGACAGACTCGCACAATTAATAGGACGAAAACCGCAACCAGGAAAACTACTTGGCACCGAAGTGATGTCAGCAAGTGTCTGTAAAATAGCAAATCAAGCTGCAAATAAACGGTTGAAAGAATTAGCTTTCGTGTCGCTGACAAACAACAAACTATCTAGAAAGTAAAATATAATAACAGCAAGTCTGATAGCAGGAAGCTGTATGACTGGACGTCATGGATGATCCACCAGTGACCATTAACTGATTGCGAGGATCTCACTAAGTCTTTGGAAAATTATTTTATAGAACAGTAAATATAATAAAATGTTCACGCGTGTATCTGATCCCGCATTTGACGTGGCTGCACACAACCTCAAGGACGAATCAGTGCGTGATCATCAGTATTGTTCTTACTATACACGTATGCCTGACTCCTGTGGAAGAATCGAACTATACATTCATTGTACAAGCCGATATTTCTTGCTGAGGCATTCATTGATATCGAAGTTCAGCTTTTGAAAACAGATAATACAGAATATGGATATTGAATAAGAAATATAATTGGTTTTGTTAACAGTGGTGTTATGGCGTGCTTTAGCAGTGTCACATACATAATGGATGGAAAGAATATTGAATCATCTAAAATGTTGACGTTGCTATGACAATACTGGGACTCGTAAGATGCTCTAATAATTATTCGCAATCCGCTGGTCCGTCATTTATGATCGCCAAAGATATCATTGATCTCCAGGAGAATCGCAATGCACGCCGCTGATACTGAAGTCGCATCGATGAATGTCTGTTGTGAATGCCAACATTGACACTATTGCTGACTGACGAACAACGGCTGCTCTTTTTCATTAATAGCGGTGGAAAATCAACGTTGTCATTGTTGAAGATGACCGCAGATAGTAATAAAATTAATACTGCTGAATTATTCATATGGCATAGCGCATCACGGCAGGAAGTTTCAGTACCACGATATATACTTAG
The DNA here is from genome assembly GCA_016746295.1 of Potamilus streckersoni. Classification (NCBI taxonomy): domain Eukaryota; kingdom Metazoa; phylum Mollusca; class Bivalvia; order Unionida; family Unionidae; genus Potamilus; species Potamilus streckersoni. The sequence continues at coordinate 3,664,101 of JAEAOA010001970.1, forward strand.
CGCTTCAGGACAACGCACGAGTAGATTCACAGGAACGAAACCCAATGGAGTTTGATACGCTCAGGGATAATGAAGTTTCTCTGACAAATATTTGGACATGAAGAACCATCCGAAGAAGGTTTGCTAAAATTTGAGAAAAATCATCTTGCACGTGTGTATCATCATTTGATGACATTCATGCGGTATTATCAGAATGTTGATTCAGGTTTGCAGATAAAATGGCCACTTTCTGTCAAACACGTGATTACATATCATTGTCAATCACGTTATAACATTGCGAGTTGCTCGATTCGGCATTCAAGAGCCATTTTTACCTCTATCGTCATTATTTGTCCTGCTATACGCCTCAACAAGGCTTGTGAAAAGCCGTAGACTCGTGGTAAAAAAAAAGATGAGGTTGTATTTCTGGTCATTCCCAGGGACCCTGATCTAGGGTATTCTTCTTTGTACGCTCGCGAAAATGGTCGAGGGTACAACCACTTTTTTTCTGCGAAACGATTGCGTCTATCTTTCGGTCGTCCGACACAATGAAACGACATTTACAAAACTGACCTATCTCAGTGACCATACTGGAATCAGTGCATGAACCTTTACCCAGAAGAACAACGTTGTCACCAAGTACTGATGTGAACAGACATCTTGGATCGTGTTCTATTACTGCAAGGAATCATTCCATGTAGGACACGTATCATCGTAAGTGTAATTAGCGTCTCGACTCTCTTAATGTAAGAAAGCAAGATGAACAGCTTGCCAAATGTTCTTACCAACACGTCGAAGATTTGTGCACACGCGAATGAACTAGCAGTTAGTGAAGAAACAAACGACGACCTGCAGTTCGGTGATGAGACCATGCTTTCTGACTAGTACACACCATCGCATTATCAGCAATTATATGAGATATTTTATTGTTTAGGGCCCTACCGTTGTGGACTAACCTGGCCTGAAGATATTTATAACAACGGAAATGTCGAGTGTGGGCATATTTTCCGCTAGCATACCAGACGGAACAGACATGGAATGTGATGACTACTAAGTTTTCGGCAATATACTACAGATCGTAGGCTACTAGAATGGTGTGGTAGCAAACAAGAAACAAGCAGAATCCGCCAAAGTAACACACTATGTTACCATAGTGTTGTTAGATAAACAAGCCCACGTTTTGACTTTTGGCTCTATTCATTTTTTGTGTCAAGAGGACTCAGGCTTGTTTTCTTTATTTTATACAAATCCATTTTGTGGAAGTCACTACAAAATCGCGGTCATAGTGCGCCTATACTATTTTTTGTTCTGCAAGCATTCAACGCAGAGGTTATGTCTTAGGTCTGTGTTTACAATATTCCGAGAGACTCCTTTGGCATTTCGTATTTCGTGACTGGCTGACAGAATGGGCCACATTTTATGGCGATGAACAACAAACTCAATTACTGGCGCTCAAAAAAACCCTCATAATTTAGCTTCCCAACAAGAATTGTTGTTGGCGCTGCTGTTAAGCGTTTGCTATTTGCCAAAATGTTGCTTTAGTAAAGTCGTACATCAACAATTTACTCGAAAACCGCCATAATAGTGTAGATCCGGAGTTTACGCTAAGGTTGGCCTCCGTAGAATGTATTGATCTCGAAGGCTGCTGAAACAAGGTGGTTAACGGGCCAGTTAGAGACCGTAAGGCAGCAAAGTAGCGTCGCGCAGTACCTCAGTCCACCAGAAGTACATTAACCTTGAGGTAGAGATTGTGATAGTTCCCCAGTTTCCAAGATCCTAAATCATTCCATACGTTCTTTATGTGTTCACATAATATTTTCTAAATTTCTGGAGCGTCCAAGTTGGATGTAGAATGACCCCACTTTCAGCAGCTGTGTTTCTCTGAGCAACTCCCAGCTGCTCATTTATTCGTCCTATGAGACATCATTTTCGGTGTGGAGGTTACGGTATTCAGCCGTATGGCTCGCTCTGACGTATGGCACTTCTTTGGCATTTTAACTGCCACATTTTGAGACTGCTGTTCATAAACTGCATATTGTTCGCAAACTGCATTTGTCATAGCGAAAATGCCATGTATGTTTCCATTTTGTTAAGAATGATTGTCCCAGTGGCCTCTTTGATTACATTTTCAACCGGCACCTTCATTTTGTTGTGTATATGTGTGCAGCTTGAGATAATATAATTTGTAAGCGAGTTATAGTAATTGCCAGTAATACGGTAGTATTCACTCATCTGTTCGCATGTAGCTCTCTGTCACAGATGTAGCAGTTCTCCGCGTCCTTAAAGCTTTTGTGCTCGACCCTCTCCATTATTATCTCTGCTAGGCTCTGAAAGATTTCATAGATCTCCACAATATCATGATGTAGATTCTTGCGACGACCTACCTTTCGACGTATAACACTGGTTCTCAGCATACACTTTCGCATCCTACAGTTATGTACTAGAAGCCAGATTTAATCTTATCACTGGTACGTTCAGGCCTCGAATTCCGCATAAATTCTGTATGGAACATGCATCTGGCGGTGGTAGTTCTGGAACGATATGATGCTCTTGCCTAGCTCCTGTAAAGTTACGAAGTGTGACTTTTAGCTTAATGCCTTTGCTGTCTTTAGTGTACATTTTCAACAACTTGACACGGCTAAAGATGTAGATACACGGATGGTAGACGTGCTCAGTTTTGTTGTGCTTATTATTGTGGCGAAACATGCGGATGAAGTCGTTGAATTTTGAACTTGCCCACATCGCAAGCCTTCACCAAAAATCTCAGTACCGTCAAACCTTAATTTACGCATGTGGTCTTTATGCTTACTTGGCCGCTCAACATTCACATACAATTACTAGAAAGCTGAACGGATGTATTGCATAAGTTAATCATTGCTCTTCGGGAATGTTTTGCAGCTTTGGCCTCGGAACATCTTATACTGCATTCTTAACTATACAGAAAATGACTGCCCATCCAAGACCTACGCTCATGCAGTTTTCGACAAGTCGCAGTATTAGTACCTTTCCGTCATTGACAAACTCCTCGATTTTGTCTGCCTAAAACTACTCCTGATGTAGCTCGTCATGTTGATCACATCATTTTGCTGGACTACTTGTTTTTCCAATCTCGCTGAAAGCAGAAGGCTTAACTTTACACCACCAAGCTTCTGTACCTCGCGACCAACCACCTCGTTTACCCTTTTGACTTCGTTTGACCTAAAGTAATGCCATAACATCTGCTTCAAATCTGCGCATTTGGGGAACAGTTGCTGAATAGTCCCTTACTAGCGCAACTGGCCTTTGCAATAGGAATTCTGGAGAACTTGGTGCAGACCTTGGAGCCCTCTCACGGCGACGTTGGTACTAGCCTTTCAATCCCTGGTGCGGAAACCAACCTATCACGCTCTTGTGGCGCAGATCACGCCATGACGCTGACTCTGTCCTTTCAGCCCTATGGATTTTAGAGCCTTGCCTCCACCTACATATCTACTCCATTCTCGTAAATTTGAGGAGTGTGATAGTCCGGGCATATATTATTTCAGTAGGTCCAATACGGCTTCTTGTGGTTATATACTATGCCTATTATATTCTCCAAATGAAATATATTCTATAGTTACACGCTGGTATGAATATTTAATATTAAATTCATCATATCAAAATGTTATAGTACTATAAAATGTTATATTGATATGATTACAGCTGAATGTTATGTGTGATCCCTCATAAGTATTCAAAGTGATCTGAGGGGGTAAATGAGGGGAGTGGTAATGACAGTGGGTAATGGCTGGGGATTACGTGATGGGGGGTGGTAAGTAATGCAAACTTAGTCGTCCAAAAACTTTCCAAACATAAATGAACTGTCATGCTTCCTATTCCTGATATTTTCATATTGGGTGGTAGGATGTGTGTATCCAGTAGCTGCAGTAATTTTTAATTGAACAATGTTATTCAACAATTAAATGTAAATATATCATACCTGATTATACCCAAAAAATGTATAACTGGTCTCAGCCAATTACCTACGACTCCATCTGGTCCTGAGACAGAGCTCGAAACATGGCAAGAGTTGCCATTTTTTCTTAATGACTCAGTCGGACGTCTCTCTGGTATTTACTTTTATCAGTGCTAGCATTCTGGACACAAGCCTGTAGCACTTATTGCAAATCATAAGTTTTACTGTAGCTCCAGTTCTACACTTAAAGATAGACTGAAATTCAACCATTTTATATACTTGACCTTGTGTTTGAGACAGTATTACCAACGCCTGGTTGTCACAAACTAAACAGCTTTTAGCACTTACAGCTCGGGTCTTGTTTACACTTGTTGCATAGTGCAGCACTCGTGTCTCGTTAATGTAGACACTTAGCCAGCACGTACTTTACCTTGCTTTGCATTCCGCTAATGTGGCCCTGTTCGAGATCACTTGTAATCTAGTACTCTCATAATATAGGATAAAGGGTCCAAACCCGCTACTGTATTGGGTTACCCCATCCACTGCCAATGGTGTGCCTGTTTGCGGTGTACAAAATTGTTTGTCCCGGTTAAAAAGTCAGGATAAAAAATAAAATTAGATTAGGTCTTAGGTGAAACGGTATCAGAATTATTGTTTCACATGTTCGCCTCTAAAATGTTCCCTGGGTAGGGGTAAAATAAAATGGCTCCGTTCTCAAGGGTGGAATAAGAACAGGTTTACACTGCCTAAGTGCCGGCACAGCACACCGAATAAAGTATTGTAGCGGAACTGATCTCTCAGCTACACTGCTCCGAGTCTCGCTATGTCGGGTTCTTTATGATAGGTCTTATAGTTGGAGTGATACCCCGCTGAATCTGTCTGAGGACTGGCACTCTAGAGTGTGACAGATTTCCACCTCAGCGGGATACTGGCTTATTTCTGGCTTCTTGGGCGACACCGACTTGGTCACAGTTAGTCGCAGAGTCGCCGACTGGTCGCAGTCGCCGACTTGTCACAGAGTCACCCACTGGGTCGCAAGGTCGCCGACTGGTCACAGAGTTGCCAACTGTCGCAGTCTTGGTCGCCGACTGGTCACAGGGTCGCCGACTGGTCGCAGTCGCCGACTTGGTCACAGGATCGCCGACTGGGTCGCAGAGTCGCCAATTGGTCGCAGTCGCCGACTTGGTCGCAGAGTCGCCGACTGTCGCAGTCTTGGTCGCCGACTGGTCACAGGGTCGCCGACCGGTCATAGTCGCCGACTTGGTCACAGCTAGTCGCAGGGTCGCTAATTGTGTCGCTGTCTCGGTCGCCGACTGGTCGCAGAGTCGCAGGGTCGCCGATTGTGTCGCTGTCTCGGTCGCCGACTGGTCGCAGAGTCGCCGACTGGTCGCAGTCGCCGACTTGGTCGCAGGAGATCGATAGAGAGAGACAACAGTGCGAAATAACGAAAGAAGAGCTATCCTCGGTCTAAACGTGTATTATCGCAAGACCTCTGTGTTGCTTGGACGAGCCTTGTAGCGCCGGGCTGCTGGTCGATGAAAGACCTTGTCCCTACCCTTTTCAGATTCCTGGCCTGCTTCTTCCTACCCAAGGATTACGACCAAGTGTGCTTGCCGTGGCGGGGTGGTAATACTGCTACACTGCAGGGGACGTCGTCACTCTATGCCGGTTATTTACACACTCCCCCAGCGTATCGTATCGTATGTGTTATTATAGTCATGTGTCCACTCTCGTGTATTAGGACTGGTTAAAGCCCTGAAAAGGGCTAGCGGCCTCCCCTCCTTCCGAGGCAGGGCTCACCCGTGTCTCAGTGCTTGACACTTTTTTGTGCCCCCTGGATGGTTTACCACCTAAGCCGGACATCACCTTATCGGTAATGTTGCTAATCTAGGGAGGCACTTAGCCCGAGGGCTGGGCTTTTGGTCTAGTGCTTGATCTTTTTCCACCAACCTTAAAACAGACCTTTTTTTGGGTAGCATTGACACAGTTCAACCGCCTCGACCCCCGGGCTCGGAAAAGGCAAAGGAAAGGATCCAGCAATGGGCGGTACCATAGTTGATTCCTCTATCTTGTGGGTTGAAATTCTCTCCCTGTGTCTGGCTTACCCTAGGTCCACAGAGTATTATTGGCTTTGAAAGTGTAACCTTTTCACTGTGTTTTTATGTGGCCCAGGGCGCTTCCTACTGCACTTTCTCATTCCTTGATTGTTGGGTCCCATGGTGTTTCTCGAGTTGACGGTGTCGGCAGTGGATGTCGCTTCCGCCCACTAAGTTAAGGTTCGGTTTCTGCCCGTTGCCTATTGGGGGTGGGAGTCCCTATCATAACCAAACATGCGTAAGCCACATACGAGTCGAATAAATAGGAGTTGTGAAATTTCCTACTGTATATTAGTATTATGTTTTTGCGTACTATGCGTACCTTTAGTTCAAAAAGTTTGTGTCAAATTTGGTAGGTATAAGTTACCTTGTGAAATTTAGTGATCTTAATTTGTTTGGTGGTAAGTTATATATATATATATATATATATATATATATATATATATATATATATATATATATATATATATATATATATATATATATATATATATATATATATATAGGGCCAAAAAAGGTAGTTGTTAGCCTAAAAAGAGCTCTTTGCCAAAGTGAGCCCTATTTATGGCATTCTGACCAACCCTATTTCACTTCGCTGCTGTTAAAACAACAGCGATGTGATAGTAGCAAGCTTCTATCTTATTTCTTCGGCTGACCTTTTTCTTTTACAATATATCGTGTGTAAAAGAATTTGGTTATTTCTTGTATCTTCTTTTTTTCTTTTCTTTTCTTCTTTATGTTCTTTTCTTCTTACTTCTTTCTTCCTTCTTCTGTGACGACCCTGACACTGACCCTTGACCCTGACCGTGTACCTACCCTTACCCATGACTCCCCCAGCAGACACAGTTGGTCTGTATATATACTTAGGCGGAATCACGTGACCCAAAGCTAAGACGATAGATGGCACTACAAAGCCCGCCAAACATTCGAAATAACAATATAAACTTTAACGAAACGAATATTATACATCGAAACGAAAAGAATTAAAGTCCATGGGGTTTCCTCTTTACAGTATTATATATATCGTTTGATATTATCCCGTGCTTTCAGCGAATGTCAACATAGTGAAATTATAAAATAAGTTTGTTTCTCGCTTTATTATGTTAATTCTTTTTGATGGTGGGTACATTTATTATATCTGTGCTGTCGGCTGACATTACTGCTTTTTCTATACGGGAAACTTTGGAATCTAGCACCATACAGGATCCGGTCTTTTTCTCGTGTTGATGTCAGTTCGTGTGCGTATTTATATATAACACAAATTGTACAAGGACTCTCGATCTCACGCCAAATGATTGCATTGGACCTACGTATTGGTTGTTCCACCTAATATGTGCAGTCGATACAAAACGTTATGCCCTTTATTTCAGTTCCTCAGTTGTCTTCGCGTACACACGCGGTTGGAAGAGCATTCTACAGCGCTCAAGGCTGTTGGTTGCCCTCGTGTAGTTTGTGTGTAGGAAGTGCATAATTAACCATGAACTAGTAGTTATAAAGAGGAGACTCCTCTGCGTCGTCGAAGTCTTGGAGCTCGCAATTAATCAAGTTGCGAGTGTGCCGATCCATATAGCCAGCCATGGACAGCTTGCAGGATAGGGCAAAAGACTCGCAAGACACATAGCTGAAAGCTCTCATTAGACTCGCCCATGCAAATGTGGCGGCAGTGTTATTAAAATAAACCTCCTGTTTAATTTGTAACGCCAACAATAGATGGTGTTTGTGACCCCCTGCTGACGCTCGGATTATAAATTATAAATTGATTAATGAAATGACTAAACTTTGTACATTTTTAAAAACAAAATATCCATGATGATGCTTGGTTTTAAACGGGGTTATGGTGAGGGTGAACAGTTACACGGAGAGGGTTGTGCGAATATTATATTTTGTTGAAAGCCCCAAAGCAGGGTAGCTTAATTTCTAGGTGCGCCATCCTTCCTTTCTTAATTCAGGGCTAGTTCTTGTCAACAATTGGAGCGGGAGAGGGGGAGTTGTTTCCAAACTTTCTTAAAAGCACTGACTTTCCTCCAAAATGTATCAAAGAGAAAGTCTATGTTTATTTGCTCAAGCGTGCATATTACCAAATAAAAGTGCGCAAAATTAAAATGATGACAAACTTCAAGTGACTGTATGCGCAAGCATTTGTGTGTGTGTGTGCGTGCGTGCGCTTGCTTCTTTTAAAGGTGGAAGGTCCAGAAACCCCGGCACCTCCACCCTCCTTCATTTGCCTATTAATATTATCATCATTATAAAAGTAACGCAGTATAATCCAATAGAAACATAATTATTAAGGTAATATGCCAGTAGTTTCTCGTGGGTAGGTGGTTCTTTCCAATGATTTCCCGGTTTCTTCTTCCACCATTAATACTGGCCGCCATGTATAGCCTATCGTGTGCTGAAAAATGGCGTTAAGACCGAAAACAACAACAACATTAAGGTAATATAGTATATTCATAATATCCCTAAGCGAAAGAAATAAGTAGGTCGGATTGGTATTTCAATGACCAGGTGTCAACAGTTATCTCTGGCAAGCATCTAACATGAGTTTATGCTGCTCGTTCTCGTTCTATCACTGTTAATGTTATACTCTTGGTAATAATATTAACTATCTTTAATTTGTATTGTTGGCTAGTTTTTTTATATTTCATTATATTTGAGTTATGAATAGCTGGCCTTGCCCAAAATCAGTGACAGTTTGTAAAGAACACTGTTTACCTTTTTTTTTTTTGACTGAAAAATTAATATCAGGGTTACGATCTGGGTCTGAGTCAGAGACATTGTGTTTACCATGTATATTTTAATGCTTTTAGTAACAAATCTTATAATCATAACTTAGATTTTATCTCTTACACATTTATAACATTCTACAATTAAATTTTCCATTAAGTAAAATTTTTATGCTACTTGTGACCTAGAGATAGAGAGAAAGGAGTTTACAATTATTTATTCTTACAATAACATCTGAGGCAGAAATTAAATTTATTTTTGTATCCTGTATCTGTATTTCATTTGGGCTTGAATTTTTTTTTTATCCAAATTATGTTTTCAAAGAAAATATAAAGTGCTCATCTGAAATAATATTGTTGAAATAGGTACTTGCATTTATAGCGAAATTCAACTAAGGATGCTTTCTTTGAGGTTAATATTTTAATTCAACGAAAGCCTTTTGACACATCATTACTATTCTTTATAACTTCTGTTAGTAACCGCGCGCGCGCGTGTGTTATTTGGATTGTTGACATAGCTTTTAAACATTTTCAATGATATCACTACAACGTTTGCATTGGACAGTTTATAGTGATATCTAGCACTGGAGAATCATGCCACAGACCCAGTCACATTGTCCTGACACCGGGCCGACCAGTCCTAACACTAACATCTTAATGCTGAGCGCCTATCGAGGCAGCGGCTAGAGCCATTTTTGTTGTGTGTGTGGGGGGGTCTATGTCTTTGGAATGACTCGGCCAGTGAACCCGCGATCTCATACATTCAAGACCGAAGCTCTACCACTTGCGCCACCTAACCTGTCTTGTTAGTAACTTTAGGATTATTTGGAATTTCATTCGCAATACCGTGCGTTATTTCTTCTTTATCACTTTGTAGTTTAGGGAAATAAATTATTTGTTGAATTTTAGAAAAGTTGTTGGTTCTCACTCTGTTCTGTTACTTAGGTTTAGTCTATAAAGTCGTAATAATAATCTTACAGGTTCCATCACAGACGTCTGATGTTTTTTAAAACTGAGATCGTATGAAATCACTTTACATACACTATAAATATACTCTTTTTTTTACTAATAAGGTGATTTTGTATTGCCACAAAATTCTTCGTCAAACTCTGGTTCTACATATAATGTTTCCTATCTGTAACTAAATTTTAAGGTCAGCTTCGTTACATGTAGCGTTAGATTCATTTTTAATACCTCGAATTAGGTATCTTTTGGCTACATTTAATGACATTGACCTGAAAATTTATGGAGTGACAGATGTGATAAATTTTAGGTTCTGTTTGGCACGAACTATAATCTCCACAATTCTTCCGTGTTTCGTGTCCTTCTGGAGCCTATATCCGTATCAATGACTTCATTTAAATGTATGGTTGTGTTCTGAGCCAAGTTTAATTGGCGAGTGTTTATACTCATTTTTGTTACTATTATGTACTTTAATAGATTCAGTCATATAATTATCATGTACTAAAGTAAACTACATCTAGTAAACACAAAAGACAACGCTATTTTCTTTTAAAAATAGTGAAATTTCTAGCGATTTATCATTCTCGCAAAATCACGCGCAGCTGCGAGATTGTCGCCATTTTAGAACTTCCTCATTAAAAAAACAATAGTTATTACTCGTTCACGATGAAGCAGGTACTGTTTCGAGATAAAGGAACATAATAAAGGTAAATATATCCATTAACTTATTATATGTTATTTATAAACTTGTGGCAATATTTGAAACAAATAATTTTTGGCAGTGGGCTGACATGGATGCTTTAACCAGGGGTGTGACCCAATTTTCGTTGTCACTTTTGACATTTTGCTTCATAATTAAGCTATTCCTTTGCTATGATATCATAATAGGTATTTGCATGCGTCCAAAGAAGATTTTCTGCACGGATTATGCTTATAACTTTACGTGTTGGGCAATAGTTCACAATTTGGGCTATATTTCTTGCTCGCCAATTTCCTACCCAATGTATTATGTCCCACTGTGTAGCTGTATATAAAAGACGATTTCTTGTGTAATAAATTTGCAAAGATTACTGTTTACATGTTGGCTTAAATAAAATCTCGTCATTCATTTTTTTGAGGAATGTACCGTTAAATAGGTGTTCTGTTAATAAGGCTGATATAAGTTAGAGTAAAAGTCATATAGGTCATGTATGCCTTCAACAACAGGTTATTTTATAATACCGTTAAGGTGATTTCATGTCAGAAATTCGTATTGCTTCATTGATAAAACTGCATACTCCTGTGGTTCAACATTGAATTTTTTAGTAATGGGCATCATTTGTTTGAATTTGATTCTCCAAAGACTTATGGTACTAACAGCTGCCTCGCTTGATGCTCAGCATTACCAGGTTAGAGTTAGGACTGCTTGGCCTGGTGTCAGGATAATGTGACTGGGTGGGACATAATGCATTATGTCTGCAGCATGATGCCCCAGTGCTAAAGATCACTATAAACTGACACACTGCAGACATCATAGCGATATGACTGAAAAATTGTCAAATATATGTTAAAAATCATAATCACATCAAATCCTTTTGTGGTTCTCCACTCCAAATCCATGATTGAATGCATAAATTAAACAACCCAAAAGGTTGTTGCTAAAAAAATTGCTAGATGGTATATTTTGTCGCCAATAAGGAACAAAAATCACAATTTGTGACATTGGCAAAGCCCTGGACCATCTCAGGATGACGTTTTCTTTGGTTATCATTTTTCAGCTTCTTGATAGATTGTCTTGATACTTGAGATGAATCTTTATGAAGCTAAGACAATTTGTTCTGTGTGACACATGCTTCCTTTTTTGACTTTGGGTCAAGATGAGTGATAAAAAACAGTTATTAATGTATTGGATAGTTTTTCATTTGATTGTTTCCTAGACTCCTTTTTTCATATTTGGAGTGAATCATGAAATTATGCAACATTCTTGGTTGCCCATTTAACCATGGGGTCAAGATCACAGTAATAGAAGATTTGTGTTGAAATATTTTCATTGGCTTATTTCTATTAAACTCCTTAATGGCTTTTGTTCATTCCTTGGTTGAATAGTTATGAGGTCTAGATAAATCATTCTGGGATATTGTGACAGGGGTGGATTCAGAATGTTAAACTAACCCCTTCTCTATGGTTCATTGCTAGTGAATAACCTCCCCAGATGTAATTGACCCAGTGTGGATTGATAGACAGAATAATACTGATCTCTGGGCAAGTATATTGAAGAAATAAAACAATGAGCCCCCTTCCAATTAACAAATATAAAAATTAATCAATTTAACAATAGAATTCCAAAATGGAAAGAAATCAGTTTCTTTACTACAAAAAAAAGAAATGTATGACCATGTACTCAATAAAAACAAATACAAATTTCACTTTACTATTAATTGTCAGTGACAGAATTAATACAGAGTTTCATCATAGCCTACAAGTCATGACTTTGAGTTCAACCCTGAATGACATCATCACCTATCTTTATCCAGCTATCAGGATATCAAATTTTCTGTTCCTTCCTGCACTTCCAACCTTTATCCAATCATCTCTGACTTGGACTCTTGCCAGTTGAAACTTGAACGATTTGACAATAGTATCTAGAACTGATGAATTTTCGCTGCAGGAATTTTCTGACGAATTGGTTGAGGAAATTTGCTGAGGAAGCTGTTGCCATTATGTGTATGCTGACCTTAATTCAGGTTCATGAGCTAGGGGATGGATCATTAGCTACCACTTTATGACTAGTGCGTATGTGATGTATTTAACACCCCATGACTCTTTACATTAAGCTATTTAATACAGTCTAGTGTTTAATTATATATGGCTTGGCCCATCAAATCTAACTATTCTAAAATAGTTTATGTGATCAATTAAATAATATGAACAAGTATATGAATATACTCAATACAGGGCATACTACACAGAGGTTTAATTCATAAATCTATGAAACATTGTCCATCAAGTATTAGAGTGAATTCATGAAATTCCTATACATTCCTACATATTGAATATTCAATTACATGCAATCTTGTCAATTCTCTCGATGAATTGATAATTAGAAAATCAAAGAATATAATGTCATGACAAACATTTCACTAAAACCCTGAAAAATGAAATCACACATACATCATAGCATCAATACATTTGCAAATAAATCAACAAATGAAATAGTATATTAAAATCTGGAAACTAAGATTGCGTACCTTTGCCGTTTTATTCGTTTTTTTCTTTTGAACTTTCTATGTATAGTTTGTCTACTTTCTGAGACAACTAACTAGACTTATTTCAGTAATGAGAGAACGTACTACTTATGGAGTCCTGTTTGACTTTTTCCAAGCAAGATTGAAGACTGAACAATTTTGCAAAGTAAAACCATTACTTTCCTACAAGGTTTACATCCTTAAGTTTCCATTAGCCAATCATAAATGACTGATTCCTAAAATCCCCTATGTAGAATATATGATTAACAAGAATAGACTAATCATGCCGCAATTTCTAACAATCAATTATTGACATGCTTCCCCTTTTAACTGGTTCGAGTTCGAAGAGGGTTATGCTAAGACCTTTGTACCCTAACAGATGACTCAGTAAAATTTCGCAAAGCAAAACCAAGTTTCCTTTGACGTTCAGAGATGAAATGAGAATAATCATATATTTGTCTCTAGCCCTTTCTACTTTAATTAAGTTAAGTTTGGTACAATTCATTTAATCAATACTTCTAAGAGTTTCAAAATTCGACACATCACAGATATAGGGTTTTAACCTTTTAACCTTGGGTTTATGGCCACATGTTTTACATGAGTGTTCAGATTGTGGTCTGAACATGCACGCCTTTGCCATGTTAAATTTAGCTGGTTACTCCTAGAATCTAGAGTGCTTGATAGATTCATTTGTAAAAATGGTTATTCCTTACCACAGGCAAATGGCGGCCACAGTACACCTACTCTTTCTGACACTGGTAAGTACTTAGTCCTGAAACTTAATGGGCATAATTCATTTTAGAGGGAGCTACTCATCAAGAGCAAAAGAAGCTCATATTGACTACTTTTAAAGATAATGAGAAGAAACACTGTTGATCTCAGTCCTAGGCCTACTGTAGAAGAAGAAAAGCTGAGAACCCTGATAATAGGATGAAATTATGGTCTTGCATTTTGTAATTCATTTGCAGTTGCAGCTTTCAGTTGCTGAATCTAGCTTCTGCTGCCAGTCCGAATCTGATCCTTTTCAGCATGAAAACAAACTTGTCAGTCTGAACTGTGACAAATTATTTCAGATAAATAGCAGTTGTTGCCCCAGAATTTATATTGTATTCCGAGTCATCATTGGGAAAATATCACTTGATGCATTGGGTTCATTAACTATTACTGCCAGCTAGAAGTTAGCAGTATTACATGTACTAAAGTAACCTTTTAATGGTCCTATTTTGTGCACTTGCTGTGCAAATTGGTGAAGTGGATAATTCCTGAACCCTAGATAACAATTGAATAGACTGGGTATTTTGCTCTGTTTTAAAACAACTTTAAAAATTAGATAAAAGTGGTCACCATTACAGATCGTTGCCATCTCGCCTAAGCCAATGTGGATTCAAGTCTCGGGGTTTGGACAATGTGGGTATGTGAGAAAGCTTGCAAGTAGCTTCTCATGTGTACATGGTTATTTCCAGGGTTATTCAGCTGCCATTTATACTGGCCACCATGTATAGCCTATCTTGTGCTGAAAATGGCATTAAACCATACAACAAACAACAAAATATAGATAATTTGTGAATACAGGAAAGAACAAAACTTAATGCTGGGACCAAGCCTTATATGTTAATAATGCCTTTTGGAACATGTCAAACAGTTTAGTAACCTAGACTTAGTAGTTGAGATGTGTTCTACAACACTTTTGATACATGGCCTTTTTTTTATAACTTTATAAAGTGATAGACAAAATTTGTATACTAACACTGAAACTGTCATTTCACATCTTGATTTGGTAATAACATTCACAGTTACATTGACACTTTTTAATCACAGCAATACCTTACCAATCACTATTTTATAGCATTTTGCTTCATCCTGCTGAAACCATTTGATGTGAATATACCTTCCACAGGCTGGAAATTGTTTTATGGTCTTTAACCCAAATCACCTTTGAACCATTGAGTGAGACTTCCTTTCAGGACCTCCTGCTCAAGATTGTTTTTACTAGCCTGTGGGAGGAAGGAGCAAGATTTATGCATTATCTATCAACACTGGTTTTAGTGGGAAGTTAAAGCCATATCTTTCCATTGGCAACAGAGACTTTTAGCAAAAAGTAAGTTCCCTTTGGTAGCTCTACTAACTACTGAAATCTCCTGTGTCACCTTGTGGGGAAAATTTGCTGATGCTTCATGCTTCATGTATACACTTATCTTCTGATAGTTAATACCTAGCTAAGAGCACCTGGAATAATGGCAATATACATTATGTAAGACTATAGACCTGATTCTGGACAAAGATACTGCCTGTTATTTAATGTTACCCTATGACCCATTTGCAGTTAAATTCAAGGAAATTCTACCACCAGGTAGAGATTCCTGTTTTGCACTCAGTCATGATGTCCTGACCAGCTGGGAATCTTTTGAGGACCTGAAACCAAAAGAACAGGTAAGTAATAAATTACCCCAGGGGCAATTTTCAAAGAGACCAGACTGTATACAGTGGATTCAGATCAAGGGCAGAGTCACAGTAAGCAATTTGTTCCCAATAAGTTCATTTTCCCTGTTTTTACATGTGTGAACAGTGCCAGATGTGGATCATGGAGATGTTGGGAGGCATTAGACTGTACTTAGTAGCTGAAGTTTTGCACTCATTAAACAGCAGGAAGAAATTTAAAGACAATTGTAGTTTTGGATTTGCAAGTACCAAAAGAGAAACTAGAGGTGGATAGGCAAGTAAAAGATTCAACACTGAAGGAAAACACTCTCATTTAAGACTTTAAATTCATATGATGAGATAGTAATTAGCAACTGAGACTGTGAATAGGTCATTAACTGTATTTGTTCAATGTAATTGCCCTTGAGAAATTTGTGGATGGATAACATTTGTTATATTTTATTAAATTGTTATACCTTTTACCTGGAGTAATTTATTTACCTAGACCATCCATAGTGCTGACTGGGGACTCAAAGCTATTTAAATTTCAGATGTCCACCTTCTCCCGTGTTAGAAATACTGTAGGATGCATGTGACACTCAGTCTCAGCTAAATCTGCTAGGAAGGATCAATAAAGGGTTTTATGCCCATTTAGGGTCCTCTGTTTCAATCTTGATGAGTAATGAGAAAAGAAGTCATAGTAAATATCTATTTCCTTTTTATTAATGTATCTATTTATATTTTAGCTTCCACTGTTTCATGGTGGATTGTCAAAAGAGCTTGTCAGTCTCTTAACCAGTAGAGACTTTTCTTTTATTAGTCCATTAAGTTCATACTGTCCCTGCCCCAAGGGCCTATTGTAATGATTCTGTTTTGGAGGAAATTATCCAGACAGTATTTTGGCAATCACATTTTGCCTTGAGCTCTTCTACCTCCACTTGTTAGCACAGCAAAGTGCAAACATTTAGTTCTTTTGGATCCTAGTTGTGGCACTGCATGTGCTCCAGAGGGATACCAACATTTTGTAAAGTGGCCCTTACCCTCAAAATGGTGAGTACATTCCATTTATATGTTTTTGATCAGTTTAACACACTGGTCTATCCACCGAACTGACAGATTCAGTTGTGCTTGGTAAGATATTACTATTTAAATGGGGGGGGGCTAATTTTAATTATGCAATACTTACTTTTCCCATTGCTATTACAGAATGTCCTCCACTCTACTATACTATTCTGTCATAATCATTAATCTATAAAAAAAGATAACTGTTCTGTGGATGGTAATGTGAATTGCTTGAGTAGATCATGTCTTATTGACAATTTTCCACTCATTGGAGGATTCAGTCACATCAAATAGGCAGGATTTTTCTGGCAGAAAGCTACTGGCTACATATATATATATATATATATATATATATATATATATATATATATATATATATATATATATATATATATATATATATATATAATTAGTTTCCCATCTGAAAATAGATACTACATATGTGCCTGTTCAGTTTGACAAATACATTGTAGAATAAATTCTCAAATCTTGCACATTAAAAATCTAAATGTTTTTGCAATGTATCGTCATAGTGTACCAGTTTGGAGCATATTCTTACCAAGTGTTTTTTTTTTTTGTTGTCCATACAAGTTATTATCAATGCTTCTTTTTATTGTGTGATCAACTACAGCATATATTATGCATGGCAAATAATAGCGGTCCACAAGGAGGAGCAACTAAATGTGTTGCCCTCAGTGTAGTTTAGATTTTTAATGGCTTTAACAATTTTAGTCATATTTTTACAATGTCTGCAGGGTGACAGCTTATAGTGATGTGTAGACATGTAGCATTATGTCTCACCCAGTCACATTATCCTAAAACCAGGCTGACCATTCCAAACACCAACTTCTTAATGCTGAGTGCCAAGTGAGGCAGCTGCTAGTGTCCTTTTATGTTTTTGGTATGACTCGGGGGTCGAACCAGCAACCACCTTCATTTGAGGTGGATGTTCTAACCAATTGTGCCACATGAGCATATCATTTTGTAAGTCATTATTCATGTTATTGAATGGACTGCATAGGTGCTTACATGGTGTGTTAACATTGCAATATGCACTTGTTTTACTTACATTCACTTAAGTGATCTAGACAAAGAGATGGGGAAGTCTACAAAGAGTGGGTGGGGCAGTTCCTTTATTTCTCTCTATATAATTTTTATCTTATACTAAAGAAAATCTCATTTAATTTATAATTCAATTGTAGACTTGTCATTCTGAGTCAGCCACATTTTTAAGTAGCTTCCTGATGGTATCATACCAGTAGTTTGAAAAAAATATATTTTCTGTATTGCTTCCTGCCAAGGAATAGCTCTGTGTACATAAAAACACCATGCTGACTCATGTTTCTAATCAATTATGGAATGCACTCCACAGTTTCCTGTGATTTTTCAGTCTTAAAATCTAACAGTAACTGTATTTATCCTAAAATTGTATACCATAGAAATTTGTGTAGTTAAGTTGGAATATTTATGCACATGATATTTTTTTTCACTGGATATAAATATTACCCCATTTATACTACAACTATTCCCATAGGCTAATTCCTCAACATGATGCATGCAGTCAGACCTGTTTCATGGTCACCACTATTGAGCAATGACTTCACAACCCTTTTTTTTTTTAAAAAAAGACCAGCTTGAACCAAGTTGTTGTGAATATGAGCATCTATAGATCAGTCACCTGTCTAAAGGGACTACTGTTTTCACTTTACAGATGTGACTGCTTAATATAGTTTTCACTATCAACTTATATATTTACATGTACATGTATTTATTTATTGCTGCATTTATTCATGTGTTCATTTTGGTTCTTTTGTTTTGCACAATTTATGCTGAAATATTTTGTGTTCAACATGATAGTTTTATATCAAGATGAGTGTTGTATCTTCATTATACAAGGGTCCACTTCATTCCACATTGTTGAATATATGCCCATGGCATATATAACTTGCTGAACAATGTATGTAACAAGTTAACTCTTGCAAATGAAAATCACTTGACCAGTCTGAGAACTTTTTGTTTCCTTTTAGGCACTGAATACAGCACAAGAGCAGGATTTAGACAAAGGGAGGCCCTAAGCTATGGGAAGCTATAGAGGCCATATTTGGTATAAAATAAATTTGAGGGGGCCCTTCAGACTGAGTTCAGACTTTGGGGCCCTTGGGGCCCTAAAGCTGTTTAGCTTATGCCTAAATCCAGTACTGCACAGCACTTTCACTGGTGTCAGTGTTCCTTAATTTAAATGCTTGTGTGTGGAAGATTTAATTTTGGACAAACTTAGCATGATGTGTTGTTGCCTATGGTGGCTGCTACAAATTTTCAGATGCATATTTCCACAGATATAATGAGCATTATGAATGGAGCTATTTCTTTTAACTCCATCCAGTTAGCTTGCAGGTCAGTGGTACATAGTTCAGGGTACATTGTAGTTATATATGCCATGGTTGATGTGGAATAGATTAGATCAAAGACCCATGACAGTTGTAAATCACTAATAAAATGCCTTGCAGAGACACACCAGATCTACCAACCCAGCCTGGACTGGGTATATATAATTTATGTGAGCACAACTGTTCCAACTCCATTTGATGAATCCTCCTGAAACTTGTAAGACATTACTGACTTAGGTGAACATGTGGGTATGATTTTGCCATCAGTGATCCAAAGTTATTCCCCTTGTTTTGTGTTCAATGTATGTACAGTAAAACCTATCCATCTTGAGAGATCAGGTTCTCTGCACAATTTTATTAATTATATAGTGCTGTTACCTGTCATGTGAGACCACCTGTCTTAAGATACCATTATTTTGAGGCAGAATAAGTGGTCTTCCAAGACAGATTCCACTGTAATATATATGCTCATGTCATCATTCTTGTGTGTACAGCTAGTTCTACAGATACTGATCAATTGTCCAGAAGCTTGGCAGACACTGACATGCAGTGAACAAGTTTAATTTTGTTTTATTTTCCAGCACAGATTAAATTTTCCTTCTTAGTGGTTCTCTTTGTTAATGATACCTCTATCTACTTCATATGATCCTTGTTTTATTTGCAATTTTTGGTAGTCCCACAGATTTTGAAGAATTTCCCTAAACTTGGAAGACATCATTGACATCAGGTTAACTTGTATATCATTCTTTCTTTCTACTCTGCTGTTTTTTTTTGGGCTTTATTTTGTCTTGATGATATACAAGGGGTGTACACAAAGTGGTTTGGTACCTTGTTTTGGTAGTTTTGAACTTGCACTTAACTTTATTTATTATACGGTTGAGTGCACTTCCAGACATTTGGATCTTAGAGGAAAATAATATTTCTCATGGAAAATCCTTGTATCTTGAAATCATAATTACTGTGTTTAACTAGGAAAAGTTTGAGTACATCATTTCTCTGTTTATATATCACAGTGTCAACTTGGTAGTTGGAAAATATTTTGTAGAATTTGCTAGAGATCAGTATGTTTTCTTGAGAGAATTAAGGTTCTTGGTCAGCTTCTCGATAACAAAATGTTGTAAGAAAGAAATATTGTGTGAATGATGGGGGACTATTAGATCATCTGACAGTAAACTTTGATTTCTCAATTTTGTTACATTTTCATTTTCATGAACTTAAATCATTAATTGAAATACAGATTCAGATCTTGTTCTTATTTCATATCTGTAGGTACTTGTGTAAAAAGTGCAAACTTTTTGAGATTCTTGAGTGAACCTATGACCATTATGACATGTACATTATGTTTACTGTTTACTGCTTGGTAAGATATTACTATTTAATAGTACCATCTCAATCTGATATTCAGTATGCACTTTTTACACTGACATAATTAATATTGTATGAACAATAAATACACTACCATTTTCTAGCATTTGTTGAGGCAATTGTACTGTACAAATGAACATAACAAAGGGGGAGATTTGTGCCTGTTGGATGAAATCAGTATAAACTACATACACAAATGATGTAAGATGATGCATTGTGAAAAAATTTTATTTTAATGTGTATTATTTATGATAATATAAGCAACACTTGTCTTTGCAGTATAATGCAATGCCATTGTTCAGACGGCAGAATTCTTTTTTAACCTTACCATTAGAAAAATATTGACACTGCATTTGAAAATTCCCTATCCTCACTATTTACAGTTGTGTTTCAGCAGTTTCACTGTGACCATAATCAGAATTATTTTAAGTCATGCATATGTAGAAAAATAGCATATATTTATTAAGAGAAAAAAAACTTGTATTTGCTTAAAATGTAAGGAAGGAGAGAATTTTCAATTTCATGGACTGATGGTATATGGAAAATTAGATTTTAAAAGAATACAGTATATGCATGCAGCATGTCACATATTTGTTATTGAATGGTCATGAAACTTGACAAATATTATTGAGACCAGGCTAACATGTTCATATCGTTCTGGCATTTCACTCTGTGAATTTCAGTTGTACTGGTCCTTGTACTGGTCATAGATCAGAAGAGCTTATGCCTTTATTGGATAGGATGGTTTGTTTATTCTGCACCTGTCTTTTACCACAAGTTTGTTATGACTACTCCTAAACTACTTGGAGGATTACCATAAAACTTTATGTACCCATTCATCAAATGGTCTAGTTGGCCCTAAATGAAACTTGTACTACTCTGACATCCAGTATGGCCTTGTAGTGGCCATGTTGAAAATGTTGTTATAGCTACTTCTTTAGTTTCGATGGTCAGATCAATATGGGTCTTTTTTACTAAAAGATGACTTATGATGCTTGGTTGGTCTTAAATGAAAATGGTGCAAAACTGACATGTAAAATGGCCACAATACTGCCATCTTGAAAATCTTGTTATAACTACTTCAGAATGGTCATATCAGCATGAGGTTTTCATTTGAAGACTTATGTCTGGTTGGTGCTGATCATCGGATATGGCCATGAAAGTAGCCATCTTGAAGATCTGATTGCTGCTTTTCCTACATGGATATTCTTATCAACATTGAGATTTTTACTAAAATGCTTTAGTAAATAAAATGCTTTTTATGATTTAAGTTGTTCCTAAAGGAAAATGCTGATCTGATGGCCTCCACAGTGGCCATATTTAAAATCATGTTTTCTGACTACTGAATGAAAGTCATATCATGAAAATATTGTTATCTCTGTTCCCCTCCATTGAGGTCAGTTCTGTCATCAATTTGTGGGATAGTACATTATGAAACAGACAATCATGAGACCTACTCATTTTAGTCTGGAGGTCCAAGTCACTTTGTTTACAGGCTTACAGCAGTGCTTTGAGTGAGGACTCGATATGCAGGCCCTGCTGTTGAATAGCCACCACTTGAAAGTGGAAGATGTGTCTTCTTAAGACTGTTTCCTGGTTCATACAGGTTCATTTCTTCAAAGTTATTTTATAGGTATCTTGAAAATGTATGTTTAACACAGACAATTGCTTATAAACTGGTCATTGAAGCTTTGTTTAGAGTTACATGTATGTATTTGCTATGATTTCAAAAGAACAAGTACTTGATAAATCACAAGGTTTTGCATCATTGATTGGGATGAGTGTGTTTGAAAAGTGCCACACTTTTCATGGATGTTGTGAAAGCTTGCAAATAACATTAACTCTTTCTTCACTGATTGAGAATGAAGATTATTTTCATAGAATTTTGCCAAACATAGCATGCTGATTTGAGTGTCACAGTCAGTTCATTGTACAAGTCCTTAACTCTTAACAATGCAAGTATGAATCATGTAATTATGTAATGTGAGTATGCTGCATTCAGTGTTTAGGCAGTGGGGATATTTTTTATCAAAAGTAAATCCAAACAGTAGTAGTAGAAGGTTAGTGCAGATGGATCCCTAATTTAAAAATATTTTGATAAAATTTTGTGCACACTTTCCGAGTCATGCTTGTACCTTTGGAATTTTCCTTGGAATATTCAAAAAGTAGACATTTGACTTTCTTTTTAAACCAACATTGACACTGTGGGTCATTCTCTAATGTATGTCCTTCACTTCACTGGCTCAGTTCCAGTGTCACAACATGAAAACCATTGAGATCCCCACCCTTGAAGCATAAATACTCTTTCTCACCATGAAAAGACAAATTATTTATGCAGCCAGCATTGATCCCAGGGTCTCTTCCTACCTACTGATGTTTGGACAATGGGTTAAATGTAAGAAGTTAGCATGGGCTCCTGGATTTGCCTTTGCTCTGCACATGGAATTATATCATGGAAACCATTGGGATCCCCACTGTACAACCATATATACACTTTCACAGCATGAAAACCCCAAGCACTTATGCAAATAAACATTGTTCCCAGCATCTCTACCGTGTTTATATGCACTGTTTTTATGCAATGTACACTCATCAAGAAGAGGGGAACTTAACCACCCTGTAATGTGACAGAAAGGTAATAACCCCACACACAATATAGTTAGCAGATTTCAAGATAGACAGTATTCATCAGGTACTATTACTGCCTTTTACTTTTACGGAGCTCAAGTCTTGTACTGCTGTATGAAAATTCTTAATAGATGTAATTATCAAAGTAGAATTTTTCTACATATACCACTCTTAGAAAAGAAAAAAAGTTATAATTGTTACATGTTGTAAATAAAACACCATGAGCATCTTGAGCCACATGCTTGTTTGGAAACACAGCACATTAGTACAAATATGATAACAAGGACAGTGTGGTGACCTGTGACATTAAGTACACAAGTTTTATGCATGAGAAAATAGAAACAAAAATGTTCAAAAATTATTTCAGTAAAATCTCATTTAAGCAATGAATGTCATATGAGAATGTGCAGAGAAGTAAATAATATCTTTTATAAGGATAATTTGTAACTTTCATCAGTTTGAATTTGGAAAAGTTCTAGAAGGGGTGATGGTGGTTCGAATCCTACAAATTTTAGGAGAAATCCATTTGTTAAATCAACCCCTGCTATGAAAACGGCACCAAGGTCAAACACTAAACAGAGGCAGCCTTTAACCATGTTAACACATTTTTTTGTTAATTTTTCTCTTGACTTTCATGTGTCATTAAAGACAACCAGAAGATTGCAGTTATTGGTGTTTTTGTGCCTGCCTTGAGAAAATATTAGAGCTGGATTTGATTCTTTGTCTAGCACCACATCATCATATACTATGAGATTGTTGATTTTCCCATTAAGATTATCTACCAATGGCCCATCATTGATGTTGGTGAAAAATCTATATCAATGTCATACTCGTCCACCAACTTGTTCTTTCCATTAAAATCTTTAAGTACATGATCGATCACTGATCATTTGGAGACGATTTACCCGACTTAAGCCAGAACATTTTCAGATTAAGTAACATTTGCATCCTTCCAGATCCAGATGGACCTGTGATAATTGCTCTGATAGCATTTGGTAATGCTGGATGATGCATGACTTGCTTTTGCTCTTGTGTTGCTGAGTAGTCAGTGACATCCATGTTGTAGAAATATAAGTATATGGATTTATATTGTGTTCAATGCAAAGCACCCACCAATACTAGTTGTTTATAAACAATAACGATGAGAAATACAAAACTTGAGCTTAAAGGCAAGTGTATGATATGTGGTACGAACAAATACAGATTTGCATCCTCGTCGCTAGCAAAACATGGTGGTAATATTGCTACTTCGCTGGTAAAACTACCAAGGATCCCATGGTCTAAGTATCCTGGCAAGAAGCAGCTTCCTGGATATAATTATTGTGGTCCTGAAACCTGACTATATCCAACTTGATGAGCGGTCAATAAAGATAAGGTAAGTATCCAGTAAATGTGATTAATCAAGCATACCATGTACCTCAGGTACAAAAATCCAGCTCTACAAGATGGCATATTGCAGATGTGAAGTTGATTCACACCCTGGTCTTTAAAAAAATAAGAATCTCAGAAAATCTCTGGCCAATTGGTTGATAAGATCTGTGATGAAAGGTAAACTAGTGTTAGAGGCTGGAAATTAATCATAAGTAACTATTATATGGAGTTAATTTATTATAGCCCAAGAGGATATTGAAGGCTAGAGCAATGATTATTAAACTAGTAGACTTGCTGATGCAGCAGGGGTCACATGTTTTGTTGTGGCAGATTGGTTAGCAAGACAGGCAATATGGCAAATTTATCTACCACGCCTAATAAACATCGATATGCACATTTTGATGTTGGCACTCACAATGAAGTCCATCAGACAGATATTTTGTTTGTACCACAAGATACAAAAAACTGGTAGATGTCAGTAATGCACAGAAAAATACATGTTGACTGTCATTGATATTGCAAGTCGATATATAAAAGCGCAACCACTATTAACAAAGACAGTAACTGAATTTGCGTCTGTGTTTGAATTAATTTATCAACATGGCATCCTGCGCTGGTCAATTTCTACAGGTTGATGCTGGCAAAGAATTTCTTGGTGTATTAACACTGCTGATGCAATAAATTAATATTAAAATCAGATGAGGGCACAATGATTTAACATTATCAGACAATCATCAAGTGGTTTAATTGAACACTTGCTGAGCAATTGTTTATATATCAATATGCGAAGGAAATGTCTATTAACAAAGTTCAGGAAGACATGAGATCTCATGAAAGAGTTGCAAGACCACCAAGTGTGATAGCTGCATTAAATAATGAAATTAATCATGGAATTTCAATAAAACCTATCAATACAATCTCGAAACACATACCATTTAAGTGACATGACTCTTCCTCTCAGAAACCATTACTCAATAATGTGACTGTAAGATAGTTATATGAATCTGGTGAACTTGAAGGTGGGACAAAAAGAGCAACTGTTCTTATTTGGAATGTAACCACACATAAAATTTCAAATTTGGTAAGATCCACAGGTAGACCTGGAATCTATAGATTAGATTAGCTGCACTTCACCATGGATTTGTACATAAACAATGGCAAATAATTACTGAAGAAATACAAATACTGCTAGTGATGGGAGATTTAAAAAAAAAACATTTTAAAATACTTTCAAATTTATTAACTGAAGAATTTATCAGCAAAATCATGTAATTATGTAAAGATAGAACATCTAAAGCAAAATTTCTTAGAAGTTAGCTAGAGTGTTTAAACTGGAACAAACCACCAAAAAAATGTTTATATTTATTGACTTGACTGTTTAACAGCAAAATCATTTTATATCATTATAGATTTTAAAAATTTAAGACTAGATCAAAATGTTATCCATATTACAAATTAAACAGAAGGTACAAATCAAATGTTTGAGTAATACCAAACACAAATCATTTTTCAAAATACTGCTTGTTGTTTTTGTTACACTGACTACCAATAGTCAAGTGCTTTTGTTTAACCTTTTACCTAATATAAGCACCTTTTGGCCCTCTGCCGTCGTACTGTACAGGTGCCTTTTGGCAATTTACATAAATAAATAGCCATTTTTAGCGGGTTTTCGTAGCGCCACCTTCAGGGTACCCTCTCCCTGTTAGATACTACATTCATTGGTGAAAATGACCATTACATCAGATCATGTGGTCACTGTTGATGCTCTGGTTGAATAGGTCGTAACTGGGTCATATTCTCCATTCGACAAAGTGGCGGTCTCTGATATCGTTCAGTACTTGAAACAGTAGAATCACAACTATGAATGCTTCGATAACATGGGGAAAAGCTCTGAGAGTGAGGTAGAAGCCCTTAGTTTTTATAAATTATCAAATTACACTGATTTAGTGATATAGCAGCAGACTAAGAACTTGTAAATTTTGAGTATGAAAATTTGCCGCTGCCGTTTATCATGTGACTTCACTGATTTGATAGTGAACGAGTTCTCTCAAAATTTTAAAGTACATACAAAATTCTTTTGTTAAAAAAAATTATACAGCTATAACGACCTTATTTTACTCTTAAATTTATCCATACATAATATATATGTACCAAAAACGTAAAATGGTTAAATTGCTGTTAAACATGACATACACTTCACTGCATAACAGGCCTATGCTTAGCGGACTGCACTGTGAAATTTTTGCTACATGCATATCGAAGGGCTCAAAAGCCATACACTCTATGAGGGAAAGGGCTATGAATAGTATCAAGTCCACATAGTCACAGCTTAAATGAGCCCATTTCCTGCTGACAAGATGTGTAGCCAGACTGAATACCGTCTCACTGGATACAGATGATGGAATAGTGTACTTGGCATGATGCCCCAGTGCTAGACATCACTATAAACTGTCGCACTGCAGACATTGTAGCAATATGATTGAAAATTTTTTAAAAGCTACATTAAAAATCTAAAAATACAACACAAAAGCATAGCACGTCCATCTGTTTGCTCACGGTCAAGTACAAACTCAAGATCCTTCATACTGTAGTATGATTCTGTAAACAGCCCTACAGAGCTAGATCTTTGTCCTGTGTTCTGTTGTCAAGTTCTTGTCTTATTACATCTCCAACTTTGGCAGTTGGAGATAGATCAGTAGCATTCTATTCTACACATTTGGCAAGTTTAAGTAGTATTGGGATAACTTTATGAAGGGTTGGTGATTTACCTCTACAAGCACTGTTGCATTCATGAACGGTGAGAGAACTTCCACAAGTTTTTCAACCAATTTTTGTTCATCTTATGTCTGGACACAATTTTTAATGTTGCAGCTACTGACTTGCTTATGTTTGGGTTACTGATAATAGCCATAATAGCATGTGCCTGCTTATGTTTGGGTTACTGATAATAGCCATAATAGCATGTGTCTGCTTATGTTTTGGTTACCAATAATAGCCATAATAGCATGTGTCTGCTTATGTTTGGGTTATTAATAATAGCCATAATAGCATGTGTCTGCCTATTTTGGTCACTGGTAATAGCCATAATAGCATGTGCCTGCTTTTGTTTGGGTTACTGATAATAGCCATAATAGCATGTGTCTGCTTATGTTTGGGTTGCCAATAATAGCTATAATAGCATGTGTCTGCTTATGTTTGGGTTATTGATGATAGCCATAATAACATGTGCCTTCTTATGTTTGGGTTACCAATAATAGCCATAATAGCATGTGCCTGCTTTTGTTTGGGTTACTGATAATAGCCATAATAGCATGTGTCTGCTTATGTTTGGGTCATTGATAATAGCCATAATAACATGTGTCTTCTTATGTTTGGGTTACTGATAATAGCCATAATAGCATGTGTCTGCTTATGTTTGGGTTACTGATAATAGCCATAATAGCATGTGTCTGCTTATGTTTGGGTTACCAATAATAGCCATAATAGCATGTGTCTGCTTATGTTTGGGTTACTGATAATAGTCATAATAGCATGTGTCTGCTTATGTTTGGGTTACTGATAATAGCCATAATAGCATGTGCCTGCTTATGTTTGGATTACTATAATAGCCATAATAGCATGTGTCTGCTTATGTTTGGGTTACTATAATAGCCATAATAGCATGTGTCTGCTTATGTTTGGATTACTGATAATAGCCATAATAGCAGATGTCTGCTCAAGCAGTTGTTCAAGCATGTCATGAGTGCTATTCCATATAGTTGGAACATCCATCTTGAGCTTGTGTCCTCTAGCACCTATGTCAAGTAGTAGCTGCTGCTTAGTCATTAGCAAATCATTTATGCTTGTCTTGGATGAAAAAAGGTCACAAATTTGTGCCCCTTTGCAATGATTTGTGACAGTTCTGGAATAGCAAAAGCTTTTTTCATAATAAGGTTGAGTCTGTAACCATATTAACCAAATTGACTCCATTGAAGTAAATCAGAAGCCTTTATTTCATTGGCTGCATTATCAGTGACTCCAGTTGGTGTTGGAAGACTCCAACATCTCTGAGTGGCCAACAGGCTTTCTTTTTGTTTTTCCCAGTGTGAAGTGACTGTTTTCAACGTTTCCTGTTTCAAATACAACACTTATCAGTTCCCAGTCTTTGGAAATAAAATGTGCAGTCATTCTACTTTCTTTGTTTAATGAAGTCCATGCATCATGAGTAACAGCTATATCAGCAACATTATGTAACTGTAGTTCCTTTTTCATTTTTTTCTCAGCCAGGCTTTCTTTTCAGCTAGTTTGGAGAACACTGATATACAACCTGGAATTTTATACCTGAAAAAGTTAAGTTTGAAACATTTAGTTATTGTAATCAATACATGTATTTGGAATATTCCTCATGTCTAAATATACCTGTAGTGAAAATAACTCATTCACCAATTCTGTATGCTGTGCTATCTGATTTCAAAGTCTACCTTTGATCTCAATAAATGCCTCAGGGGGCAGGAAATATCTACTCATATCCTGAAATTGTTGATCATTTCTTCCTCTTGTGTCAGGTAGACATGCATCATAAGAATAATACTGATAATCATGCACCAATTCATCTTTGAAGACTGGTGCAGCCATGTCAAATGTGGAATCAGATACACACTTGAACATTTTGTTATATTTGCTATTGTCCAACATGAAGACAACTTCATGCTTTTAGACTTGTGGTTATATTTTTTCCTTTTCTTTTCTGATTGCACCAGTAGCATGGGTACACAAGCTAATTCTTTCAACTGTTCATTTGCAGCTTGATTTATTATTTTACTGACACTTGTATTCCTCACTTCAGTGCTGGGCAATTTTACTAGCTGCAGTTTTTGTTATATAAATCCTGCTAGTCAATCCTTGATTGCTGAGTATGCTTTACTTGCAGCATTACCCTGGTGCCAATATCCTTATCATGAACACGATCAATACATTGTTCCTACTTGCTTTGCAATTGGGATTGCCTTTGGGGCTACAGTTCTGAATAGACCCTGAAGGACATTGGGTAGTCCATTTCTGCAGATACCTTTATATGATGGTAATCATGAATTTATTACCCTGACTGTTACAGGTCCACCTTAAGCATTATGTATGATCATATTATTTTCTGTCACTGATCTAATTGCATACCCTCAATCACTGATTTAATCAATGAGGGACCAATAAACATTAATGTCCAGGATACCACCTGTTAATAATCACTAATAGCAGCTGCCTCATTGATGATTTCTGGAGAATTAGTGCTGGTTTGTCTTCCACCAGTCAGAATTTCTAGTCTATCAACAAAAGGAAGGACATTATTGTAGCATGGCGCAGTGAGACCACTCCCTTCTTCACCTGTACCAGGAGTGACAAGACCACTTCATATAGCACCAGAATGAGGGTTTTTTTTCCTTTAGAATCATAAATACTTAATCTTCTGCAGTTTCTTCTCTTGTTTGAGATCTAGTACTTATGCCTGATATTTTCCTTTCTTCTCTTTCTCTTTTGAGCTGACAATTCATTACTTCTTTTTGTTGTTTTTTGTTTTTTTTTTTGGTTTGCTCATGTGATGTACTCAAGTAGTACCTGGTTAAACATTTTAAAATGTACATCATCACTTCTGACTAGCTGAGCATCTGAAACAATGCGATAGACATACTGCCTGCCTTTTTAAATTTTTTAATATACTCCTGCTTCACATACCTGTATTTTTCATTCCACCCAAAGGCATCAATGTTAAGTAATTTTGTTTTATCTCTGAGAGCTGCAATACCTCCAGGGGTAAATTTATCAATCAAATCAACTTTTGACGATTGATCTTTTGTTTCTGGCATACAATCCTTTTCTTCACAGGTCTCCTCAGGAGCATGGTCAGTGCCATTATGTGCTTGTTGTGTTTCTTTCTGTAATTGTTGTTGAGAAGCAGCTATTTCAGCTAGAAGTTCTTGTAGAATCTTTTTTTTAGTTCTTTCTGCTATTTTCTCAGTTGCTTTATCTATTTGTGCTAACATGGGAAGAAGATCTTTAGTAGTCTCTGTAACTGGTTTGAATAATTCTGCTGTATTCATAGTTGTTGCTTGACAGAATCATGAACGGGAAGATATTTCTTAATTACTTCTAGTCACTGTGGGGCTAATTTAGCTGTAGGAGATCCAATAGTTAGCACATAATCATCATTATTATTGATGTAAAAATGATTCAACTACAGTCTACAGTCACATTTTTCTCCCACTCACATGGCAGGGGACTGAATTTAAAAATGGTTTGAGTGGCCAAGTGGCCTAAAGCACTGTCCGTTACGGATCACTGCCATCACACATCTGTCTTCGTGAGTTCAGTCTAAGGTGAGTTCAGTCTAAGATTCCGAGAATGTGTGTGGATATGTGAAAAAGCTTGCCAGTAGCTTCTCGTGGGTTGGTGGTTCTTTTTCCCGGTTTCTTCCTCTATCATTATTACTGGCGGCCATGTATAGCCTATCGTGTACTGAAAAATGGCGTTAAGCCCCACAACAACAAAAATGGTTTGCTAAGGTGGAGGATTTGCCTCCCCTGACACATTGTGTCAAGTCACACAGCAGCAATATAACCACTCACATTTCATTACAAGAATCCATTAATAGGACTGCAAAGTTATGGTTTTACTATTTGCCTACATATTGGTAGTAAGGACATACATTGGTTAAATAATAATTGTTTCATTGTCTTTTTCGTATTTTCACAAAAATGAATGATGTCAGAAAACAACTTTGAATTCCATATGTTTCTATATCAACATGATTAAATAATTAGGCTAAATCTAGTATCACATAATATTTAGACTGTTTTCATTGAATTATATATCTTCCTTAATCTTTTTGCCCAATTATTAATGAAAACTGACAATCTATTGATGTGGTATTTCATAGACCCAATGATGTCTGACATTACAGGTTTCAAACTGATTTTATACAGAAAACAGACTTAACTCAAACATAGCAGTTAACATCTTCATTTTAACAAATATTAAATAAGAAAGTGCATTTCACTGTTTATGTTCTTAATAAAAGTTATTTCCATATGGATGTTTAAATTTTGAAACAGAAGTTGGTAAATGTTTCATGATTAAATAGTACCCTAGTCCTAACTTTAGGAATCAAGCAGTGATATCTTGCTCCGGAAAGGGTTAATGGTTAGTTATCTATTAACCCTTTTACCTTATACAAGCGCCCTTTGGCGCTCTACAGTAGTCCCATACAGGCCCCTTTTGGCACTTTACCTGATTCCCATACAAGCGCCTTTTGACAACTCTGTAAACAGCAGCCATTTTTAGCGGGTTTTTGTAGCACCACCTTCTGGGTAAACCCCTTATTAGATACTACATTTGTTGGTGAGGATGACCATTACATCAGATCATGTGGTCACTGTTAATGCCTTGGTCGAAATCTGCTTTTTAAAGTACGTAGGTCTTAACTGTCTTGTAAACTCCCATTCAACAAAATGGTGGTCTCTGATATCATTCGGTACTTGCTTGAGTAGAATCACAACTATGAAAGCTTCAATAATTTAGGTAAAGGCTCTGAGACTGATGTGGGAAGCCATTAGTTTTTATAAATTATCAAATTCAACTGATTTAGTAATGTAGACGCAGACAAAGAACTTGTAAATTTTGAGTATGAAAAATTGCCGCTACAGTTGATCATGCGGCTTCACTGATTTGACAGTGAACAAGTTCTCTCAAGATTTTAAAGCACATACAAAATTCTTTTGTGAAAAATAATTATACAGCTATAATGACCATATTTTACTCTTAAATATTTCCATACATAAAATGTGTACCAAAAAAGTAAAATGGTTAAAAATGTTGAACTTAACATACACTTCACTGCATAACAGGCCTATGCATAGCGGACTGCATTCAGTATCTTTGCTACATGCATCTCAAAGGGTTCATAAGCCATAATCTCTATGAGGGAAAGGGTTAAAAGAGCCATATAAACCTACAATAATTTGTGTCAGTATCAACACCCCATAATATAATTTCACTTTCTGCTACAACACATCACTTTGAAATTCCTGACCAGAATGTGAGACCATCTCAAATGTAAACTACTGTCATTGTACACAGGACAGTCCTTTTTACTTTCCTAACAGAAGAGGGTAAAATGTTATATTTTTCTGAAGGGTTGGTCATCCACCTTGCCTGGTAGCATGACTACTGCAATTTATGTTCAGTATATTTGCTACCCATTTAAAGGCATCTCTTAATTAGTCCCATAAAACTAATCAGTAACCATTATGTAACATCCTTCAAAACATCCTTATCAATGGTTAACAAACTCTGGTTCTAGGATGGTTTTTCATAACAGGATAGTAAGGGCACCATGTGCAAACTGAATGTTATGTACAGCTGTTTGGGGTTTCAGTTAAAAATAGAACCCAATATTTTACTCAGGTAACAGTGAATGCAGACATAGATGGTTGTCCATAAATTCATTAATTTGTCAAATGTTAATACTATAAAAAATGACTCCACAATGAACATCTTTTTATTTAATTTGCTGAAAGTATTACATGTATGACAGGGCAGGTCATTGATCATTACATAACCCCTCAGCCAGACACATTGCTTGTAACAGTGGGGTGATAAAAATTCAATTTTTAAAAATTATTTTTCCAACCAGCAAGACACTTTTCGGGTATAAATCAAAATACACAAGTTAGTATCAAACTGCCATAGTCTTATGTACTTGCAATGATTACACAATATTTATTGTAATCTTTTTTTTATTCAAATGACTAATGTCACATTTTTGTTGTTGCAACTATAAGCTTTTGATTCTAAAGATCAGTGATGAACTTCCATTGTTTAATCATTAGTGACATATGAAATAATGAAAAAAAATATTAATAATCCCCATTTTCTAACTTTCTTTAACATTGTACACAATTTCATTGCAATCCTTGGGAGTGAGAGAGAAAAAGAATGAAACTGAACATAATACCAATTAACCTAAACAAATCTTTCTTGTTGTAAGGATATGTGTACACTTTCCTTGGGATTTATCTACAGTGTTCATATAATTAATTATACATTGTTTCCAATAGTCTTTTGTTACTTAGTTTGGTAAATTTTATGGTTATGAGGCACACATACTGTTATGCTGTTTTTATTTTTTATTTTTTTTTATTTTATTTTATTTGTTAAACCTATAAGATTCTAAGAAACTGCCATGAGGATGAGGATTGCCACAAGAATTTTTAATCACAAGATTTGTTAGTTCTAGCCATTTTGGACAGCTTGTTGTAACTACCTCTCTTAAAGATGAAAAGTCATTTTGACATTGGCTGTTCACTAGAAGAATTCTTTTGGTGCCTGTATGTTAACACAATGAAAATGATGCAGAATAAAGTTATACTGTACATCCAGAATGGATTGTTAGTTTTTGGAGGTTTATGCCATTTGTAAGCATGTGATTGGTTATGCATGGTGCGGATCTGACATCCACTATGTTACTGATAATTTATTGTTCTAGCCATCTTGGACAGCTTGTTGTAACTACCTCTGTTAAAGATGAAAAGTCATTTTAACATTGGCTGTTCACTAGAAAAATTCTTTTGGTGCCTGTATGTTACCAAAATAAAAATGATGCAGACTAAATGACCATATAGCAACAATGTTGTGGTCATCTTAAAAATGTTGTGTCTGCTCCTCTCAAATGGATGGTGTTTTCACAACGACTATTTAAGTAACAACTATTTAAGTACCGACTATTTAAGTACGTACTTAGTCATAAAGAAAATGGTACCAGTTTAAGTTATACTGTACATCCAGAATGGATGGTTAGTTTTTGGAGGTTTAAGCCATTTGTAAGCATGTGATTGGTTATGCATGATGTGGATCTGACATCCACTATGTTACTGATAATTTATTGTTGCATGTGTTTGCATTCCCATGAAACTTCATTACCCTGGAAGGGCTGCACATTAACAGTTAGGGCACTGACTGAACTGAAACTTATATTTGGATAAGAAAAATTAATTTGCATCCCACCATTCCAATAAGGCAAGTGACTTGAAGGACTAAACAATCGATTAATTTTTCAAGATTTTAAAAGCCAAAGAGTGAACTTTTGTTAGAAATAACATCAGCGTTTGCAGAGCAGTTCATCTTTATTGCTGCATCAGATTGCCTTTAAAAAATTAAATACTGGCATTCATAAGTTTTACTAAAAATATTTATTGACTTTCTTCAAACATATTATGTACCATTTCCAAAACTGTAAATGGTTTCCACATGAAGTATTTTAAGTGAAGTTTGTGCATGGATTATACCAAATTTGAATAAGAAACCTGATGATTTTTAGGTAAAAGATCATTGGAACATGTTGATTAATTATCTCCACAGTCAACTGGACCCTATGAGTGCTTACATAGATGACTTAAATACAGGACAGGTATGTAATGTACATATCTTGATTGTATTTCAGATTAGATCAAC
Organism: Potamilus streckersoni; assembly: GCA_016746295.1. Lineage (NCBI taxonomy): Eukaryota > Metazoa > Mollusca > Bivalvia > Unionida > Unionidae > Potamilus > Potamilus streckersoni. Next base: position 3,698,730 of record JAEAOA010001970.1, read on the forward strand.
ATGCCTTTTATAGAAAGGATCGTCACACCCACTGCTGTAAGCCGTGTGGAAGTAGACAAATCAGTATCCAACGAACTAGAATGTGTAACAAATCACACACTTGCTAACATCATTCGCCAGCTCAGTGTGCTGAGCAAGCATGCAGAGGACATGTTCACGGAATTAACAAAAGAAACTACTTTGTTTTTCAATCGTGCCAATCAGTTACAGAACAGAGTGGAACACTTACGCATTAAAGTGACACAGCTGAATCCAACAGAAGAAGTTGGTGAGTTAAATTTTTAAATTATCTATTTCTTTTGCTTGTTTTTAAAAGAGGGAGAATTACATGACAATTGAACATATCTGCTTTCCTATTTCATAGCCTAGTTGTAGGAGCTATAAGGCTGTAATGGCACATTTCAAAAACATCATTTATCTATTAATACCATGGCAAAAAATGTTTCAGCATGTGAAAAACTAATGGAATGGTGAGAGAAATAATAATACAGCATAGCTTTTCTTTACCATAATCATTATAAATAGTTTTTGTTTTATTTTGATTTGTAGACTATATTCTATAATTTTATGACGTCACTCACTTGGACTTTAGATGAACCTCTTCAGAGTTGGAAATAATAATGTGAATTCTTCATATGAAAGTACTGAAAACAGCATTCAACAAATTTAAAATGCAGTGTATGTAAGTATTATTAATCGAAAGGTTCCCATTTGATGAATTACTTGAGTACACAGCTTCCCAGTATTCTCGGCTGAAGATTGGCAGGTAAAAATGCTGGTAAAAACAACCCCACCAAAATGGAATAGTTATTAAACAAGTATTTATTGCAGAAAGAGATTATATTGAAGTGTTATGAATTTTATTCTACTTGTGATGCAAATATGTATAAAATGTTTTTTTTAAAAGGTAGAACATAATGTTGATCTTAACCCAAAAGAACTGTACCTATAATAACTTTGTCAATGACAATTTTAAGAACTCCACGCAGTGTTGAGGTAAAGGTATAATCACTGAAGCTCAACGCAGCAGTTCAAGCCTCCTTGAGAGCATACGTTTTTGATTTAAATGGTTTTTTTTCCTTCATTAATTTGTTCCTATTGCACTATTTCTTTCAGTTTTTCTCTTGTCATCAATTCAAAAATTGTAATTCACTTAAAAATTACCCTAAAAATTTTTTAAATACTGTACTGCTATTTAACTGGTTGCATACATTTATCATTATCTAGATCATTATTTTTTATCCCTCCACTGTTTATTGATACTGATTAGTACAAAAAAAATTTAGCTTGGTGTATATGTGTTTGTGTGTATGAAAGAGAGAGAGAGAGAGAGAGAGAGAGAGAGAGAGAGAGAGAGAGAGAGAGAGAGAGAGAGAGAATGGCCATATAAAAACAAGAACTGGAGAGGATGGAGCCTTTTGGGGTCTATCTTTCACATATTTGTGGGTGTTCTTTGGTGGATTTTGAATTACATATACCTATCTTCTTTTTTCTTATAACTTAAAATGTATGTGCATGTTGTATAAGTGCTTGTGGATTGTCAAAATAGGATGAGATGGTCTACCATAGTTGCTCCATTTTTCCATACCAAAATTTGATTGTAGGCCTCACCACTTGAGTAAAAAAGCCTCTTTTTAATAGTTTTGATGTACCTTGATGTGTGTGTGTGTGTGTGTGTGTGTGTGTGTGTGTGTGTGTGTGTGTGTGTGAGTGTGTGTGTGTGTATTTGTACATGCATGTGTATATCCTCAGCCAGGTAAATGCACACATTGATGTATGTAAATTCTTATGCATGAACTCAATGTTGAATGGTCAGTTTATGACAGATCAGAAGAGTTGTAAAATTTGGATGGGTGTTTTGACTTTAAATCTTGAGGATTTACTTCAGTATTGAACAAATTTCCTTTTTCTTTATTGCAATATTCACATCATCTCATCCCAGTTTGGTAGCACCTTTCTGTTGTAACTGTGCTAAGGGGAATTAGTCCCAAGTGAGTGTTTTTCTTTATTGACTATATTGATATTCTTTAAAAGGAAATAATCATAGTTCATAATGTACATATTGTAATTGTAACTGGGTGGTGTAGTGTTGTGCCCACTGTTACTTGTTTTGGTGATCGTTATCTAGAGAATGACCTCCCCTGATGTCATTGCTCAGTGCCTAGATAGATAGAACATTGACAGAGAACTAAGCCAGACTGGTGAGAAGAAATAAACACGAGCCCCCATAAACAACAATTAAATAAATTTTTAAATAATTAATACCTAAACTAAAAGTTGCGATTTCAATCCAACAGATTTACATTAATAGAATTGAATAGCAGTGTTCAATTTATGGATTCGTGCATCATAGTAATGAGTGGTGAAAAGTCCATGCCTGTCTTGCATCACCTAGTGTCATTTTTCTATAGGCTTTGAGTATTCCATGTCTATCGTGTATGCTTGGTTCTTCCTCTGACCCTTTATACTCTGAAGTCTCTATCTGTGGACTTCCCTCTTGGACTGTCCTCATTGTGTTCTTGGGGATAGATATTGAAAGCTGTTCCCTTAAATGACAAGATTACAGCTAAGGCTATATATGTTTCACAACCTATCCTTATAAATAATCTCTCACTTTTGTTATTTAAAAATGTAAATAGCTATCCACACTGAATAAATTTTTACATAATGTGACCTTAATGATTAAGGTCCTATAAATGTACTGTAAGGTAAGGTACAATCATTATCTATGGCTACAAATGACCATTCCAGGATACATGCCAGACTTTAATTAAACAGTTCATCTTTCCTGTTCCACACAGAAATTTATTGGCACTTGACACATGTTCTGTGTATAAATGATGCTGCCATATATATCTGCATACATTACTATACATCTTCTGACAGCTGGCTAGCCAGTTCCACTCAGTAAGATAAATGCTCAATTACTGTTGTATAAGATTCACTAAATGCTAGCTTTTAGTAACCAGTATCCTGCAAGATCATTTAGACATTGCAAAATCATATATAAATATTCAATTATCAGTATCATCCTACAGACAAAGGAAATTAATTCATATAACCATAAGAAATTTTACACATTGAATATTTGGATTACATCACAAATCTATCAATTTTGTCAATGAACTAATAACTGATTAATTGAAGAATTAAATTGCATAATACTATCATATCAAAAGAGTCCTGTGAAATGGAGTAAAAAGTACTTGCATGGATCATAAGCATATCAAACACATTTTCTTAAAACCAAACAAACAAAATCGAATAATATGTGGAAATTAAAATTGCATACCTTATTGCTGTTTCTTTTGCACACAATATTGTTGTCCTAGCACTATTGCCTGTCTTTTCCTTCAAAGACATGTATCTGGTGCCTTTACTTTGTTAACGAGGAAAGACACTTATCAGGAGCTGGACCTTTTGTCTTCTCATTCTGAGCCAAGTTGCTACCTTAAATTCTATATTATTTTAAAAGTGTATGCCTTAATTTTAACTGACCAATCAAAAACAACTTTTCCTAAACTTTCCACAAAATAATCATGTCTTTCATCAGTTTTGACAGCCTAGAATATGATGCAACTGGATATAATACACACTTGATTACAGAGAGAGAGAGAGAGAGAGAGAGAGAGAGAGAGAGAGAGAGAGAGAGAGAGAGAGAGAGAGAGAGAGAGAGAGAGAGAGAGATGAGCATTTTGCCAGTTAATTTTTTTGTTTTTATATTTTTGAATTGACACCAGTGTGTGCATGCATAAACTGAAAGGTTGTCATTACTAGTTAATATTATCAATCATATTTGCTTCATTATTTCATACACATCAGAAAGGAAATAAGTTTGTGTTGAATTTGTGCCCACCCCCCTACACAGTACAATTAAAAGATAAACACTTGTTTTGTTTTAAAAAATGAAAGAAACTAACCTTACAGTGTTATAATTTATTCTTTCTTTTGTTATCATGCAAAATTTATTGGGAAAAAAAAGAATATATCATCAAATTCTGTAAATGTAGTGGATAGGGCTTATGCATCCTTACTGTAGCATGTATCACTTATGTCAGATAACAAAATTTCAAAAGAGATGAGAATATCACCTGATTGCTTCAAGGCATCTGCCATTCATGCATGATAAGTTATAAAGTGTAAAATGACCAAGATTGTATTGTGTCCAGGTTAAATATATGATGGTATCTTCCAAATATTTTAAAGTACATTCAATGTGAATGCAGATGATAATCTTTTCCCCAGCATGGAAAAAAAGTATTATTAAAGCAAGTTATTACTATGTATGCTACTTACCCTGCAAACATCAATTATGATTGCATAGGCAAACACATAGAAGCTTGGGTAATGAATAAACACAACTGGCATTGAGCATTAAACTGATTGCTTAAACTTACCTATTATCAAATATAAAGGTTATTTTATTACAAAGCAAGCTAGCCCCTTTGATTCCTAAGTGTGCCAAATTTTTTTATATGAAGTTAGCCAACATAAGAAGACAGCACAGGAATTGTATAAATAAATTGAAACAATGGAACAGTTTTGAAAGTGACACATTCTAGTGCATCCTGCACACATATTGACATAAAGCCAGACAGTAAAGTAGTTTTCACTACTTTCTTCTAAATGTTTATAGTCTTTTATTTTCGACAACAAGAAGCATGTACTTCGTCTTGTGGGGATAACTTGCGCCATTTCCGGTTGGTGTCCTCTATAGGTGGGAAATCATAGCTAAGGGGAAATAACAGTGTTGTGTACTTCTGTTTCAAGTAGTTATTATTCTTTACACTTAATAATTTTTTATTCTTTTTGTGTAAGTGTAACTACTTTTAATCGTGTAATGCAAATCTGATGCAAAAAGAAAAAAGTTTGAGTATGGCATGTGACCTTTGAGTATTAAGGAAAACTAGCTACCATTGATCTGTAGTAGATTTACAAACACATAATCCCATAGCTGTAATGACATCTGCATTTCCATTTCTCAGCCAGAACTAGAACCTAACATCAATTCTTCAGAGTGATTACTGCTACCATATTTAAATGGAATCACAGCCACTTTATGTAATAGTAAATAGAAATATCTTCCTCTATTATAGAACTACCATTACAAGCCTCAAAATTAGTGCTAGTCCCCCTAGACTGAAGCTAGTAGATCTCCTGTTGGACTAGTAACATTTGTAATGTTAATAGTCCAGTGGGCTAGCAAGTTTCAGTTGTCAACAGTCAGCTTTTGTTTACCCCAATCCTTAATAAAGACTTTACTTCAGCAGATGTTCTGTAGAATCAAAGTAGTGACCATAGTAAACAAAGTAATAAAATCATAGCATGAGAAGATGAAGTCAATATCTGCCTCAGAAAGGTGCATTTTTATAACAAGAATCCATCCAATTTTATGCATTGAGCTTAACAGTGCCAATTATGGTCCCATCATTTAGAATGGAAGTTTAGTAATTGATCCTAATTAATCGGATAATGAATTAAATTAATCTGATAATGAATTAAATGAAAAATGATAAGGTATCATACTTTATTCACTTGACCACAGTAATAAACTACAAAGTGGTATACCACACAAAAGAACACAGCAAAAACTATTCAGAGAAATTAAGTTGGCATGTTTGCTTGTTTCAGGTTTTTGTTCCTTGCTAGCCAAATGCTTCAACAATCATGAACAGGAAACTACATATTTTACATTTGCATCAAAACAATTGTAATAATTTGATCAATTTATTATGATTACTTTTTTGACACATCCTTTCCATACAACTACTTTTTCTATGACAGTAAGAATAAATTTTAAATTTTTTCCCTACAAGAATAATCAAATAATTGAATACATGTGAGACATCCAAGCAGATTGCCGTATATTTGTTGGGAATTAAAATCTCTGAGCATGGGCATCGAAGATTTGAACATTTTTTGCCTTTTTATTAATTTAAACAATACTCTGAGGTCTCATTAATTAGGAACAATTACTAAACTTTTGCTATTAATGATGAAACTAATAGGAGCTGTTAAATACAACCTAATGAGTCAGATAGCTTCAGTTGATGTGAACACACCTTTTCTAGGCTGAAATTAACTTTGTCTTTTGATGCTAATATTTTATAACAGTGTTTACAATAGCCACTGCTTTGATCCTGTATAAAATCTGCTGAAATAAAGTCTTTATTATGGGGGGGGGCAGGGTGGTGGCAGGTACATGTTTTGCAACGTGTTTCTAGCTCTGACTTTTCTTAGAAAAAGGACACCGTGACATTCCTTTTCTTGCTTTAAATAATTTGCGTCAACTATACTGTAACATTTCGTATTTCAAAACGAGACAATTCCCTCCTTAAAAAACTAGCAAAATGGGGGATTTTATGGAAGGTGTTTAGCCACCAGAAAAAAGTAAATGTTGAATGACAGTGACATAAAAGAGAGGAATAATTCTTATGATAGTGAAATCATAAACAAATGTTTCAAGAGACATGGACAAAAGACTGAATGGCTGAATTATGATGAAAAAAAGAACCTTATGCGGTGTAACTGGTTTACAGCATTTGCAAAAACAAACATAGGGAAAACATCCAGTTTTGTTCGGGGTTGCCTGAACTTTAAAACTGAATTGGTAAATATACATAAAAGCTGTGGCCAACACAAAAAGAGTTCAGAGAAAAAAGCAGCTATGCAGATAACACCAGAAGAATTGACTGCTGGTAAGATCTTGGAAAATTTAATTTGGAATGTGTTTGACTGGCTCATTAATTTGTTCAGAAATGCACATGCTATCCTAAAGAACCGAAGACCCTTCACTGATTTTGTAAGGATGTGTCAGCTGGATGAGATGAAAGGAGTTGATGTTGGAGAGACTTACAGGACTGATTAACAGGTTATGTTTCCTCACTACTTGGCTGGAAGTGAAAGGCAGAAATTTGTTTTGGTGAAGAATTTCTGGCCAGTGCTTGTCAGTGCAGGTATTGATGCTTATGCAGTCAAATTGGAATGGGATATAATAAAGAGTTTAGTCTACAGCAAGTAGGTGTACATGTATATTCAAATATTCAGAAAGAAACATTGATGCCAGATTTATTAAAAATTCTTTATTTAGCATAGTATCTTGATTACCGAATGTAACCATTTAAAAAAAAGCTTTTAAAAACAATTCAATATAGACATTATTTAAGTATTGACATTACATTTTGCTTTTTGCAAATTTATTCACATTAGTTTTTTCTTAAAGTATTCTGTTTTCTTGCAATTACAAAGACATCTATGCTTTGACTTGGCCCACATTTGTAAAATCATGTGCTGCTAACTGCAAGAATATTCTGGCATTAATTGACCTTATTCTTACCCAATGCACTATGCTGATACTGAAATGGGTTTCTCAGAGATGAAAATGGTAAAGAGAGACTTGAGATCATGTTTACAACCTTGGGTTCTGTCCTACCTATTCTTTATAATGTTATATACAAATTATATTCAAATATAGAATACATCACCAACACTACATTTGTGGAATATTTCTGGGAGACAGATAAGTAGACCAGAACAAATTTCATATGGACCCAGAGTGCAGGTGGAGGACAAGAAAGTACACCTGGATCCCTTTCTGGAATTGGATCAAGATTAACTTGAAAATCAAGAAATGTGAATTGGCTTATTGATGATTTGAAGCAGGATTTATACTTATACTAATGCTATTTATGAATAAAATTATTGTTAATCTCAATACAAGTGTGTGACATTTTTTTGTGGACAGGACTAGTAAAGATTTGGCAAGACTAGTAAATTTCTCAGCATACTAGTCCTTTTGGCTACAAAGAAATATGTGTTAAATTCAACACCTGCATTATTAAATACTTGTATCCAAATGTATCTTCTCTTCTAAAAACCCACACACAGTAACTATATTTAGCCTTATAATACCATCAGCCCTTTAACAGTAACTTGTTGCCTTTCATACTCATATGTAGCCCAAGTACTGTATGTTTAGCCATTCTTAATAGATCTGTGCCTTGTAGTCCTCATTATTGATCTCAGCATTTTGCAGATGATACATCTTTGCTTGATCCAGGCAACCTCTGGAGTCAGTTGGAATTAGAAATGCCCTTTCATTGTATGCATTGGAATGTGGCAGTGTTAGTCAATTATATAGAGTCCACCTCTCCGATGGCCTAGTGGTTAGAGTGTCCGCCTCGGATGTGGAAGGTCGTGGGTTTGATTTCTGGCTGAGTCATACCAAAGACTTACAAAAATGGTACTAACAGCTGCCTCACTTGGCACTCAGCATTAGGAGGTTAGTGTTAGGACTGGTCAGCCTGGTGTTAGGATAATGTGACTGGGTGGGACATCATGCCAAATATCTGATCTTGAGTATTTTTGCTAGGACTCTGAGTTGGACCCTGATTCAGGTTGCCATAACACATATTGTTTAATTTGGAAATTTTAATAAGAAACAAAGAAATTTGTTTGTCTTAAAAAAGTACTTTGCAGAGACTATCATAAATCTTTGGATTGAGTTTCCAATTCATTTAAATCACTAACATTTTTAGAAAAAGAAACTGCAAGAATGTTGGTGTATCCAGAAACATGAGTTGCAGGGAAAAATAACATTAGATTCAAAGCCCCAAGCTGAATATCTTTGTAAAAGATCTCTTTAAATCCACCTTTATTATTTATGTAAGCATCAGATATTGAAAGTTGTAATCAGAATGGGAACATTGAATTTGTTTAAAGAAACACAGATTGATTTGTAAGCCATACAAATTGCTCTTAGCTCAAGAAGATTTCTTTTTTGGCATGTCTCCTTTGAACTCCATCTGCCATTAGAAGATCTGTATTCTTCATCTGCATGAACTGTAACATTAGCACCCAAGCCAAATAAATATAGATCTTGGGGATTGGTTGGTCACATGTATCCTGTGAAAGTTTTAAACTACCACTGAATTTCTTTTTTACTTCCAGAAGATAATATCATAATTCTGTCAAAGTTGCCATCAGCTGACTATAGAAAAAAATTCCTCTTAAGCTAAATTTCTGTAAAAAAAAAAAAAAAATTAGTCAAGCAAAACCACTTGGAATGAAGAAATAAGACAAATGAAACCTATCTTCTGGTGTATTCTGAGGAGGGTGAAATCTACATCTGTTCATTATTTTGGCAACCTTTTCTTGTGGCAAAGAGAGGGTAAACTCCATGGAACAAGAATGAGACTCAGATGAACTATGAACCAAGTTGGGGTCAGGATGGATTTCAGGATTTACTTGGAAACCTGTATTTTGTATGACATGCATCCAAACGTATCTAATCATACAATAAAAAGACATAATCCCTTTCCTCATAAAAAGAAAGTTAAAATGTGTTTCAAAATCTTCATGAACACCATGGGAGTGGATGCCAGATGGAAATGTAAACAAATAAACTTGAACAATTTCCCATGCCAAATAAACTTCAAAAACTTCATAGAATCTACATGGATTGGTACACTGAAGTAGGCATCCTTGAGATCCGTTGAGGTGAAGAAATCATTTCATTCTGTAGAGTCAAGAATAACATAAGTAGTTTCTTTTTTCAAATGAGCATGTTTTCCATACTTGTCCAAGGCTTTCAGATTGATTACTGAACTAAAACTTGCCTTTATTTTTCTTTCACTAGAACAATATTAGAAATAAAATAAATTCCTAGTTTTCATGAAGAGATTCTGCAATTGTGTGAAAGGCCTACAACTTGTAGATCCAACAGCTTAAATTTTTCTTTAGAAATATGTATTGGATTGGGCAGTGCTTCTGCGTTGGTCTAGAAGGAAATTTAATTTTACAGACATGTTTACAAAATCCATGGGTAAGAAGTCTACCAGAACTTTTTGAGGACATAATGCATAATGATGATTATTTAAATTTTGCTTGTTCACTCTGGACATGTTGGTATTTGCAGCTGATGTTGCTTATTTTCTGGCTGGTAATGCTGTGGATTGGAGTTTTGGATTGCTTTGTTAATGTTTCATAATTTGATATAAAATACCTGTCAATGGAATGTTTGTAAAACTTATGTGTATCAAGTTTAAATAGCTTTTTTATGTGCTTCATGATGAAGGTATCATCTCAAAATATACTCTATTTTCCAATATAGGCCAATAACATTATGGCATATGAAATTTGAGCAAGGACATGTGTCATTCTAGAAACTCCCAAAAGGGTAGTTGAGTCGGTCAAATATTTCCTTTCCTTTCCTTTTTTCATGGATTGGGCCAGTTGCAAAATGGGTACAATGCACTGACCTAATATGTTCTGAATATCTTGTAAAGTTATATCCCTAGAACCAGCAGATCTTGGCAGTAAACACCACATATCCTCATTAAAATGTGGGACATTTAGTCATTTTAGAATTGGCAGGTACAAGATACTCTTCCAAGAGCTTTTAAACAATGGCTCTCTTGGTACAAGTTCTGCTGAAAGTCACAGCAATCTGTTGGGTATTTCTTGAGAGTTTTTTTTGTGATATTTCATTTATTTAGATTTTGGGCATTTAGCACTAGGAGATATTGCATTCTTGGAGGTCATGGTGAACTTTAAATACCAAACAGACATCTTATATGTCATTTGAGCTCTTTAGTAATAACTAATCCAATCATATTCCTTTAATACATTTAATCCTTCTGAATTACTCCTGATAACACTTATCATCATCCATCCCCAAATGGAAATTGAAAGTACTTTATGCAAGCTTGTGACAAACTTGCACAAGTCTGCAAAGAAACAAACATCAGGCTTGTTTGCAAACCACATGTAAGAAATATTGCATACTTGCAGAAGATTGCTGCAAGCTTGCGGAATCCTAAATGTGTTTAAGCTGGCACAAGCTTGCAATTATTTACAAGCTATTGCAAGCTTGCAAGGATAAACAATACATTTGTGCAAAATTACATTAACAAACAAATTTGCTGAGGCATGGACAGAAAAGCTTGCACAAACTTATAAATAATATACTGCATGAAAATTGACACTACAAACCAGTCAAGAACACTGTTCATGATTATAAAATTATTGCTTTTAGAAAGATTATATATAAAAAAATCTGAAATAAATGGAACAAATTTCAACTATTTCTGAAGTAGATTTATTTACAAAAATACACATTTTGAAACAGTTTTCTTTTAAGTAAAGAGTGTTAAAATGATGTTCAGAAAATTATGAACTTCTCATAAATTTCTTTTGTTAATTCCCTCTATTCTATGATGAACAGCACATCAGTAGATTTACATCAGTTACTGCATTTGCCAGACCCGGTGAAAACAATTTGGATGATTTGGATGATTATGGGTGTATTTAGGTACTCTTATTTAAATACATGAATGGCAAAATGATAATACTTTCTGGAATGCAAAAGTCCTGTTATGCAAAATTACAAATGTGGTATCAGATTTGCTTAAAATGCCAGTTTTTAATAATCATTGTAAACAAGAAAGTACTTTAGGGTACATTTACTGTAAGATACAATTAAAATTACACCAAAATTGGCTACCTTTTTCCAAATGTGATTTTTTTTTTAACCTGCAAATTAGGTTGAGCTGTCATGAACAATAGAATCAAACAAACAAAATCTGAAAATCGAATCAGCAGGATCACCCAATGTATTATAAGGGAACATTCCAGAAATTCAGACTGCTACATAGAAAGGCAAGCTTTTCAGAATGAGAAATCTCTCACAGCCAATTTCTTGAATATATGAGGAAAATTAGCACCTTTCCTTCTGCATGGCTTCAGAAATGTTCTACATCACATCCATACAGAAATCCATTTGGGGAAGAATGCTGACAGATGGTTACATATACCTCTCTTGTGTTAAAACTGTACACTATTAGGTGAAAAACAAGAATGTTAGCCGTTCAAATACACTGAACCACCTCTTCTAAACAAAACTTCTAAGAATAAAATTTTTCATCCTTCCCTGCTTCTTGCAGAGTCAGGTACCATTTACTGAAATAGATCACAGCAATATTTTATATTAACTGGTAAAAATATGACTATTTAACTGTTAGCAAAAGCATTTCATTTATGTTCAACATTAGAGAAATATTCACAAGTTATAGAAACGTGTAAGTTATACACAAATTGGCCATCTTTTAAAGAGGTCCTTAATACTGTATTAGTTTTACCATCCATTTGGAAAGGGATATGACGTCTACTTTACATTTTTAAACAGAAGAAAGCAATGAAATTACATGCTTGATACTTTAAGACCTTTGAAATAAAATGACTGCCATCTCTTTTAAAAATTAAAAAAAATAGATCAATGCCATGACCTCCGAATTTGTCTCGGAGATCTTTTGCATGCAGGTAATTGCCAAATTTGATGTGCAGGAAGAAAAATGTCACTTGGAAAAATGGAAATGGGATTAAGATGCTAGCATTTAATTTCATAATTCATCAACAAAGTTTCTATAATTGACAACACTGCATTGAAAACTGCAGTTTTTGACAGGCACAGCAGTAAATAATGATTATGTGGAGGACTATTGCAGTCATGTCATTTGAATTTTGTAAGCAAACACTGTGCAGCAGTAATACTATAACAGTATAATCAAACACCCAAATTGCAGTCCTTTAAATGAAAAAAATGCAAAATAATCTATGATTTTACTCACCAACATTAAAACTGATTTTAAATTATCTCTGGGATTCCAAGGTCAGTTGTTGCACTTGTAATGGTACTGCTTGTAATGAAATTTCCAGAATTAATGAGCTTAGTTGTGATGGTTCAGTTTTGAAAATGAACCTCTTCAAAACGGCAGCCTTTTGTTTTCTTAATCATGAAAATGTACAGTGCAAATTCAAATGACGCTGATAATATACATCTAATAAATTTAATGACACCAGGTTGGAGCCGATTAACTCATTAACCCCTTGAAGTTTTTGTTGTTTTTGCATAAATTTAGAGTTGAAACACATTTTTGGGGCTATTTCTGAATACATCCTGATACATCGACTTCCAAGAGATTTCTGGTTAACCTAATGCCTAGTTGTGTTGGAAACATTGTCTTTTAATTGGCTGTTTCGCATGCACATCATTAGAAAGTTAAAAGTTGGATTTTTTTCTTACCAGACGCACCATTTTCATATCCAGCCCACTCTTTATTCCAAATGCCCATCTTAACCTACTGTTTGCAAAGGTTCACCTGTCAGTGTGCAGTTCAGTCCAGTCTGCCTTAGATATGAAGCCAAAAAGTCTAAAATCCAGACACAAAAGCAGATTCCGACCACAGTTAAATTTTGGGTGGAAAAAAAATTGTGTTTAAACAATTATATTTTTCCCTATGTATTTTGTATTGCAACTAAAACATCCAGATTATTTGGTATCATTGTAAAGCTACATTTGTCTATCTTTCTATAATACCACCCACTTTAGTGTATCTTAAATGACCTTGATGCTACAGATACGTAATCAATGTACCAGGGATTAATGAGTTATAGTTTGCACTGAATGACAGGTCTGATGGCTGGTTCTGGAAATATTTCAGGAAGACTGAATCTTTGCCCCAAAACAGCTATTTTGATTGTGGACATGTAAGAAAGCTTGACAGCTTCTCGTGGGACAGTTCTTTCTGATGGTTTCTTCCTCCACCATTAATACTGGCTGCCATGTATCATGTGCTGAAAATTGATGTTAAGCCCCAGAACAACAACTGTTTTGATTGTAGTGTTAAGGAGGATTCATTATTCATAAGTACTATTAAAATGACTATCAGAGTGGCTGTACAAAGATATCTGGCTGGTGTATAAGCCACAAATTGAATTTCACCCCAAAAATTACCTGCACCCGAGTCAAAGGTCACCTATTAAAAACATGATTCTATTCTTATATACATATTAATTCCTAGGATGTAAAAAAAATTGTTTGCTTGCTTTGCTGGTAATGTCAGAAAAAATATTATTGTGTATGATAGTAATTTCAAGGAGAGTTTTCAAACCAGGGAAAGAAATTTAAATATTTTAAGACTGTATTAAAATATGGTGTAGCTACATTCTTGGGGTATTATATTCTGGTTAAATGCACTCATTTTCTGAAAAATGCAAGGAAAGGTGTATTGCGAATAATTAGAACCATTTGTTTAAAACTAGATGTGCTAATAGTAGATATGGCTGTATTGATGGCTCTAAAGCTTTATGAACTGTGAAAGAAGACCAGTAAAGATTCCAAAACAAAATTTACAAATGAGAAAAAAAAATGGATAGATCTGGCAAAGCAATCACTGGAGCTATGTCTGTAATTATAACTGAGTTAGGATTGTCAATAGATCAGCTGTGCAAGTTTGTTTACCATAGCCTGCCTGATAAAAGAAATGCTTCCAAGCAGAGCTGTTTCAGTGGGTGCATTGTGGTGAGGTCCTGTTCATTCAAAACAGAATCTCAAATGTTCTGGACTGTATGTTCAACTGATCTGGAATAAAAGACATTAGTTTTGGGGACCATGACTAAATATTCAAAATTAGAGTTACCATCGCCACCTCCCCACTTCTCTTGATTCTTTAGCTCTCAAAGAAATACACTGAAAAGAAATTGGAACATAGAGTGTAAGTAAAGCAACATTATAGTTAAAGGCATAAACAAGTCATCTTTGAAGACAGTTTGTCTGATATATATATATATATATATATATATATATATATATATATATATATATATATATATATATATATATACAGCTGACAATACAGTCTTAGAGCAAAAGGGACAATAGTACATTTATCACAATATATGTTCAATTTCCTTGAAATTTGTAGGCCTCAACCTACATTCAGTCATTGTTTAATTAGCATGATAGAACACAATGACCTCCATGTTGTGCCAGACAGATGACTAGGACTGAGCCAAATAACCAATATATGAAAAAACCATCTTGTTGAGTTCCTGAAACAAAAGCAACCCCATTTTGTTAATATATGAGAGGGCAAAACTATTGTCCATAAGTAGTCTTACCTGCTATAAAAATATAAGGCTTGTACATACATGTATACTTAAGCTATTATTTGGGTTTCAAGTAATTTCACTCTCCTAGTAGGAACATATGGCTTATTTTTAAAACATGAAATCCTTTTTATGATGTTGTTAAAAATAAATCCACAGGAAATATAGCAACACTTACAATACACACCATTTCAAAACTGTTGTTTGTCACTGCAATTTCTTGACCTCATGTAATTGAAAAATGAAAATGGCATATTTCCTACCACTTTTGCTCACAGTAGTGATAAATAACTACAAATTACCACTGCACTTGTCCAGAATGCTGATAGCATCACCACCTGGAGTGCCTGGTTGTAAAGCCCCCCCCCCCGATTGGAGTGGTGGAGTGGTCTAAAGCGTCTTTCCATTACGGATCACTGCCATCTCACCTCTGTCTGTTCCAGTCTAGGATTCAGGAAAGCTTGCCAGTAGCTTCTTGTGGGTCAGTGTTTCTTTCTGGTGATTTCCCGGTTTCTTCCTTCACCATTAATACTGGCCACCATGAATAGCCTATCATGTGCTGAAAAATGGTGTTAAGCCCATCAACCAACCAACCTGGTTGTAAATGTAGATCATCTCTCTCTCTCTCTTTCTCTTTCTCTCTCTCTCTCTCTCTCTCCCCCC
Organism: Potamilus streckersoni; assembly: GCA_016746295.1. NCBI lineage: Eukaryota > Metazoa > Mollusca > Bivalvia > Unionida > Unionidae > Potamilus > Potamilus streckersoni. The sequence goes on from JAEAOA010001970.1 coordinate 3,714,339, forward strand.
TCTCTCAAGTTGTTTTTTTATTTTATTGTCATCTCTTTAATTCCACTGATATAAATTTGAGAATATTCTTATAAAGGTGACTGCTGTGTGAGAATGGCATATAAGTACTTTCCTTATTTGCTATTTATAGCAACTTAGTTTGATCCATTTCCAAGAGAATGGACATTTTATTGTAATGATTATTTTCACAGGATTTGATTTTTAAAAAAATATTCAGTCTAATTTGAACATAAAAGGTATTACATTATTGCTGTTTTTAGCTCACCCTGGATCATAGATCTTGTAAACACTAAGTGGAATGATTGGCTATTACCAAAGTCATTTTCAGCCCACTATTTAGTTGACTTGTAAACAAGCCTTTTTTAATGAGTGCTGACTTTTTTAATTGGGTTATACTTGTGTATTAGTGAAATCTAGGCAGTCATATATTTATACCTCAGAGTTAAAGGTGTTCTTGTTTGTTGATGCCAGCTTGATTTGAAGTTATCTATTTTTTGGAATTTTATAATACATTCTCTATAAAACTACACAAGTGCTTCATATTTATAAAATTTCTGGGAGAAAAATATTCAGTGGAAATTTATTCTGGAATTCTAAACAGAACATTATAAATTGTGTTTTAACGAGAAATTGTTGTCAACAGTACAATGACCTCATCTAAAGTCATCATCTTCCATATTTATGATATAGGAACTTTATATAGATTCAAACCTGGATTCAATTAGAACTGTTTAGTGATAGGACTTGTATTTTTTAATTCTAAGATTTATTTTGGTCTATTTTCACAAACCTTAAGTCCTATTTCATATTTTTATTGTGTATTCTAGGGAAATCAATTTTTTTTTTAATATTTAGAAAGCTTGTTGGCTTCACTCTTTTCTTTTGTTACATTTGAATGAGCCTACATGTAACAATTGAAAAGCTAGGAAGTTGTTCTTTTAAAAGAAATGGCACCAGATGTTAAGTGAAATGCTTTTCAGTATGAGTTGTGGATGTTATGTGATAGAAAATGTTAGAGCAGATGGAACGTTTCAAATTTCCATACGAGTCAGAAAAAAATGACAAATCGTATAACACCGCTTTACAAACTCTAAAAGTAAACAGGAGTACATGTAATGTAATACAGCAATCTGAGCACCTGAACTCATTTTATATTCCCAGCTCATGATCATTCAGTGAATTTAGACATGTAAAATAGGTAATGAGTGCTGAATATAAATAATTTTTCAGTATATTTATTTGTGTTCTGATTTTAATTCATGGATTTTGCCCTTTGTGACTAATTTTGACCTGATGCAAAACCAGGTTAGTAGAAAAAAAATGTATCTTGTGGCAACTTGGCCTGGACAGGTGGAGAGATGGTAGAGGATTTTTTCTAAATCCTCCCCACTCACTCCACCCCTACTGCAATATGTAGGGCTATTAAAAATGTGTGATCTGTACTGTACTCCTTTTGAATGGATGGTCATATTGACATATAATTTCACTAAAGAACATCTTATTATCTTTAGTTGGTCCTAAATAAAAATGGTGCCAGTCTGACATCCAGTATGTCAGTGCCACATGAATCATCTTGAAATTTTTTTTTTTTTGAAGGGTAATAATATGGTCTTATCTTGAATACCAGGAAATTCTTGTTGGAGAGTAGTGTGTCCTTTTTTGAAGGATTCTTGGACTTTTATTAACCATGATCGTTTTAAAAAAATCAAGATATTTATCAGCAGATCAGCTGAAGATCATCATGAACTACATCTTGTGTCAATAAGATTGCCTCCTTTGATCACTTATGATTAGACCAGCAAGTAATTCTCTACCTTGTTTTAAAGACATTACTGGTGGCAGAAACCAATGTTGCTTGGCACTATCAGCCACATGCTAGTAATTAACAAATTTATTTTGACTGCACCTTTGTATGCAGATGGTAAGTAAAAGACTGGAAACTCTAGCACAAATAGAGCCAAGCATCACTGGTAATGTCAGAAAGAAAAAAAAAATGTGTAAAACTAATTCTTGGTCTACTCATAAGATTTGCAGAGAGACACTTCTGGCTTATTTTACACCCACAAGCGTCTAATATATATTTTATAATCATATTGTATGAATTTATTGCAGCTTTACTAGACTATATTTGAATTGCATCACATAAACATCTTCATTTTGTTTTATCTTTTTAGTTTCATTACAAGACATCCACATGAGAAAGCCATACAAATCCTCTATTATGCATGATCAACAAGTGGTGTCACGGTCCACAATACCTAGGGCCATATTGGAGATGTATGGGTCATGTGAGAAGCCCCCAGCCCTTGATAAACTAAATGTATACAGGTCAGTATGCTCACTAATATTTTATTAAAATGCAATGCTGTTAATGACACAGTTTGATACATTACCTACAATTTTAGCAAATGAGCCAGTAATATTACAAAGCCTGTTGTTATTATGAAGTCCAACATTTAGTATCTGCCCATGTGCACTATTGCTCATTCTTTTTCAGACAACCTGCATTTTAATTAAATAACTTTTTGTTGAAAATTGCTTCAACTTTGATCATACATTTTAAATTAGGCATTATTTATACATCGCCATATTACCTTCAGATCAAGTATTATTCCAGTTTTAATTAGTCTCCTCACAAATACATAACACTTTTACATAGTACTTACCTAAGTGTTGACACTCTGGTGGCCAGGTGGTTAGAGCATTTGCCTCAGGTATAGGAGGTCATAGGTTTGAACTCCAGCCGTGTCATATCAGAAACTTTTAACCTTGGATGCTTGAGTGGTGCATGTGGGTATTTCCACAGGCACCATGGCTCTCCTTCCTCTGTGTATGATGTCATAAGCAACTGCTTAGCAAACTATAAACCAACACACACACCCCGTCACCATGTAAATGTACAGGAAAAAAAATTGAAGCCCTTTAGCTTTTGCCAGTATCTACCAGCCATGCCAACAAAATATGGAATCAGAGTCTGGATTCATTCAACAATGAATGGCTACACCAATGAGTTTCAGGTTAACACAGGTCAGGTGGCAGGTAAAAGAAAAGTGAAATTAGCAACAAATGTCATCTTGGACCTAACACAAAAGATTTTATGAAGAAACCACATAGCAAATGTAGACAACTATTTCACCAGTTGAGATTTATTTTAGAGGCTTTTTCGTAAAGGTAAGTATGCACATGGAATGGTAAAGTCAAACAGATTAGGATTTCCTTTACAGCATCTTAAGAGAGACAGAGAGCTCAAATGGAATTCAAGACAGTACAGCTAGAGGAATTAACAACTTCATTTGGATGGACAAGAAGTAATTTTGAACTCGTCAACAGCAGATGATTCAGTATCCTTTGAGAAGAAAATTCATTACAGGATCAGAAATGGAAAAGTCAGGGACATCTGAACAGCTTCTAGCATCATGCCAGAGTACAAAATCAAGATGAGTGGATACTACAGACCAGCTGTGGACACAATATAGTACATCAGAGCAGTCAAACAATTTTGTTTCATGTCATTTTCTCCAATGGATTTCTACTAATGAGATAATAAGAAGGAAATGTCAAGCAAAGCAAAATCAGATGTATAAAAGAAAACAGGATGCTTCAAGACGAATCAGGCAAAACTGATTATTTGAGACTAATATTAAAATGATATGGCAGCATTAACTACAGACACAGGAGTACACTATCCTAAGAATGGTCAGAAGAGGGGAAGATGTCAATAATGACTTCTGAATCAGAATATTTTCTGTTGTTTGGGAAAAAGTTTTGACTTGTAATAAGGAATAAAAACTCAATATAGTAAGTTGTGATATTTTAGCATAAAATTAGTTTTTTATGGTATAGAAAACAAACAATATAAAATTTGTATTATCCCATTTAATCATTCAACAAATTGCACATGTCTATCCCAGCAGCACAAATCTGATATGTTTATGACATCTGTATTTTACTAAAAACTTTCTTTTATAAAAAACAAAATGTATCTTTGAAATATATGTAAAATGTATTTACATGTATTACATGTCAACACCAGAAAAGGAGAGTGATTATGAGCCCTAACTGTCTGTCAGTGTTACCCATAGCTTTTTATTGCCAGCATGGAAAAAGGTGTTAACAATTAAAGAGTGTAATTTTTAAGTAATCCACATTTATCTTCAATTTTGGAATTTGCCTGACAAAATTTAGAAATAAAATTTAATTCTGTTCTTTATTAAAAATAAGTAAATAGATAAATGAATTCATTTTGTTTTTAACAAGAGTTTATATAATTAATTGAGCTGTTAATCTGCTTTTTTTGTTCTTTTCTTATGATAATCTGTTGCTGAATGAGACCATAATTAACATGTACAAAAGTTCTACCAGGGTTACCTGTTTCAAGCCAAGAAAAATATGAAGCCACATATTAATAACAATCATTGCAATTAGCGATAGATTTCATAGCCTTGGCAAACATCTGGTTTTGCCAGTTTGGGCATTCTACAAGGAATTATTGACATATTTGATGAGTTTTTTGCTGATGCTTAATAATATAAAAGTTAAACATATAGGGGGTGGGGATAAGCATGAACGAGAAAAAATTCCACTTAGATAAAGCTTAGACCAAACTGACTTAAAAAACTGCTTATTATACATCAGAAGCAATCATGTCTATATATACTGCCATTTTCCTAATACATGTTGTATGCATTTGTGATGAATTGCAAATAATGATATGATGTGATGTGATGGATGTAATTGAGACTTAATTTTCCCACATCTGCACATACTAACTGGCCCCACTCTATTTGTTCATTTATTATTGATTTTAATTGTACTAGGCAAAAAATTTTCACCTGAAGCTTTATATTTGGTTCCCAAAGATTCAGTGTCATTTGGGTGACCGTTCTGGTGGCCTAGTTGTTAGAGTATCCACCTCATATGCAGGAGGATGCTGGTTCAAACCCCAGCTGAGTCATACTAAAGACTTTAAGTACTAAAAGATGCCTTGCTTGACAGTCAGCATTAAGAGGTTATTGTTAGGACTGGTCAGACTGTTGTAAGGATAAGGTGGCTGGGTGAGACATTAAGCCACATGATGTCTGGCATGATGCCCCAGTGCTAGACATATTTATAAACTGTCACACTGCAGACATCATAGCGATGTGACTGAAAAATTGTTAAAGCTGCTTTAAAAATCTAAATCACACACATGCCATTTTGGCAATTAGCTGCATAATTTCAGCAAATTCACTTTGTTGGACAAATTGCTAAACATTAAATAAATGCATATTTGGATCCATGTACTTTGGTAATATGTTTTGTTCGTATTCATGTCAACTTTAAAGAATACTTGGATTAAAATATAACAAATTAGTAACTAAACTGATAAACAATAGACGTTTGACATTCAGATCCAATATGCAGTATTTGTCATGTGCATTGAAAGAATGTACTGGACCAAATAAATTGCATCTGCATTACTAAAGCGCTCTCCGTTAAGGATCATTGCCATCTCACCTCTGTGTGGGTTCGAGTCTAAGTTTTGGTGAATGTGGATATGTGAGAAAGCTTGCCAGTAGCTTCTCATGGGTCAGTGGTTCTTTCCGCAGATTTCCCAGTTTCTTCCTCCACCATTAATACTTGCTGCCATGCATAGCCATCGTGTGCTGAAAAATGGCGCTAAGCCCCAGAACAACAACAGCATCTGCAATAACTAATTGTAATACACCCAGTTCATCTCCTATAAAAAATATTTAAATGTTCACACTGTCACATCTTTCACCCGATATGTAGACTGTAGACTCCCGATATGTAGACTCCCCGTCAGATGACCAAACTAGCATATATATATATATATTAAGCTTGTGTTTATAGAATACTGCATCACCTGCTTATAGAGCTTGCATAAAAATAGTTGGTTAATGGTGATAGTAAACAGATGTCTAGTTCCTGAAACCATGTGTCACATGTACACATACTAACAGGCTGGATTAGTAGAAGTTACTTATTGGATGGCACTCCATTGTGTGGGAAAATGTTAAGCAATTTACAAGTGACTGGCAAAATGAAAACCAGATAATGCTTATACATGTATTTTATTTATTTTTCCCTTTTATTTGTTTAAAAGCAGATTCTATCTCTTTCATATTAAAGTTACTTTATTTAAGCTTTGTATACTTTGTCAAACACCTACATTGTCTCAGTATTCTTTGCTTCATATTTTAGTAATAATTATGCTTATTTTCTGTCAGTTTATATATATATATATATATATATATATATATAAAAGATAACTAATTTATTTCAAATAGCCCCTTCTGTAAAAATAAGCAAGTAGGGTACTGTCATTGATACAGATACTGATAAGGCTTTCACTGTCCTAGTTTATCACTCTGCAAGTATGCTGTAAGGGGATTACCTTGCTGGTTGGCTCAAGGGTTAATAAGTTGAAGGAAGTGATACACACCTTTCTTCAAAAGAGTGCAGTAGGAAGGGTGTTCAATGATCAATCTCCAGCCACCTGCTTCTAGATATTCATAGAACACCAAAAATAGGAAAAAGTTTTGACTAATTTGCTGACCTTCCTCCATAACTCACCCTTCTGATGCTTTCAACAGTTGTGGTTCTTAACCTGCAGAAAGACCAGCCTGTTAGATTACCCCAGTTGAGGAATCTTCTGTTGCAACACAGGGTCTTTCTTTCTCTTATCACAGCTTGCATATTTTCCATCTTCATGCTTGTCTCATCTCTAATGATCTCTCTACCAGTACATGTTTTCTAACAAAGTCTCCAAGTGCATTGTTAAGACCAGGAAATTATCTGTGTCCCAAGGTCTCTGGTGTCAAGTGGAGAATGTTTTGAAATTGGTGTAGTAGGAAACATTTATTATAGCTGTCCCTGTTTAATTACAGCGGCTGATATTCTTTTCCTTTTTGAAGAGAGCCTGCTTGATTTCTACAAGCAAGGCAGTAGGACAGTCCTATCCAGTGCACTCACATTTGCGAATAGCCTGGCCATTGATATTGACTCCTGTCCCAGACCTAATCAGATATTTTGAGCTTCAAAGACAGGTGTCTTTCCTACTAAAGCCTGTATGGAATCTCTGGTGTGCATGTTCTCTAGCTAAAAACTTTTAGGAACATTCGGGTGAAGCTTCCTTTGAGAACCTTATTTTCATTTTTCTTGCTCTTCTTCTGTCCACAAGAGAATGGAGTGAGCTTCATTTACTATCCATAGAACAAGGCTGTCTAAGGCTCAGTAGAAATTGTGAGTTGGTTTCTCTCCTTTGACACCAGGTTTCTTAGCATAAAATCCGGCTTCCATTGGCTGCTTCATTTCTGATTGAAAACCCCAGTCTTAGTCATATCTGTGCTGGAGATATAAAGTGTCTTTTCCTTTCCATTAAGCACTTGTCTCATACTTCAGTTTCACTATTTTGACACAGATTGCCATAACTATGAAAGAGCTTATCAGACCCATACCAAGTGGGACATTTCACTCATGAAGGTTAAAGCCCATGAGATTCTGCTGCATTGTAGACCTACTATATCTAACACATTCATCTCTAGAGAATTTGACAAAAGTCATAATTTAATGATCTCACACAACCTTCTTTGTTTACATTTGCTTGTTAGCTCACCAAAACAAGAGTACATTTTCTTTGGAGTCATATATAGTTATAGCACAAGATGTGACCCGTGTGGATAGCATCTGGTAGTAGTCTACACTCATACAGTGAGTGGTGAGTATTCCTTACTGGATGGATTTTCTGTTGCAATACCAGAATTTCCTTCTGCACAACAGCCCACAAATTCTTTATCTTCACACTTATCTTATCTCAAGCTATCTCTGCCAGAACAAGTTTTTTGGGCTCAGTTGCCACTTCCAACATTTAGGCCAGGAGAGCTTTGAGATTAAAAGTCTCAGATGCTAGATGGAGAATCTTCTTTGATTATTACAGTAGGAAATATGTCAATCCAAGCTGTCCCATTATAACCTCTATTGCTGATTACCATTTGTTTCTTTTTGAGAATGAAAGATGCTTATTGACCACTTTGGAGGGCTATAGAACTGCCATATAGAACTGCCAGTTTAGGGGCCCCCGAGTGGTCTAAATCGCCTTTCCGTTACGGATCACTGCCATCTCACCTCTATGTGGGTTTGAGTCTAAGATTTAGCAAATGTGGATATATGAGAAAGCTTGCCAGTAGCTTGTCATGAGTCTGTGGTTCTTTCTGAGGATTTCTTTCTTCCTCCACCATTAATACTGGCTGCCAGTATAGCCTATAGTGTGCTAAAAAATGGGGTTAAGCCCCAGAACAACAACAACTGCCAGTTTAAGTACACTTAAATTCTCTCAAGACATGGCAATTGGTTGTTTCTTACACCTTGCTGATCTTCTTAATAAGTATTTTATGCTGTAGATACCTGTCTCATTCTCTGTTATGAAATTCTTGTGTTCTGTGGTCATTAATGAAATGATTCTATATATCATTGAGTGAGGCTTCCTTTCAAGACCCTACTCTCAAGATTATGTTTCTACTGGCTATCGCCTCCACATGAAGATGATGAAGCTAATGTAAGATTTGTGCCTTCTACTAGCAACACCAGCCGTCTCCAGTTTAATGGGAATTAGGATTCAGTTTCCCTCTTTTGTCACCAAGATTTTTAGCCAATAATCAATTTTCTTCCTTAGCAGTATTACTTGCAGAAATCCACCTGTCTTAATTGACTTTGTATTGTGGATGTTATATTTAGACCTTCATGCCCAATAAAGGCACTCCATTTCTCTCTTAAGGCATTTAGAGGGTAATGGTAGGGTAGGAATCATTTGTTTCTCCTCTTGTAGACATTTCAGCTGAAGCTATCTCAGGATCAATTGCCACCATGATCAAAATAGTATAGGAGTCTCTTACTGATTCAGACCTTTCCTTTATGAAATTTGAGTCCTTGAGGTTCAAACCATTGCTACCTCCAGGGCCAAACATAATCACTCTTCCATAGAAGATGTCATGAAGGCAGCATTTTGGTATTCCCATTTCACCTTTCCACCTTTTACTTGTGCTCATTAACACAAAAAAAGTGCAGGCACTTTTCCTCTGGATCCCCATTGAAGCACAACATGTGGCTCTGAAAAACACCAAGAACATGAAACTCTACATCAGTAGTGACTACATTCCATTTTTTCTGTTTTTATATCAGTCTAATCGAGCATCAGCCAACCTTCCTTACTGACAAATTCAGCTCAACTATGCACATTTTGTCCATCTGTATTGCATCACACACTAATTAGGCTTGTTGCATTTTAGTTAATTTTTTGCAGTGAGATTGACTATCCATGTTCCAATAACACATTTCTGTTTAAAATGTATCATTAAAATAACATCTGTCAATGTAGAATTGCTGAATTTTATTTTTCTTTTAGGGAGGATGGCAAGGACTGCATGAAGTTCTACACAGACCCAGGCTATTTCTTCGCGTTATGGTACCAGGATATACAGAAAGATATAGAACAAAGAAAAGTAGAATTAAAACAAAAGAGAAAAAAGGTTTGCTGATGTCATTAATTTATTACTTACAGTGATAATACTTTTAGGTATGGTTACTAAATGTTATGGATAGAATACATTATTTACTGTACATCATAAATGTATTGAACAATGATCCTTTTGTGAAGATATTAGGATCCTTTCCCATCAGAAGCTTCCAGGTGTGTGTGTCCCCTAAAATAGCCATATTTTCCATATGTAAATGACCAATTAATTCAAATGAACATTTACTATTTTAACATGACAGACACTGGACAATAATGACAGTGCCAATAATTATAACTTGTTTGGTCACTACAATAATTTTCTGGAAAAAATGGAAAGGGCTATTAGAATTTCAGGATCCTAGTTTATATATTTAGATTCTAATCACACAAAACATCACAATTCTGGCTGTATAGTGCTAGTTAAAAGTTAAGTTATAAAATTGCAAAGATAAGAGTTGTACAAACTTTATATAGGGATCAACTAGTTCAAATATAAGTGTATCATCTTGATCTATTCATATTAATGAGAGCTAAGCAACATTATGGATAATGAAAAATGCTAGTGATTCATAATCTATTAAGGTTTTTGGTTACAAGTTAAGAAAAGTCAATGATTTGTTAGCAGCATTTTGTATTATGGTCATCTGCCTCTGAACTGAGAGAGAGGGGTGGGTGGGAAACAGTTAAAAACTGAAAAGTACCTTATTAGCCTATCTACAACACAGTTTAATACAATTAGGTTATCAGCAGAACCCTTGGACATGAGCTAAAGCACAAGTTTATTTAAACTAATGATAAATATAATTACTTTTGAAATCTTATTTCTGATTGGCTGATTGTGGAAAGTTTGGGCACAAGCCCTGCTGTAGAATTAACAAGTAAACCACCATCTTTTGATGCTTTTTGCAGAGCAAAACTAATTATTATTTCCAGTAATCATTTAGATACTGTAAATCAGAAATATTTGTGAGATAATATTTGTGGTTTGGGAATTTATTCATAGTTAATGAATTCTTGAAAAATCCTTGAATTTAAAAGGGTTGCCTTGAAAACTCCTTGAATTAAAAAAGATTAATTGAAAATTTTCTAGAACTTTTTGCAAAAAAACTTGGCTTAAATTTGCTTAAAGAAAAAAATATATATCCCTCTTTAAATTAAATACATGTTTACTAGGGGTGAAATGGTACACCCAATTCTACTTACTGCTACATATCATGGTACTCAACCTACCATATGCTATATTATTGGTGCATATATCAACTGTAAAGTCTTGTCATTAAACAAAACTTTATCTTGACAATGCCATTTTGAATATGTCAACATATTGATCATATTTCCAGGGTGCAGATTGCAGGCAGACTTATCATCTGTTTATATGCCAATCTCATCCATGACAAGATAACAGAATTACTTACATACAGATTACCTGCTGGTCAGTGGTGATTCTAATTCAGCTTTTTTGACCACTTCAGGCTTGTCCATTTGATCATTCACAATGTCCTTTTTTTTCATATTGCATTAATGTCTTAAAAATGTATTGCCAATTTTTGGTCTTTGTTTAAATTTGGAGGTAGGTATGATGTTATCTTTAACACAGAAGAATTAGATCAATTTCCTCATGCAACAAAACTGTTATCTAGAACAGGTCCATGTATGGAAGTGGAGATGACTAAAAACGAAATCGATCACACAGTACTTACTGCCATGACTACACACAGGCATTTCTGTCAGTGCAAACTATTGACAATAACCACTCCCCTTTTACAAATACAAGGCTACTAACTCATGCAGTTCAAAATCTGCCCCATCACTAATTCCATCATAAGTTTTTACCCTGTCGGCACATTCAGCTACTGACAACATCTATCAATATAAAACAGACATTCCAAACTTACTTTCCATGTATGATTTATGTACTTTACTGATTATGTAACTCATTAACCCCTGGAGATTTGTACCATTTTTGCAGGAAATGCAAATAGGAAACACATTTTGGGGACTATATCTGAATAAATACAAATAAATCTGCTTATACAGATTTTATGTTAGAAACAAACATTTTTGTTGGCTATTTTGCTCGCAGATGTGCAGAATGGTACAAGTTGGAGTTCTTTTTTTCTCTTCCTTACTCATTTCTGTTTTCTTTTGGGGAGGGACGATTGGACCCATCATTTTTGCCTCCTGGCCACTTATCCTACTTTTTGCAAAAGCTTGCTAGTCAGTGCACAGTTTAGAAGGTCTACTTTAGATCTGAGGCCAGAATGTTGGAAATTCGGACACAAAATCTCATTCTGATAATGGGCGATGTTTTGATGTAAAAAAAAAATCAGGTTTAAAAAGTATTTTGTAACCAGTGTTTTGTAATGTGAATAGAAAGTCCAGATTTTTTGGTATCTGTGTAGAGCTACATCTGTCTGCTTTTCTGTAATATTATCCACTTTGGTGCGTCTTAAATGACATTGATGCTACAGAGCTCAGAAGTAGGGTACTACCTCCTGATTTTTCCAAAAGCAGTGTTGTTTGCTTAGGAGTAATGTTAAGTTTTTTGCAGTTATAGTGGTTTTCTCTTATAAGAATCACCCCTTCTGCAGCAGGAAAGTATCATTCTCCCATTGTATAAGAATATGTATGTATATATATATATATATATATATATATATATATATATATATATATATATATATATATATATATTATTGGCATATTGGAACAAATGTCAGTATGATGCATTTATAATTCAAGAAATATTCACGATATTCATCACCAGAGCTAATTGTGTCCATTTGTGACAAGTTCAATTAACATTTTGTTCACTAATATGTTGGCCATTTAGAGGGGTACTCCTGATGCACTTACGTAGCAGCAGGAGTTCACGATTTAATACCAACTTTTATGCAAACTTTCTCTTGCTTTGCATATACTTGGATCTTGCTTTGCATATACTTGGATCAAGTTTCAATGCATACACTTCCAATTTATTACACAGTGAATAAGGTATTTTCAGTTAAGATTATGGGGGGTTTTTTTGCCATGGATTGGAACAAATAATAACCACCAATCAGAACAAGTTTGGAATACTTAAGTTTTATATGTTGAATGTGACAACAGGATAACAAAATTAGCATGGGATCGAGGAGGGGGGAGGGGCTGATTTTGACCCACACAAGTTTGTTACCTTCTTGTAATTCCTAAAGAGTTAGTATTGTCTGTAGCAGTTATTCTTTCCTGAGAGAAACAAAGTCCATTGACTGCTCTCTCTCTCTCTCTCTCTCTCTCTCTCTCTCTCTCTCTCTCTCTCTCTCTCTCTCTCTCTCTCTCTCTCTCTCTCTCTCTCTCACTCACTCACTCACTCACTCACTCACACACACATCAATTCTTAATGTAATGTGACTGTTGAACATTAACTCATGAGTTTTTATTAACTCATATAAAGTAAATATTGTTTTGTATTTCTTCACCTCCTGTATTGATTTGTGTATCAATATGGCAAGATTTTCAATGCATTAGTAAATTGTTTCACCAACATTTTTTTAATATTATCCACTAATAGTGAATAAATAACTAAAATGGGATACAGTTTTGTGGATCATACAACTCACAACACCAGTAATTAACAAAGGAACATAATATTGAGAGAAATTGCTTTTTAAAAATGTTTGGAAGTCCTTCAGAACTGTTTGAAATGACCTTAGAAATAAATCATTCACATGTGTGGCATTGCATTTTTTAACATAATTTCCACTCTCAACTCAAACTTTCATTTCATTGCAGATTAGAGAAACTTTCATTGCAGATTTCATAAATATTAATTGCCCGTGAATAAAACTGAAATCCTGCAAAAATATATGTCTGACTGCATGGTGATTAACTATTCAGGCAAATCATGAGGATGTTTAAAATTGATTTACAATTCTTCATTTGTATATATGTTGTGTACATAAGAGTTATCCATCCATCTATAATTTGCAAAAGTTACTTACCTTTCATTCCTGTGATTTCTTCAAATACTGGTGCTGCAGAAGTAACTCAGCAGATGTGGAACTTGGAGTGAAAATTAGACAACTATCCATCTTTTAACAGTTCTAGAACATGACTTATGTTAAAATGAAAAAAACTTAAGTTTGATATAAAGCAGTAGAATTGGTTTCCTGGAACACAATTTCCAGGTTTATTAGTTGTTCCTTCTCACCCATTTCCTTACTCAGTATTTCCTCATAATTAGTCTTCTCAGCGGACATGAAAATGTTTTAATATGAATTTGTATTAAGCTGTTCAGATAAATGGATAATTTGGAGGAATGGAGTTTAGACTTGTTTGTTATATTGTACTAATAATTCTTCTTTTATTATTCTTCAGAGACCAAAACAAGAGGCACAAAAGATTAGGCCCCGCCAGGTCAGAACAAAGAAAGAAAAGTATGAAAATATGAAGCTGGGTAAGGAGTTTGAAATAAATTATGCAACTCCATTAGTTCATACAACAAAGGAGACAGCGAGGGATCATGTATCATACCAAAGGCAATCTTCAGGCAATCGCCCAGAGAACCTAGCAATTCAGGATAGTAAAGAATATATAAAACAGCCAAACCAACGACAAGACCAAGTTGCCAACCATGTCGTTCCTCAGAACCAGATAATGAATGGCCCATATACCCAGCAAGGGCAGGTGAACAGTGTGCAAAGTGATCAACAGAATAATATTGCCGATGATCAAAGAACTTTTTCTCATGCTCAAATAAGTGATTCAGTTCCTAAGCAGAGTCAGGAGTCTCCTCTAATTCATAATCAGAGAGCATCACGAAATGTTTCAAGTATAACTAGTCCAACACACAGACCCTCAGCACCCCCACCTGCCCCGCCCCCAGGGCTGAGGCCAGGGTTTGATCGCTCTAGTATATCTCCAGGGAGGGAAAGTCTACCACCACCACCACCACCTCCTTTGGAAGAGACACTAAACCAGCCTTCTGTAGACAGTACATCACAGATAAGACGTCAGCTGATAAGCAACATCAGCAATGTGGTTGAGTCCTATATATCCGGAGGATCCCCAGCACGACAGACTGGCAGTCCTCAAAGGGAGACAGATCTTCCTCCTCCCCCTCCTCCTCCACTCATTGTACCTTCAGATGATCTACCTCCTCCTCCTCCTCCAATACACGGAGGCTATGATCTTCAAAAAATTCAGGCCTCTCCACCACCGCCGCCACCACCACCACCACCTGCACCAGAAAATATAATGAATGGCTTGGCTAGACAAGCAAATGACAAGTCAAACTCCTCATTGGCAAGCTCCATTACAAATGGATCTAACTCAACAGAAGGAGGCCCAGAACAGTCAGAGATTGGTTCCCGTAGTGCTCTACTAGAAGAAATTAGACTAGGAGAATGTAAGTACTCTGCTTGCAAACTTATCTTTGCCCTTTATTCCTAATTAATTTCCAAAATTCTATAATTATAAATCATACAAGTCTATATTTTTAATGCATAATCATTTTGGTCTTGTTGGGAAAGCAAAATTAAAACATAAGAATTATTTTTCCAAAAGCAGTGTTGTTTGCTTAGGAGTAATGTTTAGTTTTTTTGCAGTTATAGTGGTTTTCTCTTATAAGAACCACCCCTTCTGCAGCAGGAAAGTATCATTCTCCCATTGTATAAGAATATATATATATATATATATATATATATATATATATATATATATATATATATATATATATATATATATATATATATATATATTATTGGCATATTGGAACAAATGGCAGTATGATGCATTTATAATTCAAGAAATATTCACGATATTCATCACCAGAGCTAATTGTGTCCATTTGTGACAAGTTCAATTAACATTTTGTTCACTAATATGCTGGCCATTTAGAGGGGTACGTTTGAACCATATTTGTTGATGCCAAGGAATTGTAGTAGTATGGGTGGCATTTAGGGGGCGGGGGCATTAAAGAGGGTGACTAAAGTACATGTACAGTCGCAAGACTTCATGGTGCTTTCATCTTAGGGTATAGTTCTAATGGCCATCAAATAGTGGGTCATGGTGACCTTTTTTACAGGTAAGTCACTGTTGAGGGTTTAAGCTAGCCATAGGGATGACACATTAGTAAAGTAACCCATAAAATTAATGTATCTCGGGTAATTTTTATATTTGTGTTACTGTGAACTGTTAGCCAGAGTTTGATTGCAGTGATCTCTCTTTATTTTTTCAGTGTATTATCATAAAATTTTGCATATCAATACTATATACTCTTAAATCTGTTGTTTATGCAACTACAGTTTCTTCTTCAAATACATTATGAGATCATATAATCTTAGCAGAACTACCATGACATCGCAAATCCAGTCTCAAAGGCTAAACTTTTTAGCTTTGAACGCGAAAAGTTGCCTGCCCACATAGGTGGCAGTTAAATAGTGATCTTCCCTTGATATAGGAATTGGTGCTAAATCCCAAAAATGCTTCAGTTACTGTCTGTGATGAATAGCACCCTCTCTCCAGATGAGACACCTTGCACTTGATCTTTAAAAATTTTGGAAGTTATCCTTCCTGAAAGTAAGTACATGTATGATGAATTTTCTTCTCAAAAAGAAGTATACAACATCTTAATTTTCAAATATTTCCTTACTCCTTTCGTTCAGTAAGAAAGTTTTTGTATTTTGTATACTTATAACTTTGTTGGACTCCGACACATAGGTATTTTATGTAGTACCTGCAGAGATTGCTTGAGTGTCTTCTCACATTAACCTAGCTTAATTTATTGTATGTGCAGGTGTTGTGTGTGCTTTAGAAATCTCAAGTAAATTGCTGTATAATTTCTGTTGTGGTTTGATACATACAGGCAAGTTTCCTATACATAGTTTCTATTCATAGCATTAAAAATTCTACTTCACTAACTTCACATGCATAGGTAGTCTGTTCTACCTTTCATAGAGTTAAGTTTATATTAGATTTTATTTTTAGGGCACGTCATAAGTATTAATAGTAATGCTTTGATTCTATTCTTGGGTATAGGTTACTAGGTGACCCTTTTGGCAGATAGATTTTCACATAATATGTAGCACTCAGTACATTCACCCTCTGAATTCATTAGGCAGAACATGTGACTGGCTATATCTGTATATATTATCTATCCTATTTTCTTCCTTAAAGATTTAGACCATGGGCATAAAGAAGTGTAAGCTATGTAAAAAAAAAAACCATTATATATATCTAGCTTGCTCTCATTGAGTGAGTGGCATGTTTTGGGGCACAAAAGGGGAATAGGTAGAGGTGCACCTTGAGCCACAAGGAAACCATTGCTATACATGCTGACTTCATTTCAGTGAATGATTTACTTTTTGAAGGGTATCACATCCAAGAAGGCTTTTGAGCTACAAAATGATCCACATTAACATGGTAACTAACAACAACAGCTCCAAATCTACCCTCACCACCTCAAAGTGAAAACCTTTTTTTTTCAGAACCAATAGACCTGGTACCATACTGGTTTGATAGCCATTGAATTTTATTGGTTGTTTGTAAGTTGCACTCTTCCAATCAAGCAAATTCAGCCACTGTCTCTTATGAACAGGTTCTGTGGATTTCCAGTATAAAGGAATGGATAATGTCATGCAAGATAAAATGGTACTGCTCCATGAGAACTAGATTCTGCCATTCATCTCAGATCACAACAAGTCATCACCACAATAGGTCTTATCCTTTAAGCCAATGATTTTCTGTCCAGTTTTTCTTTTTCCTGGTGTCACCACATTCACCTAGAAAAATGATGAAAGTGTTCTTACAAGCTTCCTCGTCTTTGCTGGATCTCACTATCACAGTAAAAGACTCTCCCTTCTGGGCATTGAGGAAGTCTTGTTGTCCTTGGAGTTTTGTCCGTCTACACCACCAACAGCCTGATCTAAAATTCCAGCATCAGTTGACTTACTAATCAAGAGGATGAACTGACATTTAAACTGCTACCACAGTCTGGTTGAGTTGCTGAAGTTTTGGATTGCTTACACTGACAATTACAAGATCTAGTGTCAACAAATTCTTTTACAGCAATGCCTTTTATCATATTTTAGTATGAGGTACTGTAACACCCCTGCACTCAATTTCACATGGACACACCAGTAGTAGACAGAGACTTTGTAGCCTTGGGAAATGCAAAACCCTTCTCATTATGCATGGAGTGGAAGTTTTTTAATGACATACAACATTTGGTGTGGAATGTTTTGGCAGTGGATTCTGTGTTGGACTCAAGTGTCAGTTGCAGTCTTCCAATAAGCAGGCATTGGTTTATGATCTCCCTTCTTGAATCCTAAGGCATGTTTAGTTGTCAATTTCTGCAGTCACACTCATCTTAAACAGAGAATCTCAGCACACCCTGATCAATGCTATAACAGCCAGTCAAACCTGCAGCTAGTGGAAAAATATGAAGTACACTCCATTTCCACCTTTCTGAACACTACCACAAAGCCAAGCTAAGATTGCAGTCATTCTCTTCTAACCTCCTGTTCAATGGCAAGGTCAAGGAAATACATAACTTAGCCATCGTAGAAACAAATTTCCCTAGCACACTGCTTCAGACTTCAATGATAGATTTTCAGGCAAGCAAACAAATGAATAGAAAGGATGATTCTGTGACTCAGTACACAGGGAAGTAGTCCTATCAATCCAATACTCATAGAAGACCACAGTTCTTGGGAATGAAAATGGAAAAGAGGCAGGAGGGACATGATTGATTTCACCCTATTTTCTCTCCATGTTAGCCCCTCCAATAACATGACATGATGGCATTTTCACATCACTCTTGCCAGATATCTTGGTATGATGCAATCCTATTTTTATTTTTGAATGGGAAAATACTTGCCACAACAATCATTGGATCAGGCAAGTGGTTTCAGAAGGTCAGAGTGTCATGTTCAACACACCTCCATTATCCAGGATCCTTTCAGCTACTGACATCTAAAAGTTCCATTCAGTGCAGGCACTCTGCAGTGAGAAATCTACAACCTTCTCCAAATAAGGGTGATAAAGAATGTAAATTCACCACTGTTTTTAATAAAAAAACTGTTCCTGGTCCCAGAGGCCAATGACACTCTTTGACTTGTCATAAATCTAATTTGTACTCAATTGTTTAATTTTTGCCATGCAGTAAAAATATAAACACTAAGGTGGATTTTAAATACCATTCAGTATAAGTGTAGACCCAAGATGCATATGTGCATATCTCAATTTACAAAGCTTTCAGGAATTCCTGCTGTTCATTTTCAGGAAGTCAGGGCTCTCCCTTTCAGACTCAATTCTAGCAGCTGGGTTTTCACATGTCTTGTGGACAAAGTAATGACCCATTTCAGGACTACTTCCATGGCAGCAGCATCTAAATACCACCTGAATGACATTTGTCAAAAACACCAGATGAGTTATGTTTTGGAAGATGACATATCCCTCTTTTTTTTGTCAGTGATTCCTTGTCAATAAGGAAAATTATGAGATCACACCAACTCTGCATTTTATTCATATAGATTTTGAGTTCACATTTGTAAACAGAATATATGCATCAAGATAAAGTTTAATAGTGACATAAATTCTTAAACATTGACACTTTTTGAGCATTCTGTAAAATCTGTTAAAGAAAATACCACAACTCAACAGGTGTCAATTGTGTGGATTGGTCATGGAGTTCAAATAAACTCAGCTGAACTTGGTACTGAACAAGTATTATATTTGCGGTTTAATCAAAGGGTTGTCAGCTGGAAAACAAAGCAGATGTTGCCTTCTTCAGCAAAGGAATTATAGTTGCACATGGATAGGAAATTGTAGGACTCTAATTGGCATATCAGATTTGCAGATCAGTCAAAGAATTGTCTCCTGTTAAGTACTGCCTTTATATGCTAAGGGCTTAGCACTGGCAAATAACTTGGGAAATATTACTCAAGAATTAGGTCTGGCTTAGTGAAAAAGGCAGATATAAATAAAATCAAAGCTTATTTAGCATCAGACCCTGTTTATGCAGCACAACACAACATAATACAAATACAAGTTGTTCAAACTTGAAAATAAAAGCAGTATGTTTATTAGTAATTACCCAATGTTAAACAACAATTAACATGATAATACAGGTAAACAACAATTAACATGACAATACAGGTAAACAACAGTTAACACCATAATGCAAGTAGGTCCATTTTAATCTATTATTACAATGCAAGAAACACTTCTCCATGTTGAAGATCAAAAACATAGCTTGCACATGATTAGGTTCTCACATGAGTGCTAGCAGGTATTGCTGTGACAGTCAATTGACTCTTTTCATGTTTAAATAGAAGAGATGATATCACAGTAAGACTGATTACATTAAAACAGTATTTAAATATATAAGCACAAATTTCACCCTACAAGACAAATGTAATAGTATCATGCTCACTAATGGCTCCATGGAATCTTTTTTTTTTATTGTGTGAACTTTGTCAAATGGGGAATGAAGCATTGGATGATGCTTCTTTTGATTACATTTTAATTTCTCTTCAAATGATCTTCTGGCATCCATAGGGAGAAGGTGCAAGCTTCATGCATTGTCTGAAAAGGTTGATTATAATTCAGCAGTAATTATGTGTCCATTTATTTCCTTAGTCAAATAGGTTTTCTGGCATAAAACCAGTAGTTCCACTCTCTATCAAGATCCCTAGTCTCAGACATATCTGTAATTATGAACAGGATGGACTTCTCAGCCATTTGAGCTTGACAATTTTGCTTCTTCAAAAGGGAGAAAAAGGGCAGGAAACGTCTTTTCTTACCTGTTAAAGGCTCTTATGGTCTTTCAGCATCCATCATTTGCAGGTGGGTTGCCCTCACCATTGAGAGAACTTACCAGTTCCTCTGAGAGGAACCTTTCTTTCATGAGAATTAAAACCTATGAAGTTATCATTTTTGCAGTTTCTTGAACCTATCTTTGTCACTGGCAGATGATGTGATAGATACTTTCTTCTACCTTCAGTCTTTGGTACACCAGAACTAAGTCATATTTTCCTTGGATCAAATATTTATAGCACACAAAGTATCTTGATATGCTACCTATTACACTTCTACCATAAGGGTGAGTATCATTATTAAAATGTATTTCTATTTTGGATAAGTTAATTCCATCATGGAAGGGTAAGTTAGGTAGTATGACAGGTTAGTATTCCATCTTTAAAATTAATTGACCTCCACCCTAACTACTTTTAGCAGTACAATTTGAGGCACATCGGTGCTATAATGGATATCAGTACATAAAGGTCAACATACATCCTCTTCTAAATTTTACATAATCTTCAGAGATTGGGTATAAAGGAGGATCAAATGAGTTGTCCAATTTTCCCTCTGTCTGAAGGTGAACAGTTCTGAATAGACACCTGGTTTATTTATTGCCCGATTCTGACCACTAATTCTTTTTCTATGGACAGTTTATTTTTATGTTTGAGAAAATGCCGCATTTTGGACAGTTTTAAAGTTTATTTAAAATAATCAGGAGCTAACTGAGGTTAAGGATGTTTAAACTAGAAAATCTTTTGAAGCTAATTTATTTTGCTGAAATGGAAGTCACTTTAGGGTTTTAAAAAGATTTGATGGTGCACAAAAATTAGCTTGAAGAATAAATATGGATGCTCTTTTTGGAAATTTTAGTAATCTTTCTTTGAGACCGCTCCAGTGGCCTACTGGTTAGAGCATCCGCCTCAGATGCGGGAGGCCATGGGTTTGAACCCTGGCCGAGTCGTACCAAAAACTTTAAAATGGTACTAACAGCTGCCTATCCTGACGATCGCTCGGCATTAAGAGGTTAGTGTTAGGACTGGTCAACCAGGTGTCAGGATATTGTGACTGGGTGGGACATCATGCTACATGTCTGCAGCATGATGCTCCAGTGCTAGACATCACTATAAAATGTCACTGCATTAAAGCTACATTAAAAATCTAAATTACACACATCTTTCTTTTATTTCTTTACTACTGTTACCACAGATAGAGCATCAGTATTCTACATGTGGCTTGATATAGGCATTGTAGAATATCTTCCTCAGTTCTTGAGGGAGATATTTTATTTTGTGCAGGAGATAAAGAAGTAAGTTTACTTTTTTAGTGACTTCATCCAGCACTGTATGATGATACTAAGTAGGTTTGAATTTTCTACTGTTCCATGTCCATTCCTGTTAGCATTTTTTTGAAGTCATATTTGCAAGATTGTACACTTGCTCGACTTCTACAACCATTAAAAATGAATTCAAGAATTAGATATTTTAAAGTTCTTATCTTGGAGGAAATGTGCTCATTTAATTGATCACTGGAAAATCCTTGATATGTTTTGAGATCCACAAGTTTTTCATTTGTATTCACAAAATAATCATTGAGTGCATTTGTAATTTCAAAAGATTTTTTTCTGAATGTGACCATTTTCATCATTAATAAAACTAAATGGCAGGTTATTGGCAGATTTGCCCTTAGGTCATTAAAGGTTGTCATTTTCATCATTATTACAACTAAATGTAACATCAATTTGGCAGATTTGGCCTTTAGGTCATTGAAGGTTGTTATTTTCATCATTATTAAATTTAAATAGGTAATTGGCAGATTTAACTTAAGTCATTGAAGGTTTTCCCAAGTTTACTTGACTTTTGATCATAATATTATTGGATATTTCAGTGGAGTTGTAGGTTTTCCTTGTAATTTAATCATTGACTTTTTGTTGATGAAATATATCCCTTGTTTTAAATAAAATTTCAGTATGTCACCTTAATACAATTTTGTTGATTTTGTTGCTTGACTGCCTTGAAATTAATAGAAGCAGTTGATTCAGTTATTGACCAATGGATATTATTCAGTTCTTTAAGGAATATTTGTGCATCTAATCTTTTTTTCATATTTTGATACTTGACATATTTATGACGACAAGGTTTTCTTTTTAGACTTTTATTATCAACATATTGGATGATGATCAGTTACAACCTAATGCAAATGGTTTTTTTGGACATTGTCTCATTTCTGGTTAGATTATTTCCATTCCATTTTCTTCAGGATCATATCATTGTTGGAAATGATTGCTGTCCTTAATTTAAATAAGATACTCAACACCATTTTGGAAAAGTCTCATTTGTTTGAAAACTAGTTGGGAATTTAAAGTTAATCATCATGAAAAAATTCATGTTAGAAAGTTTTACAGAATGCAGAAGTATCAATTACTGATTTATTTCCAGAAAGAAATTTGTTGAGTTTTGGAAAAAGATATTGGATGTTCAAGTTTTTCATTTATATTCATTTATATTCACAAAATAATTATTGAGTCCATTTGTAATTTCAAGAGGTTTTTTTCTGAATATGACAATTTTTATCATTAATAAAACTAAATGGCAGGTTATTGGCAGATTTGCCCTTAGGTCATTAAAGGTTGTCATTTTCATCATTATTACAACTAAATGTAACATCAATTTGGCAGATTTGGCCTTTAGGTCATTGAAGGTTGTTATTTTCATCATTATTAAATTTAAATAGGTAATTGGCAGATTTAACTTAAGTCATTGAAGGTTTTCCCAAGTTTACTTGACTTTTGATCATAATATTATTGGATATTTCAGTGGAGTTGTAGGTTTTCCTTGTAATTTAATCATTGACTTTTTGTTGATGAAATATATCCCTTGTTTTAAATAAAATTTCAGTATGTCACCTTAATACAATTTTGTTGATTTTGTTGCTTGACTGCCTTGAAATTAATAGAAGCAGGTGATTCAGTTATTGACCAATGGATATTATTCAGTTCTTTAAGGAATATTTGTGCATCTAATCTTTTTTCATATTTTGATACTTGACATATTTATGATGACAAGGTTTTCTATTTAGACTTTTATTATCAACATATTGGATGATGATCAGTTATGTTATATTCCGAACAGCAACTTTTGATATTTCATGGGATTCATGATTTTAATCCAGCTTTGATTGGTGTCATAAAGCAAATTGAAGTCACTTGCTAAACACTTTTTTTGTTTTCCATATAAAAGCTTCAAGCTTTTTTGAAATAGTATAGTTCTGTCAAAAATGGGATGTCTATATACACAACCTGATGCAAATGTTTTTTTGGACATTATGTCTCATTTCTGGTTAGATTATTTCCATTCCATTTTCTTCAGGATCATATCATTGTTGGAAATGATTGCTGTCCATAATTTAACTAAGAAGCTCAACACCATTAAGGAAAAGTCTCATTTGTTTGAAAACTGTAGTTGGGAATTTAAAGTTAATCATCATGAAAAAATTCATTTTAGAAAGTTTTACAAAATGCAGAAGTATCAGTTACTGATTTATTTCCAGAAAGAAGTCATTTGATTTTGTTGAGTTTGGAAAAGGATATTGGATGTTCAAATGACAAATTTTGAGAGGTGTCTACTTAAACTATTGATTTTCAAACAATTTTTAGTTATTAATTATATGAACCATGATATTCCTCTGTGTCCTGAATTGTAATTTATCTTTTAATGAGTCTTGAAACATTTGTACTTTCAGCAGTTATTCAGAAGTATTTAACATATTTATGGTTGCGTTGATTGATGGAGGCAATTAATGGGATTGCATCAGAGGTACTTACATGGACAACATTGTTATGTGAGGTATCTGTAATTTGTTTTCTGTCATCACAGAAAGAATCACACTTGATAAATCTTATAACTTGATATGAAGTTTCTGGAAAATTGAGGCTTTTTTTAAAACTTAGGTCTCCATCTTTAGTGCCACAGTCCTAATGCTGCTTAGTTGAGTTGAACATTTCACAGTTCATATTGTAGACAGTCATGACACTGGATTTTGTTAGTATGTCAATATGAATGGACATTATACTGGGTTCAAAGCAATAGAAACATTCCCTTATTTCTCATGATGGTTAAAACAGTTGGCATGGTCCCAATCATATATGTGATCTTGGTTTCTTTGATGTTTAGAAAAGTTATAGTTGTCCTTTTCTATCAGGCAAAATATAATTATGGCATGGAGAAAATGTAATAAACCCTTCTTGTTCAAGTGGATTCTGTCTTTAGCCATTAGGTGCTTGAGAATTATTCCAGACTTTGTCATAAGTGCATGTTCTATGTCTAACATTTTGTAAATCCAGTCATGACATAGATGTTCATTTAGAAGATTAAATTTAGAAATGTCCATGTCAGTTCTTGGGCATGCACTATATAGAAAGATGGGGCAGGTATATGTTATTTATGATGTTAATGTTTTTAATCTAGTCAAAATGTTGTTGTTGTTGGGCTTAACACCATTTTCCAGCACACGATA
The DNA here is from genome assembly GCA_016746295.1 of Potamilus streckersoni. Lineage (NCBI taxonomy): Eukaryota > Metazoa > Mollusca > Bivalvia > Unionida > Unionidae > Potamilus > Potamilus streckersoni. Next base: position 3,739,147 of record JAEAOA010001970.1, read on the forward strand.
GGCTATTCATGGCGGCCAGTATTAATGGTGGAGGAAGAAACCGGGAAATCACTGGAAAGAACCACAAACCCACCAGAAGCTACTGGCAAGCTTTCTCACATATTCACATTCGCCGAATCCTCGACTCAACACACGAAGACAGGGGTGAGATGGCAGTGATCTGTAATGGACAGCGCTTTAATCTAGTCAATATGAACATTGTTAATAACATCATTGCCACCAGGAATTGTTACTTACAAAATAAATGTCCCTGGTTTTGTCTTTAAATCTAATATATATCTGCTATGTGATTGTGATGGTTATCAATATCTAGAGGATAATTGACTATAGTGTTATTGTCTGGATTGATTTGATAATAAAAATGTGAAATTATTGGATGGAATGAATTGAGGTCTGAGCAGAGATATAGAATATAACACAAGCCCCCATGTGTAAAATATAAGTTTAATCAACTATACTAAACTAAAACAAACTGGACAAGAAATCTGAGACTGCTTCAACAGCCTAAATTGTTAGAGCATCCACCTTGGATGCGTGAGGTTGCGAGTTCAAACCCTGACTGAATCAGATCAAAGACTTTAAAAAATGGTACAAGCAGTATGTATTCTTTTTGCTCCTGGTGTTGTTCTCTCTCTCCCCCACGCCTCGGCCCTGAGTGGTCTAAAGCGCTCATCATTTCCGATCACTGCCATCTCACCTCTCTCTGCAGGTTCAAGTCTCAGGCTTAGCTAACACGGGTATGTGAGAAAGTTTGCCAGTAGTTTCTTGTGGGTTGGTGGTTTTTCCTGGGTTTTTCCAGGGTTATCCCTCCACCAGTTATGCTGATAGTCATTTATAACCTATATTGTGCTGAAAAATGGCATTAAACCCTACAACAAGAACAACTCTCTCCTCACCTTTTTTGGAGCATCAACCATAATTTGGTTGCCTCTCGGTCCTCTCTGTAATGGATTTTATATATCAAGGATTATGAGCTGCAATTTTCAACACAATTTCAACATTTATGACAGGCTAAGAGTTGACATATTCCTTTTATTTCTCTCTTTCTCTCATCCAGCCTCTTTTTCAGGTCACCAATTTGGTTGTTTGCTCATGGACTTCTGTGTTTTGGAGAATGTATATGGAGCTATTTACCTTTTAAAATAAATAGGCCATGCTAAATATTTTAGAATGTTTTTACTGCAGGGATTGAATATCATCCCCTTCTCGTTATGTCAGATATCATCATATCATAATTCTAAAGCTAATATGGGTTGCAGCCTGACAGCTGATAAACAAACAAATTTACTTTTTGTCTTAACTACAATACTTGATAACTAACAATTTATCATTCTGAACATTCTTTGACTTAGAATATATTATTAATATCATTTAAGACAAATAAATTCACTCACTTCTCTCAAATTAGAACTTAATAAGGGTAATGAATGAAATTCTTAGAATACACGATTCCTGTAAAAATCAGACAACAAATTCAAGCAATTGTCTTAAGACACATATTGAATAAATTGATGTATGAATTGAAACAATAAATTCAAACAAATAACTACAGACTTGTATTTTTAAAATTACATAAAACTGAGACAAATACCTTTTGCTTTCAAGACTCACTTCTCCCATATGAAAATAGTCTTTACATTTTAAGGTTACATTTCCATCAAATTTCAGACATACATCCCTTGGAAAATTTATTTAATAAGAAAAGATACCCACCATTTTTCCTCTAAGTCAAGATGAGTCCCTTCTGTAGTAAAATTTGGACAGACTAATCTTGCAATGGAGAATACTTAAAACTGAATTTTCTCTTAGAAACATATGGTCCTTATTTAGCTTAGGCAGTCAGAATTAAATTTATCTAACTGCCAGATATGAACACACCTGTCCAGGTTTGAGTAACTCATGATATTTATGTGCTTTCTTAATAAACCAATTTCTACAAAGTCATAGGATACTTTAATGAGTACAACAACATTGTCTCTGCATCATTTCAACCATTTCCCAGACCCTAGTTTCACCTTGAATCATATGTCTGGCCATTATCAAACAGTCCTAATTATAAATCAGCCATGCCTCATGCTGGGAGATTAAAGCAATGTATTCTATCATGGACCCTAGTGGGAACACTTTACTTAAAACAAGACCATCAACTTAATTGGCTGTGTTTTCCTGACCCTGCAATGTTCAATCAGCTGTGTTACCATACCATCTTATAAAATTCACACTGTTACAGTGTCCTTCAGGTTTTTGTTTATTTCTGGCTAATTAAGTTTTTGAAGACTGTCGTTCATTAGACAATTTATTGGCTTTTGCTACCATTGATGCAAGTTCTTTTTGAAGCAGTTTGTTCCCTCATTATGGATGTCATATCTATTTCACTGTTTGTAATTTTTTCACTACATTTCATAGACTTTATCTGACCAAGTATCATGATGCCTTTGTGAAGGCTTTCAGATGTATTATATTGCACTCTTTAGAAATCTCATCTGAAATTTCCTGACCACTGTGGTTGTCTTTTTCTGGTTCCTGAGGGGAAGAAGATCTTAGCTGAATTTCCCCAACAGTCAATTCTTATAACAGTACTTGTGGTATCTTAATTCACAATAAAATTAAGTTGTACATGATCCTTAGCTAAATGAACATTATCCTCACCAGAGGTTTAAAAAAAGATTTGGGTTGCTACTGGTCTGCAAAATATTTTGATTGTCATGGTAACTTGATTCAGACTATTTCTGCAGCATGAAGATGAAAATTAGTTTCAGTCCATTCTTTATTATTAGGTTGCTGTATGAGTGTTTCTGGAACTGCATAGTGTGACTGTAACTTTGTATGACTAAAAATTGACTGGAGAATTCATAATTTTGAAGATCAAGCCTTTATGTTCATTATCAGTTCCTTGACTATATCTTAAGGTCAATTTGCATGGGCATTTGGATATAAGCTTTATATTACAAACAATTATAGTTTTTGTTGTACATTAAACTATATATAATTATCATCATCATCTGGCAATTGTTTTCTGGGAGTAGAGCAAATTTCACTTTAAGAAGAGAATCCAGAGAAGCTGTTACATTCAAGTGAAGTATCTTGAATCAAGCACAATAGATTGATAGTCTTCCATGGTAAGAATTAAAGGCAAAATATTAGTTCATTAAGATATCATATTTCAAACAGTTCAATTTGTTTCAGTACAATGCTTACAGTTACATTTATTGGTAGGAGTTTAGAATATTGGCATGAAACTGTTCTCTGCATGGAGTGTGTATAGGAATCATAAGCAAGAGTGAAACTGTTACACAAGACACCAATAGAATATTTTACCAAAAATTAATAATTGGCAGTTGCATAGTATGATACATAGAATTTGAAAGTTTATTGTCCACTAAACCTACAATTGGGCTGAAAGTAATCAAAGACCCTCCATTTTGAATCCAAATTTGTATCCTGATGTTAAAATTGCTTAAACAATAAATTGATACTTACACTAATTGAATGTGAATGTTAGAGAGACAGAAGATATGATTGAAGTTTGAAATGAATACACCTTAACTGATGAGTAAACTTTTAAATATCCATAGGAACCACAGTCTGCCATCTTGAATCTGACCACTGGATGAATGAATTTTCACATCACACAATAATCCTTTGCTTAGCATTAAGTGAGAAAAATAATGTCAAAGGTTCATAAAAAGTGACTTAATGTGTTGACTTGGCTTTTTCTTTGATGATGAACAGATTTTCCTGGATTTAAACTGCTGACTTAAGTACACCTGTGTTATATTTGAGTATTTTAATGGCTATATGGTCATGGATGTGTGTTGAATTTTTTACCAGAAAAACTTGCTTGTCCAGTAATCAGACACCTCACTGTATGAAGATGGAGATCAGACTGAGTTGCATCCTCTCACAACTCTATTATCACATCCTATGCAGGAATGGGTGTTTTCAGACTAATAATGGTAATCACATCATTATCCTCCACTTCTCTATTATTCTTGTGAATCCTTTTGGAGCCCTAAACCTCAAGAGAATTGGTTCTTTATGTTTTCATAAACTACTGGACCTAGGGTTGAGCAGATGCTGCAGCTGTTAATTTAGCTTCTGTGTCAGGAAGGCATAGCATCATCAATACCATCTAGGAAAGACAAGTGATCATGTCTTCCTACTGTAACTTTAGAGACCTTACTCACTACAATGAGTTATGGGTAAAGGTTCAAAATGTGTCACCCACCACCCTCCAACCCCAAGGGACAAGTGATGCCCAGCAACACCTATAGGGAATGTACTAATCAATGTTTGGTTCTCTTACACAAGTATATGCCACTTTTTACTGATAAAGTTTGCCTCTGTACTGGAAAAAGATGAGGCTGTCGGTATTCATTTATTGACAAACAGTATACTGTGTTTTAAGTCTTGAAAGTTAACTGTCTCAACATCAATGTCTATATGAAGCTGACTTTTTCTTTTCATACAGTTGTTTATCACCGCAGACTTTTCATCAATGATTGTTGGCAACAACACAGCACCAGCAGGAGAGTCCGTTTGATATTTGATTCAAGAATGAAATGATATGAATTAAAACTCCCCTTTCTGTTTCATAGATATTAAAACAAGCAGTCACTTTCTACTTCATTCTGTTTGTCTTGAAGAAGCTCAAAACGTGGCAATCAGTGGTGTTCATTTTTAAAAAAGTACTAACTAATGATAATCCACACCAGTTCCCATTGGAAGCGCTGCAGATGATGATGAACACAACATTCCAATTTAAAAGGATTACTCATTATAGCCTTTTTGACATCTTTTGTGCCACACACATTTCAATTTCAAACATGGAGAAATTAGAAACTATTGCAGTGAAATTAAGAAACAAGGAGTTCCCGTTTTAATTGGCAATTACATATTTCAATTCCATGCGACAGCATTGATATTTAATCAGTTGCAGTGGGACTCAAAAACCATCACTGATATGACCTTGTGTAGTTTAAGTTTTTGTATACTATTGCAGCTTTTAATTAAGCTTGTAAAAACAAATTAATAAACTTGTATTTGCTTTCTGGGTGACCTGCTTGGTTTGAATTTTGCCACTTTCTATATATAAATGACTCAGTCATGTGATCTAGCATGCTCAAGTTTAAAGCATTCATTCACAACAAGCCATTAAAACTAAGTTGAAAGCTGTCAGAAAACTAAGCATTTTATCTGATGCATGGAAACACTTGAACTATTTACTTTATATGTGAACTCTGAACCAATGTTGTTAATTGTGTCTAGATAAAGTTGGTGACTGACAGTGACAGTATTTGAATAGGATCACACTTTAGTTTGTTCCACATTACATCACAAATTTTATCTTACCTGAACCTCAACAAATTTTCAGGTCATTGTCATGTGAAATGAATTAGGTTATTTTAAATATATTTAATGAAAACTGACCTGATAATTTACTGGTTTAAAGTATGGGTAAGTTTTCTTGTTTTTAAAAGTATTGTTTACAATATACTTTTCTCCATTCTTTTCAAGTGATAAACCGCACATTGAGATTTGTTTGATTACCATTTGTACCAGTAAAATTTGGTCTTTCAATAAATTTTTGCTGTCCTTGCCATTACAAAGTTACCTTAGTGATGAAGTCCTAATGAAAATGCTGAATGTGGATGCCCTATCCATCCTCATCAACTCCAACAAATTTAATGTGGACACATCTCCATTGGCACCATCTATCAGGTTCAAAAGATCCTCTCAGTTGAATGAACAGATCTGATCCTTTGATAAGACAGTAAACTTTATTTACCATCTTTTACCAACAGACTTGTACCTTAAACTATCAGGTGCACAATAAAAGAAGAATCTTTCCATTTTAGTAAATGTCACAAGGATGTAAAAAAATCTTTATCATTCATTCATGAATGATGAAATCTTTCAGCCATTGTCTGCAATCCAAAATCTTGCTTGCTTGCCAATGTTGAATGTGGTCTGTTCCTCCCTCTACTCTGAGAGCTATGGTTTCTTCCTCAATTTAACCATTACATTCTCTATCAAACCTTCCCATTTGGAAACTGGATCAAACCTCCCCATTTGGAAACTGGATCATCTCAAGCAGGTGTCTCTATTGAGTCTGGGTACACCTTCCAAACATTGAACAGAAAACCTGGTTTTAGTTACCATAGCTTCTTATGCTGACATTTTCCCAGCTAATTTGTTCAATATGCTGAAAGAGACCTTAATGCAACTACATTGCAATGTGTGCTGCCAAAACTTCCAGGCATGTACTTAGACTGTTAAAAGTTTTACTTAATCATAGAAAATACCTTCTCATTGCTGCTTCGTTGAGAACTGAGACCCTATTGAGAGGACTCTCTCCTATCATGACTTCTTAGAGATTTGAAGGATCATCAGCAAGATCCCTACTTCTGTTCCAGTGCAATTGGCTTAGAAGTGTGGTAACATGAATCACTCTCTAGGGCCTTCTGCAAAGATCTTTGAACAGATGCAACCTCCATCCAATCCACAGTCTCAGTTTAAACGTCTGTCATTGGGTCCAAGGCATGATTGCCACAGAACTCCAAGGAGGGAGTTAACTTACCCTCCTTCCATACCCAAGTACAGAGGAGGAGCAGCCCTAGGGAATCAAACTCTCTCCTGTCATGCATTTCTGTCCTAAGCATCCTTGTAGGTGCTTGTCTAGGCCACTTTCCATTGTTATGAAGGATTAGTGAATATAATTTGGAAACACCCAGCAACACAACCACCACCACCACTGTCAGGCACCTCAATGTTTTTTTTCACTAATCCATTTAAAGGAAAAGATGTACACACATTTACAGAGGGGGGCAGGCAAGAAGGTTCTGAACAGTCAGCCTCCTGCATGGCTACTCCAGAATCTTCCAGGTCACCAAGTTTCATTTTTAATTAATTTTTCCCCATTAAACTGGTTTCTTGAGTATCATTTCAGGATGGAGAGCAGATCCTCAATCAGGAATGAAGTGCATCCATCAGATTAGGTGGTTTCCACATGTCCACATGAGGATGCTTGCTCACATGTCTTGATATCCACATCGCAAATACCTCTGACTTTGCTTCGACAAGGAGTTTTTCCTGATTATACCAATTGGAATTGCTTCCACAGCCAGTCGCCAACCAGGTTGTGGGAATAGTAGAAGCATACTTCTGATCGCTGGAAATTTTTATTCTCCAGTATTTTTTACATTTGGCTGATCTTCAGTCTTCAGGTTAAGTCCAGCATGGTTCTGTTCCATAGAATGTGAAGTAACTCATTTGAGTATTTTTACCCATCCTTGAGAAATCACAGCTTATTCCATCTCAGGACCTCATTTACATAAACATGAATTTCCTCATGAACCAGAGCTTAGTGTGGGTCCCACAAAACCAGATAGAACAAATCCTGATGCTTCTAATGGCCATATTTCTTGCTTTTCATGTTTGCATGTACAGAGTAAGGGGTCACTGTGTCATGATCATATCGCAGATCACATCAAAGTGTAGCTCCAATATCAGGGAGGTACTTTCTGCATTGAGGTCTGGAACCTCTTCAACTGGGTAGCTTTGGAGAACATCACCTACCAAGTTCACAACATTCTGGGCAAGAAAATTGTATTAGTGAACAGTTTGTCCACAACAGGCAAAAACAGTCCTTATTTAATGGTCTATATATTGTGTGGTGGGTTGCCAGTTGCCACTTGGAACATTCAGGCCAGGAGAGATTCCTCATCTAAGGTCTATGATGCCAAGTAGAGAATCTAATGTGATTGTTGCAGTAAGAATACATTGATTCTATGTGTCCTTAGCTGTTGCTGATTTCCTTTTGTTTCTTTGAAGAACAAAAGATATTCAGTATAACTGTAAAGGGCTGCCATTTCTAATACATATGTAAATTCAGTATGTATTCACATGCATACCAGGGACTGAGAAAAACTGAAACAAAATAACTATTTTCAAAAACCGATTTTAGTTTCTTTCCATTGTTTTTTCTTAAATACTTATCCCAGACAAACACCCAGTATCTGTTGTGACTATGATTATAAACTAAGTAACAATAAGAAGCAAAATCAGATAGTTTTGCAAATCTAACATAATTTAATTATATAATTTATAACATACAAATTTTAGAGTATCTTAAATAGTCCTTAAAAGAAAAAAGAATTGAGTGTGTTGAATAAATTTCAGGTCCTCAAATGTACTGATGTGCCAGCAGTTTTGATATATCATATTAGCATTAAACAGAATTCCATTGAATAAATTCACAATAATCCTTGAATAATATTTTAGTCTAGAATCAAAGAGCACTTGGTAATTCAAGGATTAATCCAAACAAATGATTTCCTCTTGAATTATATCTAAACACAGTGTTAAACACATCTACAGACTGATATTAAGACAAGGACAAAGGAAATAAGAATTGTAGGAATAAACTAATTGATCAGCTCTTAATTTTATATACACACTATGGCTGTATTGTGACTCTTTAAGTCACAATATATTCTATGTGATGATACCAAACCTCATGACATAATCCACATAGCTGAAGCAGCTAATGAGTAATTAATCCAAACTTGACAACAGGTTCATTATTACCATTAATTTTAAACACTTATTTATTGCTTATATGCAATCTACAGAGATGAACCAGACGTGAAAATGCCATATATACATAAAAAAAATTTCTGAATTAAACTACACTGTGTATGCCTTACATTGTTCTTTAATGGAGAACAGTTTAACTTTTACAGGTGTATCTCTAATGAATGTTGTACCTTTTAGGGTAATATAAAATTGGAACCAACATTTTACAGATTTTTATTTAATGAATTGCTAAATATGACATATCTGACTAGTCCCCAGAGGTTCATTATAAGCTTGTTACACCTGCTTGATATACAGATCAGTCTGACATTTGTGCATGTGATTTGTATGGTTATAATGTCTTTTAACTTTCCATAGTCTTAAAGCTAAAGACATGGATCTTGGGTTATTGATTGCCCTATGGGTGTATTTTGTGCCACAACACTTTTGAGATGTTTATCATGCCACTGTGGTGGGGTGATGAGTGATTTTATACAAGTGTTTATCATGCCACTGTGGTAGGGTGATGAGTGATTTTATACAAGTTTTTTATCATGCCACTGTGGTGGAGTGATGAGTGATTTTATACAAGTTTCAAACAACTCCCAGCTTTTATGCCCCATATGTCTGAGAAATGACATATGTGATCAGTAGTGACTCAAGTGTCACCAAATATTAGACTTGTACATCTGATTAGCTCCTCAGGGTCTTTCCACACCCTGAACAATTGGGTCTCTGCATCACAGCATATAAACTGTTGATCTCCCCACCCTAAAATGAAAATCTTTATTTGAAACTATCATATTTTCTGGGGGTCTATCATTATATTACCCACTAAAGGACTTAGTCCAAGGATATAGCTTGATAACTATTGTAATCATCACCCTATAACCGTATTTACTCAATATGCATAAAAAGACAAATCCACATTTGACATCCTACCCTCACCATGAGATAAAACGATAAAACGTCAAACTCATAAGCAAGGGGATACATGATTTCAAAACACAATATTCTAGATCAGCTTTGTTTTTGGCTGACTTAAGTATAACAAGACATTAGTTTTCACTAAACAGTAGTAGTATCACCAATTTCACATTCGAAAATTCTGTGTCAGATTTTTGCAAGTCACTTGAGGGTTTGGTGGGCATCAGACCAAGAGTCCTGGGCAAGATAATATGTGCAACAATTTTTCCAATTTTCAATCTGTTTTTCAGGCATGAAGAAACTAAGAAAGGTAGAAGATAGAAAGAAAAAAGAAACTGCTCCATCAGGACCATTAGATGTTCACTCCATTATGAACAAAGCTTTTGAGATGCGACGAAAGGCACTTGAGGACAGTGACAGTGAACAGGGAGGATCATCAGATGAAAATGACTGGGAAGATGATAGCTGAAATTGATGAAGACACAAATCTATGAAAAATTCATTGCCACAAATTTAAAAATGCACTTGCAAATGAAATGGATTTAGCATTTATGGTGCAGAATAAATTATTTGCAAGTATTCTTTGATTGAATATGTGTGAATCACATACAGTTTTAAGATTATTGTGCAACCTGACCATCTTATATGCTGTTTTGTGTTTTACCTGTATGAATTTTATGGTGAGAGAATAGGTTTGAAAGATTTATTGGCATTTAAGGTGGCCATGGGATTTTATTCTATATATGCAAAGAGGACAAAAAATATTGCATTTTGAAAATGGTTATTAGTTAATATTATTATTATCTGAGTATGCAGTACAAGATTGCAGTATATCAGCCATTTTTAAAATTGTGTGTATATATGTAATTTTTTGTGCATGTATATGGTTACACACAATATAGTCATAACATGTATCTGGTTAAGATACAGCCTTGTTTTGTTAAGCCAACAGAAACTCACAGCAGAAAAAAGCCACTTATTTACTCATCCTAACAACTAACTAATGCCTACTTGATCTCTCGTTCAGGGGGACAAGTAGCAATTTAAATATTGTGGAACCCTGAAATGGGATTTATTAGAGAAAATTATATGCATCACCACCCTGGAAGAGGATTCTTTCTTTCCTGTGGTAAAATATACCTGACAGCTAAAAGCACATTGTGGATACTCAACCTTCTCATTAGCTCAGAACAGCTGGGTCAAAAACCTACTTTTATAAATGTTATCACTGCAGCCATCTACTTTTACAACACTAACATATTTGTTATATTGTTGCATTGCCTTTGCCTTGTTCTTTTAATTTTGAACAGGTTACTTTAAAAGAGAATGAGAAGACTGATTGGTTGTTGTAGGCTTTTATGCCATTGTTCACCACAAGAGAAGCTTCGCATGGTGACCAGTATAAATGGTAGAGGAAGATCCTGGAAAAACCCCAGAAAGATCCACCGACCCACGAGAAGCTACTGGAAAGCTTTCTCAAGTACCCACATTGGCCAAGCCCGAAACTTGAACCCATGCAGGCAGAGGCGAGATGGCAGTTGTCTGTAATGTTGAGTGCTTTATACCACTCAGTCACTCGGGACCTGGAATTGTAAAGGTTGAAAAAGTCTTAATCAAAAAACACAGATCATTGTCAGCACAAAAATTAACAACAGATCCAGAAATGACAATGGTATATAATACTGGACATTCTGTAACTGACATTAGTATGGTCCCAAAATCTAGAAATAGTCAAATCTAAACTTGCCCAGACTCCACTACATCCAGAGTTCTTTCCTACAAACCTCAGACCAATCAGAGCTTGGAATATTTAGATCAGAATGTGTTGTAATTACTGTGCTGTGTCAATTCAGTACATGACACACAAGTCTGACACATGTACTTACCTATAATTTTAATAGTATTTATCTTAACATTAAGCCTTGGAAGCATCACAAGCTTTTCTTTGTAGTATGTTCAGTTTACAAGTGCTTTAAATTAAGTGTTATAAAAATTATCAAAGAGTACTGTTTCCCCAGTCTGCATTATACAACCAAATTTACATCATTGTGGTAGTGGAGTTGTACTGCCATGGGGAGGTAACCCTAGTGTAGTGAATGGGCATTGAATGCTCCAGCACAGGCCAGGAATTTTTCCTGAGACCACTCAAGCCTGTGATAAGGAATGGTTGTTAATGGTATTGTTGCTCTTGCGCATCTTTCGACTCGTTTTTAAATAAGGGAAAAAATACCCCCACCATGTCATGCCCATTTGGGCCTGAACCTACAGTATTAAGCTTCCCATCTGTTCTGTCTTGCTGTTATATTATATACCTGTTTTTTCAAGCTGTATTAGGATTGATTGTTGCATCAATCCTGAAATTTTAGTTAAGTTGGACATTGGTAGCTAAATTTATTAGAAATGTTTAAGAACCTTGTATTGAGATTGTATTGTTTTTATTTGAAGAGATTTACCCACTATCCATGACAATTTGAGAAGTTGAAAAAGGCATTGTTGTTTGAGAAAGGTGAATGCAAGTATATTAGTCTGTGATACTAAAATTGTGTCAAATCAGCAAGCATGTTTCCGTTCTTCTGTGTTGGCTAGTTCAAGCACTGATATCACACCAAAAGAACAGATTAACAGATTAATATCATGCTTTTAACATTGAACAGAATATGAAACTTTCTTATGAAACATGTGAAATTTCCTGTTAGATGACCTTATATTTAAGGTCATGAAGAACCTAAATTGCATAAAATACAGGACTGATCATCACCCATCGTAAATTGGCATTTTAAAACATCATCAGAGCACTTGTCATCTTTTTGGTTCAGACAGGCTTTTTTATATTAGAGAAAGAAAGTTGCCAAAGATGTTGAAACCAGCTGATTAGTATTATTCATAGAATTATATGATTTCATTTTTAATTACATCATTGATCCATGTATAAAATGCAGTGTATTGAGAATAAGATGGTGTTTATATACCATTACGTAACTCTACTGATTTCAGGTGAAGAGTGTAGACTGATCTGCATTACGGGTACAGTGGGGATTATTGTATGACAAGTTATTTCAACAATTCTGTTATTATTACAGTATTTTTTACTACAATTCATGGCATGATCCAACAGTGTTTGGAATTTACTTAATCTGTGTTATTATTTAAAAGGGTTTCTTTAATGGAATTTCTTATTAACCGTTGACTGAGAACAGTAAACTTTATGGTCTGCATCTTGTACAAATTTTGGAAAGTTTCCATCAATTTTTGACTTGGTGGTTCATGAAAAAACTCACACTTGAAATCAAGACACTAAACTGTGACAGATTGTGAGAGGGGTGTGGGATCAGTCAAACCTTTTTTAAACTAATACTCAGTAGGACCTTTACAGGTGAAATAAACCATCCTTTGCAAATTCCAACTCTGGTAATAATAAAAGATATCATGGACCCACTTCAGCATAAATCTCCTAGGGCATGTATTTTATTTTTCTGGAAAAAAATACTTGGTTTGCATTTTAAATCATTTCAGACATAAAATTTGATAAATCAGAGGAAACCTCTTTTCTTTTTTCATGTCCTTTATTAACTTCATGTAAGTAATGTTCATTGTGTTATTGTTTTAGGAAACCATATTTGATGTCATTTTTTACACCAGAAATAATATTGTTTCCAAATTACAAACATATTCAGGAGCAGATTTCAGAGTTTGTATTAGGTAAAGAGGATTTGAGAAAAATTGGCATGCACTTTCAGGGAATGAGATAAATATGTATTTTAGGCTCCTGTATATTTATTGTTTTATTTAGTTATACATCTTATTTTTTTCTCTCCATATAATTTACTTCATCCAGGATCATAATTCATGTATTTTTCTCCCTGACTGGAAAAATTGATTTTGTATTTTAAAAAAAAGAATTGGGGGAAAACAGAAGTTTTGTATCTGTTAATATTATTAAAATTACATCCATTTTATGCTTATTGAGTTGCAGAAAAGTATTTGTATGGGTATGATTTATCAGCATGTCAGCACAATACTAGCTATATCATGCCAATTAAAAGTTATAATCTGCAAATGTTAAACTACAAAAATTGTAACAAAAACAAAATTTAAGAAAAATAAATCCTTCCAAAAAAATGAAAACATGGTAACAAGGTAAAAAATAAAAGGTAAAGATGTTAAAATTCTGTTAATGGTGTACAATATGAACAAAAATGTCCAATATTATTAAATCCTGAAGGTAGTTTGTCAAAATTCTTTTTATAGATTGCATTCTTTGAAAAAAAAAGTTTTTTTTCTCTCTAGAAGTACATCATCATAACATTTGTTTCACACTGCATTGCTGAAACAAAGTATAAGAGTTTTTATTTCTTAAAGCCTGTGTCTGAAAACACATTGTTGAATCAGAAGTACAATGTTTAGTTCTTAAAGTTTATGCATACAACAGTTTCAGTAGTGACAAATTTGCTGAGACAAGAATAAATGTATGAAAAATATTTACTGTACCGTCAGTTTCATAAAAATTTTTAAAAGTCATTCTCTTTGTATTTCACCCACAGTTTATATTTACATGAGATATGTAGCCTTAGAATATTTTACAAATATTGTCATTTTTTCAGCTTTGCTCTTTTCTAAACAAAGTGCTTAAAACTTTTAACAATACATTCTAAAAATGAAAATATACATCTGTCAAAATTTTCATGGCATTTCAATTGTGAAGCAATTTTTCATTATGGAAGCATAATGGAAAAATATGAATTAATATGTTTGGAAGATCTGAATATCTACTCCAAAAATACAAAGCAAAATATTGTCCTTGAAATACAAGTATTGTCTCCTAACTGTCAGGTAAAGTAACAGCATTAAGATTTTTCCTATTATGTATTTTGTTATTGGATATATGAACTAAAGTTGTGAAAAATTAATATCATAATGAAGTAAGACTTCTATTAGAACCTACTATAATGCTTTGTCAGGAATTTAGGTATCACACCATAAGGACATTATTTCAAGACATTTTTTTTAAATTGTATAATCAGTTATATTTTATAAGTTATATAATGTACAATAATTGTATCAATGCTATTTGTAAGCAGTGAATTGTGTGTATTCAAAAGATAAGTGGCTGCTGAAGGTAATAACTATATATACTTGTGTTAGTAAATACTTAATAACAGAATACATGCCAATTTTAGTAATAATTAAATAAAATATATTTTCATTTTATTCCATATCTGGCTTGAGTATGATTATCTCTTATGACAAACTTGATAGATTATGTTGTGTAGAAACTTTGAGAGAAATAAGACATTGTATCAATTATTACAATGATAATTTTTTTTTTAAAATTGTTTTATGAATGATATCATTGGTGATAAGTCTGTTTTGTAGAGAAAAGAAAAAAGTTGTTCAGATCCAAGAAGATATAGTATGTCATTTATTGCTTGCATTTCTTTATCAGCAAAACATTGTTAGCATTTGATATTTGCATGGTGTTGAGGCATCATACAGAATCTCTTTATACATGTTAGGTATGCCTTGCTTGGATGTGTTGGCAATTCATCCAAATTAGGCATTTTTTTGATTGCATAGGATTGTTTCAGGTGTCCAAATTTACATTTTTGCATTTAAACTGCACATTATGATGACCAGGCTTATTTTAAATAATCTAATGTTTGATATCACATTGCAAAAAGCAAAATTAATTGTGTTTGTAGCCATCATAAGAAATTACTGTTTTAACATTGGAAAAAGTAATGAACTGAGACCCAAGTCCTGTTTTTAAAAAAAATACATCGTTAGTAAGGACACAATTTTATTCATCAGTAGACAACCCTGCCAGTTGTTTTATTTTTTTTAACTAGAAGCTCAAGATGGCCTTGAGTGTGAACTGTCAAGTGGTATGTTGTGTGTTCCCTGTTAAAGCACTTGACTCCAAATGCTTTGGCATGATGTAACCTTCCTGTGTTGCTGTGCTATAAAAATAAAACTAGACCAAACATTCTATACATAGTTGAAGTCACCAGGGTGTCCATATAGATATGACTTTAAATTTCTGACTTTATATGTATAGTGGAGTGAAACACTACTTTCTTTAATAATGGTTATGCTGGTGATAATCAATTTATGCAGCAAATATACACCTACTTAAACAGAAGGTAATAGCATGATTGCAGGCAACAAAGTTCACAATCTAGACACAAGTTGCTACTCTCTCCTCCTTGTAGGATTTTTCAAAAAAAGAATCATTCTGCATACTTTCATTTCTATATATTTTGCTGCACGGACAAATTTGTTGGCAAATTTATAATTTGTGGTAATGTGAAATAATTAAACTAAGGCATTATAATTTGATAAAGCAAAAGTTCTAATTGGTTTTGATTTGTTAACTATCCTTGAGTTTGATTCCTTTCATTTGCATTGTTATGGAACCAAAAAAAAAAATAAAGGATTTCATCAAAATTCATCTTTCTTTAAAATAAGAAATTAAAAAAAGGAAAAGATAATAAAAATGAACATACATCTTCAGATGTTTTATATTTGCCTTGATAATTTTCAGTAACAAAACTGTTATATGAATGAAGTTTTGCACAGAAAAAAAAAACTAGAGGGACAAGAAAGTTGGCACACCTTATTTTGGGAAAAACAGCAAATAAAATTCCAGTATTTGAATACAGCTGATTTCACACTAGCATCAGAAGTGGTGTGTAATGTATAGTCTGGTATAATTGACTTTAAACAGAAAAATTGCATTTTGTCCTCAGTAGTCACAGTTGCTAAGGACATCCTTCTTATAATACCACATTTGGAGAGACAATTGAGATCCAAACTCCACTTCCTTTCTGAGTTTTTTTTTTTTAATTGAAGACTTGGCTAGTTTCTGCTATATGTATTCAGTAAACAAAGTATAAATCTCTGCCCACTTTGATAACCTTTTTCTTTGCTTATGGGAAAAGTTACACAGTGTATTTAAACTTTCTCCATTTTATTTATAATTCCATTCTTATCTTTCTCAAATATCCACTTTGACCTGGAGATATGTAGAAAGTCACCAAAAGACTACTACCCTTGTCAGTAGTATATATGTGGCATTCATTGAATCCAATACTGGAAACTATTTGTGTTTGCATGAAAAGGCTACAAGACTATGTTTTGTGTGTATACTTATCAACATTGAAATATAATTTCACAATTTGTGTATGGGCCTGGAAATAGAACTCACAATACAATTGTTAACCTTGAAATAGAACTCTGCTTTAATTTTGTGCCTTTCCATAAAAATCTGCAGTACATTTTGCTATTTTAAAATAATACTACAATACACATCTCTACTTTGAAACAAATCTCTACAATACAAATCTCTGCCTTAAAATAGATTTCTACAATAAACATCATTGTCATAAAATTGGAACTCTGTATTATACTTTTCTGCCATGAAACTGAACTCTACAATATACTTCTTTATCTTGAAACTGAATTCTGCAGTACACTTAAAATATTATAAGAAGAAAAAAACTGCAAGACATTTCTCTGCCTTGAAATAGTCTTCTGCAGCACACTTCTCTTCTGTGAAATACAGCTCCACATTAAATTTGTCAGTATCACGTGAAACCATGCTATATTGCCTTTTTTTGTAAAACCCTGAAGCTTAATTAAAATTAAAAATCAAAGCCTAAGTTATCTTTGTTACTAAAACTTATAAAATGCATGAATAAGTGAAGCCCATCCTCCATGTAGGTCCAATATATTGCTTCTATTGTGATCCAGTTGCCTTTACAGCCCAATAAAATAACGTGTTTGAATTGGATTAGTGAAGTTTATGCACAAATTAAGTTTTGGCATTGAAAATCAAACTTGTCTTGTTAACAACACTTAAAAAGACAAAATCATTCCCAATTATTCAGTTAGATAAAACCAGCTTAACGATAAATGTTTGCCAGATTAAGGCACCTTGACTACTTTCATTTGCACAGAATGTTCACCCCTATTCAAAGCTGAAGGTTTTATTACCCATCTTTTTATACCTTACATTAAGAAGTGTTTGCCTATATTATTTATTTTTTAATCCCTATCCAAATTCTAGCTTTTAAATTAGCATGTGTATTAACACAATCTTGAGTGGTGATACGATGTAGGAGGAAGGTCTGTCTTGAACTTAGCTGCTGTAGCCAACTCTCCAGGGTTTATTCCACATTGCCTGGAAATCATGCCAAGGCCTTAGTTCCAATACCACCTATTGGTATTAAGGTTTGTTACGCTTAAAAACTGGCACACTGTGATCTACTTTTATAAGTAAATTCAGTGTTGATTAAAAATCATGTCCTATTAAAAACAATGTCATATAATAAAAGGCTATTTAAAAAATTGATGTATTTAACATTATTTAGAAATTTCAGTATTCAGCCATTCTTTTGGAGACAAAAGAGGCTCTTTAAAGTAAATATTTGAAATAAAAATCTAATGCATCTACATTTTGACAAATCTTTTGATCACTAACTCATCAAATTGATATTAGCAGGTCAGATTAAAGACATAAGTATAGATATATTTTTTTTAAATTGAATAGATTGAGAAAATATGCAAGATGAGTTTAATAAAAATTAACCAAGTACAATGTGTGCACACCATTTTACAGGTAGGTAAAATTATCATAAAAGCTACTGGAATTAATAACTGAAGAAAAAGATATTGTTGTATCATCTTGTACATTTTAAACACCAGTGAAATATTTTTAGTTTACTCATAATTTCTTTTGATAACTGTATAATGAACAGATATGAGCTATTGTGAGCCATGGTGACTATAAATGACCTGTTTTCAAGGTACACATGCTGTTGCCTAACCAGATCACTTGTGAATAAGTTAGGGTAGAGAATGCTTTTGCATTTTTAGTGAAGTTAGATGAAATCTGGATGTAGGATTTTGAAATTATGTAAATGTGTACCTTAAAATCTTAGGTGTCGAGCCAGGCAGGTCAAAGGTTAAACAACTTAGCACTCCATGTGTAATTGCAAAATGAGATTCAGTAAATTGTGATTATGTAGAGTTTAACTATTAGTGTAATAACATTCTCATTCAGGGTCGGTACTTATTCAGAATAGTTAAGTTAAATCCATATACATTGTACATGAATTTATTTTGTAATAATTAACTGCAAGTATGAATAGTTAAGTTATGAAAACTCAACACTGTATTAAGTTTGGTTACAGTATCAGGTTCTTGCATAAATTATTGTACAAGGTGAACTGTATGTATTGGTGTATTGAGTATACTGTACATGCATGGATGCATGAGTGTGTGTATGTGTTTGAGAGAGGTCAGTTATATTTGGATAAGAGGTGACCCCTGTATGAGGTGTAAAATATATTGGAATGTCCATCCAGTATAATATTTAGACTGTTTATTGTAAAGACAGCTATATCTAGTATAAGTATGTAAACTTATGAGTTTTTTGCAAGTTGTACATAATGTGTTCTCAGAGATTAATTGGAGCTGAATATTTCAACTTTACCATGTATTTGAACTTAGGTACTTCAAAGTTTGTATCCTATTCTCTGTAAGGGACAAAAACTTTGTCATCCTACCATATATAGGAAAAAAATCAAGCCGCAGACCAGAGCAACACTGTTTTTTGCCCAGCAAAATGAGGGTCTGGAATTTGTTTGAAAAATAAATCTGTGTTGCCCCCACTGAATAAATTAGTGGTGGTGTTTGGTGCATATTTGTCTTGAAAATTCATTTGTATATTTTTGGGTTAGATTGTGCTTGACCTTACAGGGAATAGTGAGTTAAAATGGCTTCTTGGTATAGACCTGTGTCCATTTACAAGACAGGTCACAAGAGCAAGAAATGTTACTATGCTTAAACTTAAGCTCTGCTCTAATTTCTGACATCTGATTGACTAGCAACGATCAGCAACTAGACAAATGTTACAATTTTGAGCAGAATCAAAGTTTTAGAAGTAGGTCTATAATTCATAAAACTTAAAAAACTGAGATTGAGAATTTCAAAAAATCAGGATAGATTGAGCAAGATGAGTTAAATACAAATTTACCAAGTCCAACATGTGCATACCATTTGCAGACAGGTACTTTAAGGCAAAGTTATAATGCTGGTGGAATTAATAAAACATAACAAGACTGAGATGGAGAATTTGCCTAAGTCATATTATTGCATGGGAAAACTTATGGTGTCTAAATGTGATGTGCTGACATGTGGTTTATATATACATGTGTGTGTATGTATGTACATGTATATGTATGTGTGTGTGTGTATATATATATATATATATATATATATATATATATATATATATATATATATTGAAAGCTTTCTCCTAGTGTCTAGCAAAATAAAAATCATCATTTCTGACAAGATGAAGAAGAGATAAAAGCTCTTAGAGGCACATGTTGGTCTGTAAATAATGTTCACACCAAATTGCATCCTTTTTTATAATTGGGTTATGAATAAAATCTCAGTCATTTGTTTGAGAAATTTTATGAATACCATACCAGGTAGACTACTTATATAATTTAATACTTAATCACTCATTTCTTAAACATTTTATAAGATAAAACTATGCCAGATTGCAGTGTCACCTAGTGAGTGCTTCATCTTGGTGTTATTCTGGCTAAATAATTTACCTGCTAGTTACCCAGACTGTCCCATTTTTGTGCCTGGTATTTGTATGTTATTTTTAAATATCAGTGACATTAAATTTTTTGTTTTTCCAAAGCATGTAGTACAATTGTAAATGATATGACCCAGTATATAACAACTGGAGCTGCCAGATAAGCAATTTTTAAAAATACATGCTTCTATGTTAAATTGAAACAATACATTTTGATTTTTGGTGATACACAATTTTTTCTGGACCTGATCAAAACAAGATCTGCTCTAGCCTTCTCGCTTGATCAATAATACTTTGATCTAGTTTGTAAAGATATATAATAACCTCACAAAAAGGCAATAATTAGAAACTGATGAAAGTATCTATTACATTCATCTCCGGATTTGTATATGGAATTCAACAGCATTATCAATACAAAATACACTTATTGTTTGTATGATTAATTTGAATCATCAGAAGTTGGTGTATGAATTCCAGATCAAATGATATCATGTGGTTTGATACCAATAGGTATGTTTAGTGCTTAGCATCATATTTCTTCCCAGAGAAACACATCTTTATTTTCTGAATAATAATTAGGTATGGTTCACAATGTCCAGGTTGTGTTAATATGAAAAGGGTTGGTAAGAGTACTGTGCTTCTCTGTATAAACTCTGCCTCTTTGTGTATTCTAGTTTTTATGTATTTATAAATTAAGCAATAAATATGTATCAGCTTTATTCATTTTCTTTCTTTGATTATATTATTGCTTATTAGGAGTCTTCATAGCTTATGGCATGATCTCTGTGGTCTGATACTAAGATTTTGTCTTTATTAAAAAATAAGGCAATTGCTATATTTAGGTCCTGTGGTCTTTTTGACCATTGAAGACCAGTAAAATATGTAAAGAGAAAAAAGCTCAGGAGTATACAGTCTGCTATTAGTCCAATGGCACGTAAATAATTTTAAACTTTAATAAAGAAAGGGAAATATACTCAGGATACAGTCTGCTATTAGGCTAATGACACATAATAGTTTTAAACTCTAATAAAGAAAGGGAAATAAACTCAGGATACAGTCTGCTATTAGGCTAATGGCACATAAATAACTCTAATAAAGAAAGGGAAATAAACTCAGGATACAGTCTGCTATTAGGCTAATGAAAATAATAATTTTAAACTCTAATAAAGAAAGGAAAATAAACTCAGGATACAGTCTGCTATTAGGTTAATGACACATAAATAATTTTAAACTTTAATAAAGAAAGGGAAATAAACTCAGGATACAGTCTGCTATTAGGCTAATGACACAATAATTTTTAACTCAAATAAAGAAAGGGAAATAAACTCTGGATACAGTCTGTTATTAGGCTAATGACACAAATAATTTTAAACTTAAATAAAGAAAGGGAAATAAACTCAGGATACAGCCTGCTATTAGGTTAATGACACATAATAATTTTAAACTCTAATAAAGAAAGGGAAATAAACTCAGGATACAGTCTGCTATTAGGCTAATGACACAAATAATTTTAAACTCTAATAAAGAAAGGGAAATAAACTCAGGATACAGTCTGCTATTAGGCTAATGACACAAATAATTTTAAACTCTAATAAAGAAAGGGAAATAAACTCAGGATACAGTCTGCTATTAGGCTAATGACACATAAATAATTTTAAAAAGTGCAACCCAATTAAAGAATGGGAGACTTTTTAAAACTCTAGAGGTCTTAGTTCAAGACGGCCTGATGTCATTTGTCTGATGGTCCATTAGCACAAGTTTATTACGCCACTCCGAAACTATTTTGTGGATTGCCTTGAAATTTTACAGACATGTTCATTCCAAGGTCTAGTTGGTCGGAAATTAAAGTAGTACTGCTCAGATATTCATTATGGCCACTATAGCAGCCATTATGAAAATCTGGTTATTGCTACAGTACTCCTGAATGGATGGTCATATCGATTTGGGGTTTTCGCCAGGAGAGTTGATATGAAATTTAGCTGGCCCTTAATAAAAATGGCAGTTACATTTGCCATCTTGAAAATCTTGTTATTGCTACACCTCTTCAATCGAAAGTCATGCATTGCCTGGGGTTTTCATTGAAAAACTTCTTATTGAGTCTAAATGGTCTTAAATTATATTAGATTTGATATACAATATGGCCACCACTGCAGTGGCCATCTTGAAGAAATGAGATTTCTCCTGGACAAACTCATATTAATGTTGGTTTTCACCAGGAGACTTTTATGATGTCTTCTTGGTATTAAATAAAAATGGTGTTGATCTGATATTCGGTATGGCCAGTCATTTTGCAGATCTTGATATTACTTCTACTCATAAATAGAAAGTCATCAACATGGGATTTTCTCCAGAAGACAGATTATGATAACTTTGTTGGTCCTGAATGAAAAAGGTGTTAATCTAACTTTAAATATGGCTGCCACAATAAACATGTTGAAAATCTTGTCACTTATTCTCCTGAATGGATGGTTATATTAACACGGGTTCTAACCAACAGTTATGGCCTCCAGTTTGTACTAAATTAAAATGGTACCAACCTTACATTTCATGTATCAACCAGAAGCTATTTGAAAATCTTGCAGCTCAGGATTGTCAGACATGGATTAAACACTCAGCAAAAAAAAAAAGAACAAATGTTCTTATCCTGAAAAGGATATTTTATCAGTAAATGCACCATGACACAGTAATTGTCAGATACATGAATTTTTTGCAATTTTACCATTTTTGCACAATTAGATGTATACAAAGGAAGCTGTAAAAGAACAACACAATCTGCAGAATCTGACAAAAGTGATGAGCATATTTATTCTTTATTTAATGATGTTTAATTGAAAGCAAATCTGCCAGGTGTTTCTTGTCAACATTATGGTTTCTCCGTTTCCTAATGTTTATATTACCTTCAGATTAACTGAAGGGTTTTAGAAGTAAAGATCGAGGCTGCTTATCAAGCTTCAGATCTGAAGGGGCATATTTGCATTGTTTTATAGTGGTTAAGTCATTTTAGACACATTATGTCATGTTTTAAAATTTATATCCAACATACCATATTGTGATATAATAGGAAACAGACTCCTGACCATTGCCATCCCATTTTTGATATTTGGACATTTATGTTGGACTATAGGGTCAGAGGCCATTCCCAATCGAAAAGTTGTAATTCGCCGACTTCATTTGGTGTCAAGCATAGAGTAGCCGCTTCCTAGCCGGCTGAGCAAACTTTAACGACCTTTCATTGAGATACACATGCCCGACATCCATAGGAATATTATTTATTTTCTCAGATATTGCGAGTATAGCATTCTCTATATCTTTAATCCGCTGACAGACTAGCCGAAACTATAGCGATGATGAAATTTTGCCCTGGAACTAGTCATTTTCTTTCCGAATCACAGGACTACACAAATCTCGCAACTTACATGTCAAGGACTTCAGAATTCAAATAGTCAAGTGATAACACTTAATCATTTATAATGTTGATGTAGGAAAACAAATCGAAGATATCAATGAAAGTCACGTAATATTTATAGAAAAAATAAAAGATTATAAACTTTTAAAAATATACATTCTGAAAATAATGACCAGAAATTTGTCAATGTTGCTGCAAGTTGGGGGAAAAAAGGATTCAAAAAGCGGAGAGCACAGGTCAGTGCTGTGGTCACGTGATAACAGCAAAAGATATATCGTTAACAAGTGCTTGGTACTTGATGAATCTGGTTTTCTTCACCTTACTGCGATATCGACAGCTTTCAAGTCGTTGTTCTCAAAATAAATATGTTGAGAATGTGTGCATTAAATGCAGTATCAAATAAAGAGCATAAGATTAAGTTATATGACGATGTTGAACAAGACATATTACCGAGGGCTTGACGAAATTACATCTGTAAATCCTATTTTTTATGAAGATTATGAAATACACAATAGTTCTTAAAAATTGCTTTGAATAAATATAAAATAGAAGCTGGAAAGTTACTGACGGAAGCAAAACACATAAATATCAAAGAGCTGATTGCTAAATACAGTGCCGGATTTAGACAAAGCGAGGCCTTAAGCTATGGGAAGCTATAGAGACCATATTTGGTATAAAATAAATTTGAGGGGCCCCTTCAGACTGAATTCAAACTTTGGGGCCCTAAGCTGTAGCTTGTTTAGCTTATGCCTAAATCCGGTACTGTAAATACCTAAACCTACCAGTGAATGACATAGATATAGAACTAGCAGATAGTCGCGGTCTTTATGTTTTGCAACAGCACATTAAATTCTCAAGCAGCATCTAGTACTTAAAAAAAATTAAGCTGGGACAGTTATGCTATGTTGTGATATCCATGAAACAGAATATATTTATTGTGATAGAGTTAATGATAACACTGAAATACCAACACATATTGACCCTCAATTTTCATCCTCAGTTTTAAGAGATAGATATGATGATATCTCGTCTTAAGTATATGATAAGTACATAGATTTTCTTGCGAATCCTGTCAATAATAAATTTAATGCTTGTATCGATAAGGCTGCCGCTGAAAATACTTGAAAATTACTGAAATAGTTTCATAACGACAAGAAAATAAATTATTGATTTCAATCATATCTTATCCATCTGTCAGAAAATGATATGGATGAGCTCATCAAATACTATAAATAATACCATAAAGAAACTGTACAGCCTCACACAAGTTAGGAAATATTACAGTAAAATAACAAGCGTGCTGAACTACATTCGTATGATACTAACAATGACTGGAATAGTATCAGCCGGCGGAAACCTCAAATCCGTTTTTGCCTGATAGCATCAGGAGTAGGTGTAGATCTATCAGCAATAAACAAAACGATCGAGAATAAAAATGTAAAATAGCAGCGACCTACAATAAAATTCTTACTCAGCTTCGAGTTTATCTGCGTGGTGAGAAGTATATTATGCTAGATCTGATACAGGAGCTACATGTCGAAGGTGATATGATATCGAACAGAGTTGTGAAATATAAAAAAAAAAGGATACTCAGTAAATTTTTGTGAATTTCAAAAATAAGGATAGTAAAATTTTGTGTGAAATATGAAAAATAATGGACGATATTATAGTGGAAGATACCACGTTAATGATGAAAAGAATTCTCTTCCGAGGTAAGCATATGACAATTATGCTTGGCAGTAAAAAGTTCAGCAAGTATTTCAAAAGAAGAAATAAAATAATATTGTCTCTGATTCGCAAGGGAGATTCAGGTTATTTTAGTAAGCCTGCTTTGGTTACAGACACTTTCTGATGCTACTGATAATTTTTACCATCCAATATCTTAGAATAAATACACAAAGATCATAGTTGATTATGAGCCCAAAAAATGTTATGTCGATAAATCAATAGTCTCACATGGAAATTGTATCAAGATCCTAGAACCTGGCTCTCTTATCAGCGGTGTTACGTGTTTAAACTCGTTCAAAAGTAATATAGAAAAGAGTGAAGCCAACAAGCTTTGTAAATTTTAACAAAATAATATATTTTCCTAGAAAACAAGGTAAAATTACAAAAAGCACTTACGGTTTGTGAATATTACCCAAAAGTTAATCATAGTATTTGAAAATATAAGTCCTGCCACAAAAAAAGTTATAATTGAATCAAGGTTCGAATCAAGATGAAATTCCAAGATGGTGGACGACGAAATCAGATGAATGCAGTATTGTGCTGATGTGTCAACAGTTCTTCGTTGAATTTTTATTAATCAAGAATAATTACGGCTTTAAAATTCTGAATACTTTCCAATAAATATCTCTGTCTAAGAATTTCTATGAAGAGCACTTATTATTTCCAGGGTAAAAATTATTGTAAACAACAATTTCAACTCAACAGGTCACAACACAATATACCTTTGAGCTCCAAAAGGTATAAAATACGACTGTATCGAAAACACTATGAACGTTAGTTTTACACACAATTTTAGATCACGTGATTTGAG
Source organism: Potamilus streckersoni (assembly GCA_016746295.1). NCBI lineage: Eukaryota > Metazoa > Mollusca > Bivalvia > Unionida > Unionidae > Potamilus > Potamilus streckersoni. Next base: position 3,765,208 of record JAEAOA010001970.1, read on the forward strand.
TCATGTGATCACTTAATTCGAATGGCGCAGAAAGCCCATAAGACAATTGAAACGTACGCCATGGACGAATTTGGTCGTACTGAACGAATCTTACTATAAATTCGATAATAATAATAATAATAATAATAATAATAATAATAATAATAATAATAATAATAATAATAATAATAATAATAATAATATAAACAACAACAATAACAATAATAATAATAATAATAATAATAATAATAATAATAATAATAATAATAATAATAATAATAATAATAACAGAGATGACGCAAGCCAAGAATGACATTGATTTACACTGTGCTTACAAATTCTGAACCATAGTCAGGAACTAGGTCAGCTAAATATACAATATGGCAACACTGTTGTTTACTAGAACTGAACAGGATTTTCTATATAAAAAAAGGTCAAATCCAGTGAATAAAGTTATCATTATAATAACTTGCAATGAAACAAAAAATAAAATAAAATAAGAAATTTAAAACTAACACACAAGAAATTAAATTACATATATGTAACAGCAGTAAGATTAATCTGCACTTGTTCTGTCATGATGATCGGAGATATATAATAACCGAGACTTTAAAAATATCTCGACAATTGGCTATGTAAAATTTTGTGTGAATGTCAGGTATAATGGAGTGCAAAACACTGATTTTGTTTAAACGATAAATATAAATTACCAACGATTTCAAGTAAAATCTGCAATAGTGGGTGTAAAGGAGCATATCTCAACCAACCTCTATTTTGTCTGATGACGATGATGATTCGATGACAGGTCCTCTGAAATCGACGCTTTGCCTCAACAAAGTTGTTTTCATATTTTGTTGACACTAACATGGGAGGAGGCTGTCGGGGTAAAAAAAAAAACATGCTGTCATCCAAATAAAAATTAGGGTTTTGACAGAGAAAACCATTTATACCCACTACTGCTCTGTCATTATTTACACAGATCCTGAACTGTTCCGGTGGCCTAGTGGTTAGAACGTCCGCCACGGATGCGGGAGGTCGTGGGTTCTATCCCCGGTCGAGTCATACCAAAGACATACAAAAATGATACTAACAGCTGCCTCGCTTGACGCTCAGCATTAAGAGGTTAGTGTTAGGACTGGTCGGCCTGGTGTCAGGATAATGTAACTGGGAAGGACATCATGCTACATTTCTTCGGCATAAGATGCCCCAGTGCTAGACATCACTATAAACTGACACACTGCAGACATCGTTCTTGTTGTTGTTGTTGTTGTTGTTGTTATAGGGTTTAACGCCATTTTCAGCACAAGATAGGCTATACATGGCGGCCAGTATTAATGGTGGAGTAAGAACTCTGGAAACCCCGGAAAGAACCATCGACCCACGAGAAGCTACTGGCAAGCTTTCTTACATACTCACGTTAGCCGAGTCTGGACTCGAGCTCAACGCAGACAGAGGTGAGATGGCAGTGATCCGTAACGGTCAGCGCTTTAGACCACTCGGCCACTCGATGCCCATGCAGACATCGTAGCGATACGACTGGAAAATTGTTAAAGCTACGTTAAAAATCATAATCACATCACAGATCCTGAGTGTGGTGTGGCGACGGTTTGTAGCTTGTCAATGTTGTCAACGTTGGAGTCTGATAAATATTGCTTATTATAATAAATTCATCATCCGATATTACATTGTCGTTCAACCCAGACGATATCATCGATGATAGCTGTGCATGTACGTACGTTGCTTTTGATTGTAGTTTTGTGTGTTCATGTAATTTATGAGCTGCGTATGTTTGATACTTTTCTGCATTGATGTTAAGAATACCAGAAACACCGACGATAACATAGATTGTTATTACTGTCGCTATAATGTACGTTGCTGATAATGTGCCGCTTAACGTCATTGTTTCAGCAACTACCGCGAACACATTATATGCAGCATTGCCGATAACCATGATACGTATGTGGTATTTTATTATTTTGTCGAGTGCGTTTAGATTATATTTTTCAGCAATGCATGTTTTCATACCTGTAATATTTCACGAAATCCAAGGCCTGTGTAACAATGTGAACATCTGTGTTGCGATTCATTATGCATGCTAAGTAATCAATTGAGGCATTTTTGCGACGTATTACAGACACCACCATTACGTCGATGCAGTTTATTGATTGTTTTCGAGATCCAATATTAATATTTCCTCGGTATTTTACTTTAGAATGATTGACTTGGTTCCACAAACTCTGTCGTTTGAAAGACGCCATAGATGCATTGTAAATATCCCAAATTTCAAAGAGCTTAACACTGAGAACCTGTACACGCCGGTGACCTCAGGGGTACGTTTGTGTTATTTTGTTTGACCATGTCGCTGATCTAGATTTTACTGTATATACTGCGTTGATGATAGGAGTCATATAAATTACACCCGCCTCAATCTTTCAATTGCGCTGAGTGACGTAGTGGCATCTGCTAGATACATCTGCAAGGGTTATGTTGATCGCGGAGATTGACGTTTTAATGTTGACCAGCTCGGTGATCTGACTGAATTTTAAAGCGTTTAGTGTTGACGACTATTGAATCTCCAAAAGATATCTTCGTTGGTTTTGTTGAATCTCTGAAATTTGGTTCTGCAGCAATCTTGATGGGAATAGTATGGTTATCATAAATAGATCGCAACATGGTTAATTCATCACTTATCACTTGCAATTTCCATCAAGATTAATGCTACTAGATTCAATACGATTTGATTGTTTTGGTAATTGATCACTTATGAAAACTCCTGTAAAGATTTTGATGCTTAATTGCCAAGCAGCATCAGGTAAATACAAATTGGAGTTTTAGCTAAGCCCTCCTGGCAATCTTAGACCTTGTCCCCCTTTTTTTTAAGGTCCCTAGACCATGCCGGGACAATGTGTCCTGTCATGTCGCTTTCGTCAATGCCATCCCGACAGCACCAAACGTGGATGCTTTTGCAACAGCAGGAGCTGTAGTGGCAATCAACCACTGCTGGTATAGCTAGCTGCGAGAAGTGGAAATATGCCACCTTTATTGTATCGTTGATCACATTCGCTGAACGATTAAGTCTTATATCTGTCTTTCATTTCTTGGTGTCAATGAAGTGCCTGCGCTGACATTCTGTTAGTGATAATTTATTTGGGCATTGTAACGCTGTTCATTTCAGCAATATTTGTATTCCAGAATCCTTTGACGATGCTGAAATTGTAGGGTTTTTTGTATTTGCCAGGTGTCAGAGTAACATTTACATGTTGATATGACATTTATACGATATTATAAATTATTTAATTGCGGATCACATATGATCGAATTACATATTTTCTACAGGTGCATCAAGGATTCTCGTTAGTCCACCAATGCCTTCAAACTGCTTTTTTTTTGTCAAATACTTTAACAGCGATTGCTTTATAACCACCAGGACAAGCCGTATTTCATTAATGCATGTGTATGTCAACGACAAATTATCTGAACAAGTCTAGATTTTCCGATGAGAAATAATAGATCGGATAAACGACGAGAAATCGCTCTGAGATATGTGCAGACCAGTACGAATGTTTTGTTCATCAACTATGATACACCCGTGCTACGGTGTTTTGTTCGAAATTCAATATTATGTCTTCGGATAGTTCCTGGTGTCTGTTTATTCTTAGTGAAATTGTAGACACCCTTACATAATGGGGTTTCCTTCTTGATTTCCCAGTCTTGCGTTAGTTTGAAATGCAACGAATATAAGTAGTGGTGCTGGAATTTCTTGTTGAGATGCTCTCTGCCATGTAAATGAATGTGCTTCACTTGTAACCGTGTCAGATGTCATTGTCAACCATGACAACATTTATTTACTAACGCTACCCATGAAATAGAACAGTCGCTGTTCTTCAGTGATTGATGGTGTCATCGTTGACATCCACAATGCACATTTTGATAGTTCCACTTTACCAACAGCTGCAGCATTATCTCACCAGATCGCATCATTGTCGGTGGACTTTCGAACTAACTCAACCGTATGATAAAGATATGCGACAGCTGTATCACGCAGCTGAATTTACCGTTAGTGTTAACCTGTGATGGACGTGCTGCAGATCCCAAGTTGAATTCTGCATTGGCTACCGGGGCTACGTCGGCATGAGCGTTATACTGTATATGTTCAGGATGGTCGGTAATATCATTTGAAAACATCATTGAAGCACCAGCAGACCTTGAATAATCATTAGAATATCGTGCAAGGCTGATTATCATTCGTAGCAACGTCGACGTCATTGTGACATACTTCGATTTGTCTACCATCGATGTTACATGAGGCACTTTTTAAATAATGCCACAATACCGTTATAAACGAATACACACTTGTCATTTGCTGCATATACAGTCTTCTCATGTTTTACAAATTTACCAAGAACTTCAATGAATGACTTGGCGCGTAGGAAATACCTTGATGTGTCCTGAACTTGTAGTTCGATTTGACCGCGCTGGTCTCGTTCTCGTGCTTCATAGGAATAATATTGCTAATCTCTCACTGAAACATCCATGCCAAATGTCGTATCAGACACGCGCCTGAACATTGTTTTTATGTTCCTTGTTGTCTAAACTGATGTGTCAACAAACGATTCATTATTGATCACCGACGACGGGCCAAACCCCCAGAATCAGCAAGGACGTTGTTGGGACGAAGTTTATCGTAAATCATCATCGGATGGGCTTGCTTTTCACGACCACGACCGCGGGTGGCAGGACCACTTCCAGTTGCTTTTTCAAGTAATTCGTTTAGCGGCTCTGGTTGTAGTTAAAGCGTCCTGCTAAGGGCACATTTGACAACGCAATTTTTTTTTCTTTCTTATTTTAGATCTAGTTTTTACATCTGACTTTCTCCTTTCTTCTCCTTCTTTTTCAAATTGATGATCCATTTCTTCCTGATCTTTTTTGTTTTCTGCACTACTTCTGCAGCATATTCCTTTCCTCCTCTTTATATATATATATATATATATATATATATATATATATATATATATATATATATATATATATATATATATATATATATCACCATTATTTTATATTTGCTGAATATCAAAAGCGACGCGAAATACATCAATAACAGAATTGGCATCTTTAAGACTGGGCATATTCGGGTTTTACATTACGACCTCTACGACCGTATCCAGACGCGGCAATATCATGTATCTGGTGTCTATCCCTGATAGTGGCAATACTCTCCTCCGTAAATTTATTCATTATGTTAGTTCTACCTTATGGTGGTGGAAGAGGTTGAACTTCGTGTTGAGATTGCTGGGGGGAGGGGGTGTGAAGACAACCAGCAATATCGTTGCAATATCCTTAGGTAATGCATTAAGAGCTGTTCATGTTGCCTTGGTTGCAGTAACAATTTTTTTGGTTAGCTCGACGATTGCTTTAAATAACTGTTCTGCATCTTCCGTAAATTCCACATGAGCTTCCTGACATTGTTGTAGTTGCTGTTTGACAGAATCTTCGGACGGGGAGATATTGGTGTGGAATAAATAACAGCATGTTGGTCTAAATATACAACGAGTACGTATGAGGTGACCAGAGCGCAGAGTAACCAGGAAAAGATAAAGAGAAGAAAAGAATCCCATCGGAGGGCCTTAAACTATTCAATATCCCTTCCACAAGATCAATACCTAGTACCGAGACCTGCAAGCAGTGAGCGAATTTGGTTTTACATCATTAAGGCATGTGGGGAGGGGATTATAAGGCCAGAAAAGAAAACGCTCTGGTCAATTTTAACTATTTATTGCTTGGTCAAATAGTCACTCTGACAGGTAAATTTGACAATGAATGCATAAATACATACTAATAACATACCTAGTCACGTGTGACAAAATCTGATGTATAGCACAGACTTACACACACTAGATTTGTCAACTGCATCTTATGTATTTTTTAAATAGATCTTAATTCAAATTCAATTAATGTAAATGCACAAAATGTTCGTGGTAATACTAAATGAGATAAATTCAGTTTTGAACCAGTAGGTGATAATCTCCAGTTCGAGACATATAATTTATTTTCAAAAACTGACCAAAGTGATTAATAATAAAAATTACTTAGAGGCTGTAAATAATAATTTTTTAATATATCTGAAGTACAAGTTGTTTGCATTATTTCTGAAAACAATTTGCATCAATCATATAACTATGTGATCTCAGGAACGTATATGTTTTCTGTTGCAAACCACGATATAACTAAGTGTAGTATCCCTACCCTATACAATCATGAATCATCGAATTTCGTTATTAGTGATTTAATTTCAGTGCAACACTAAATGACTTGCATGTACTTTGAGGTCACAACGCTCACCGCATTATAACGATTTCATATGCCTGAATGATCTTTGAGTATTTGATTAAAATTCTTCAGATTCGTCCCTATATCACAAAAGCCGACGAAGGGAGATACACGCTGCAGTGGTTAGCATGCCTAATTCATAATGAAAGAGAACAAGTTCGAATCCTACTATTGTATAAGCCCTGGTTGGCTTCAATCTTTGGACAAAGCTCTACTTCTTCTGCCTCGGAACTAAATGTTCTACTTGTGCTGATGTACCATATATATCCGACCAATCTTGGTGGAAATATGTCACTAATGAATGAGAACTAGATTATAATCTACACGTCAAGAAAATTCTAATCCCACCCGAATCTTCTTCTGTAAAAACGCTGCATCCTGTTTTTTGATGAATTTTCAAACTCAGAGACCATTTTTCTTCTTTGAGTCACTGTGACCTTGATTTGATCTTTTGACCCCAAAATCGATTATAGATCTTGCTATGGCTCAGAAATTCAGAATATTAAGAACAATGATGTGGTTGGGCATGGTGAATGCATATATTTGATTCACATGATAAAACTCTATCATTTCACTGGTATGAAATACCTTTGTAAGGTGTGATATGTCGAATTTTGAAAACTCTTAGAAGCTTTGGTTAAAGGAATTGTATCAAGGTCAACGTAATTAAAGTAGAAAGGGCTAGAGATAGATGATTATTTTCATTTCATCTCTGAACGTCAAAAGGGAATTCGTTCCACCTGACGTAACATGACCGAGTCCGATGCTATGGTACAAGAGAATGACATAAGACCCTTTCCTAAAATCGACCGGGAAAAGGGCGGGAGCTGGCTATAGATGATTGTTCAAAGTAATGTTAATTACGGCCTGATTAGTTGTTGAGTTGTCTTGTCAATCCAAAAATTCTACGGAACAGGTTTAGGAAACAGTCTATTCCGATTGGTTAATATGGATTTATGGGCGGAACTCTGTAAGAAATTAAAGGTTTTACTTTAGGAAAATTCTTTAGTCTTCAATCTTACTTGGAAAAAGAGTGGTCGAGACTCCGGGAGGAATGTGTAAGACGTTATCTCGTGATTTGGCAGTAAAGCGGAAGTTTTGTCTCAGTGAAGTAGACAAACTCTACATTTGAATTCGTAACAAATACATTTTGTTATTGAGTAAGGGGCCAGATAGTTGTCTCAGTTAGGAGACGGACTATACGTGAGGTTCGTGGAAACGAATAAAGAAACGGCAAAAGATACGCAATCTTAGTTTCCCGATTTTAATATGCTATTTCATTTGTTGATCTATTTGCAAATGTATTCTTGATATGATGTATGTATGTATGATTTCATTTTGCAGGATTTTAGTGAAATGTTAGTCACGACATTTTATTCTTTGATTTTCTAATTATCAATTTATTTGGAGAATTAGCAAGATTGAACGTAATTAAAATTTCATTAGATTAGTTGAAAAGATTGCATGTAATTGAATCTTTAATACATAGGAGTGATTAGGAATTTTCATGAATGATTTAAGGAATGATGGGTAATATTTCATAGTTTTATGGATTAACTCTGTCTAAAATGAGTATGACCTAACATTACATGTATACCATATACTAGTTTGTAATATTTAATTAATCACTTAAGTGTATATCTATGTGCTAGTTTGTAATATTTAATTGGTCGAGTAAACTATTTTAGAATAGTTAGATCTGAGGGTCTAAGCCATATGTAACTTAACACTGCTAGATTGGTAGAGTAAGAAGTCAAGGGGGGTACATACGGGTTCATACGGCTGAGTTGAATTTAATTGACCACCCCTAGCGTGATCAGAATTAAGGTCAGGACAAGCCTTGACCATCTATGTAAACATAAGAGTTAGGGAGCAATGAGTTACTGCGGCAGAATTTATGCTTTTTGTTTTCTGAGCCCAATTAATGTAAAAATACAGACATACTTGGGAATGTGACCTATTGTCTATTGCGAGACATTTTATTTATTGAAGGAAACAGCTTTCCTGGATTCACATGAGAAATCCCTGAACAATCACAGGACCAGAACAAATTCTACGCAGAAATCTAAGTTCAGAGACGATTGTTAAGTCAGAGTTCGACGGACAAGAGTCCAAGACGAAACAGCTAGACAAAGATCGACGGAGCAGGGACGAACGGGAGTCTTGATGTCCGCATAAAATAGGTGATGAAGTCTCTCATCGTTGCACTCAAAGGTCACATCTCATTGGCAATGACGATAGTATATTAACGTTGAAAGTAATTTTACATTTAAAGAAATTTGTATTGGCTTTTTATTTGAGTACATGTAAGTAACATTTTCCTTCTTTTGTAACCAAGTCATTGATTTCTTTTCATTTTTAAATTCTGTTGATAAACTGATTAAATTTTATATTTGTTCATTGAAAGGGTGCTCGTCGTATTTATTTCTTCAATATACTTGTTCAGTGATCTGCATTCTTCTTTCTATCTATCCACACTTGGTAAATTACACCGCGGAGGTCATTCCCTAGCAACGAACCGTAGTGAAAGAGGTTGGTGTGTTTTGAACGCCGCCAATTTGTCACTTAAGGTTTAGAAACAAAATGGGATATGTGAGAAAGCTTGCCAGTATCTTCTCGTGGGTCAGTGGTTCTTTCCGCGGATTTTCCGCTTTCTTTTCATTATTAATACTGGCCGCCATGTATGTGTGCTGAAAAATGGCGTTAAGCCATACAACAACAATAACAACAACAACAGAATTATATACTTTAAATATAGCAGACATCATTTTGCTATGATGTCTATGATGTGGCAGTCATCATGTCACAGACATGTAGCATCATGTCCCACCTAGTAACATTATCCAACAAGTTCAAACACTAACTTCTTAATGCTGTGCACCAAGTGAGGGAGCTACTAGTATCATTTTTATAAGTCTTTGTTATGTATGTATAAATGTATGTATGTATGAAAGCATGCATGCATGCATGTATTTATGTATGATTGTATGCATGAATGCAGTTAAACCATAGGTCAGTATAATACTAGCTATATATATATATATATATATATATATATATATATATATATATATATATATATATATATATATATATATATATATATATATATCTGATCAAAGACTAATTTCTACAAATGTAGAGATTAGAATATAAATAATTTTAATGTTCAAAAAAATTAAAAATAAAGTGGAATATATACACCATTATTCTAATAGGTATACAAGATATTAAAGAGGTATTTAAAATGGTATTAGAAAGTTTGCCTGTAAATGAAAGTCAAGATGATGGATGGACAGACAAATGGACAAAGTCATCAATCACTGAAAATGTAATATGAATATCAAGGCACAACTGGACAATAAATTTCCACATCCCACAACCAACCTGTAACTACTTTTACAACTTGGAATATTCAATAATAGTCCACTTATAAGTATTGATATACATCTTAAATTATTCAAAAATGTCAAATTTGTAATTTTAGAAATGTAGTCATATTTGGGGGAAAATGACTTCTTTTGCCACTAAGGATAATGGAGAGTATCATAAACATGAGCAGTTTATGTGCATTTCATGGTATCTAGACTGAGGATAATGGAGAGTATCATAAACATGAGCAGTTTATGTGCATTTCATAGCATCTAGACTGATGATAATGGAGATTATCATAAACATGAGCAGTGTATGTGCATTTCATGGTATCTAGACTGATGATAATGGAGAGTATCATAAACATGAGTTGTTTATGTGCATTTCATGGTATCTAGACTGAGGATAATGGACAGTATTATAAACATGAGTAGTTTATGTGCATTTCATGGTATCTAGACTTATGAAAATGGAGATTATCATAAACATGAGCAGTTTATGTGCATTTTATAGTATCTAGACTGAGGATAATGGAGAGTATCATAAACATGAGCAGTTTATGTGCATTTCATGGTATCTAGACTGAGGATAATGGACAGTATCATAAACATGAGTAGTTTATGTGCATTTCATGGTATCTAGACTGAGGATAATAGAGAGTATCATAAACATGAGTAGTTTATGTGCATTTCATGGTATCTAGAATGAGAATAATGGAGAGTATCATAAACATGAGCAGTTTATGTGCCTTTCATGGTATCTTGACTGAGGATAATGGAGAGTATCATAAACATGAGTAGTTTATGTGCATTTCATGGTATCTAGACTGAGAAAATATAGTTGAAGTGGACAACAATATCTTGGACCAAATGTCTGACAAGGTCAAAGATGAAGCTGGTTTGCAAAATGACATCAAACATGATAAAAATCCATAAAAATGTTATGAAAGATTCAGGAAGTGATGTCAAGATTCAAAGGATAAAAAGAAATGCACTATACTTGGAAGAAACTTGACCCCGTGTTTCTTGATAATGTTAATCATCAGCTAAAATCCATTTCAGACTGTAAAATATAGAACGTGAGGAATTATATTGTTTTTTAAGGAACAAGTTTAACTTTAGAATTTGTCTATTAATATTATCATGAATTCAAATTTGTTTAGTAATTTAAATCTGATAGAACTGAAAAACATTTGTAACTTAAAGATAGATGCATCAGAAAGCAGTAGCCATTTTGATTGTGATGTAAATTTATAAGGATTAGAACTTGTTAAAATGTTGCTGAGATTTTGTCAATACTGGGGCACTTAGGAAACTATTTGTTTACATTTTAAATTCCTGTGACTGTAGAAAATAAAGAGATGAAAATGACAATATTGTTTAGAATTTAGAAAGAGAATATTTAATTGCTTAAAAATATATATTTTAATTATCACTTTTTGAAAGTATACATTACAAATATTTAAAAGAATGTGTGAACAGAATAGGGGAGATATAATAAATACAGAACCACAAAAGTGTTTTGTTCCAAGTCGTGGAAAGAACTCATCATGGAAATGTTTAATTTGGCCTGACAGCCTCAACATTTCTATCTTGTATCAAACTAGTTCTTTCCACCACACTTGGGGCAAAATGTATATTCATTTTGTCTATTTACATCACAACAACACAAGTAGGTTATTTGGTTTCAAGGCAATTGGAGTAAAGTGCATTGCCCAAGGATATTAGCTGACCCTGGTTGGTCAGATGGTAGGATTTGAACCTGCAGCCTTTTAGTAACGAGTCCAATGTGCTAACCAGTGAGGATGTACTTCAGGTCCCTCTAATATATGTACCAAAGCACATTTGGACAACTAGTCTGATATGTGTACCAAAGCAAATCTGTACAGTTAGTCTAATATGTGTACCAAGACATGTCTGTACAATCAGTCTAATATGTGTACCAAGACATGTCTGTACAATCAGTCTAATATGTGTACCAAACACATCTGAACAACTAGTCTAATATGTATAGAGTACCAAGCACATCTGTACAACTAGTCTAATATATGTACCAAACATATCTGTACAACTAGTCTAATATATGTACCAAACATATCTGTACAACTAGTCTAATATATGTACCAAGCACATCTGTACAACTAGTCTAATATATGTACCAAACACATCTGTACAATTAGCCTAACATGTGTACCAAACACATCTGTATAACTAGTTTAATATGTGTACCAAACACATTTATACAATTAGTATAATATGTGTATGAAACACATCTCTACAAGTAGTCTGGTATGTATATCATGGTAGACCTGGACAATAAGTCTAGTAGGTGTACCAATGCACATCTGAACAACTATTATAGTGTGTGAACCAAGGCACATCTGGACAACCAGTCTATTATGTGTACCAAGGCACATCTGGACAGCTAGTCTAATATGTGTACCAAGGCACATCTGGACAGCTAGTCTATTATGTATACCAAGGCACATCTGGACAGCTAGTCTAATATGTGTACCAAGGCACATCTGGACAGCTAGTCTATTATGTGTACCAAGGCACATCTGGACAACTAGTCTATTATGTGTACCAAGGCACATCTAGACAACTAGTCTATTATGTGTACCAAGGCACATCTGGACAGCTAGTCTAATATGTGTACCAAGGCACATCTGGACAGCTAGTCTAATATGTGTACCAAGGCACATCTGGACAGCTAGTTTAATATGTGTACCAAGGCACATCTGGACAGCTAGTCTAATATGTGTACCAAGGCACATCTGGACAGCTAGTCTAATATGTGTACCAAGGCACATCTGGACAGCTAGTCTAATATGTGTACCAAGGCACATCTGGACAGCTAGTCTAATATGTGTACCAAGGCACATCTGGACAGCTAGTCTAATATGTGTACCAAGGCACATCTGGACAGCTAGTCTAATATGTGTACCAAGGCACATCTGGACAGCTAGTCTAATATGTGTACCAAGGCACATCTGGACAGCTAGTCTAATATGTGTACCAAGGCACATCTGGGCAGCTAGTCTAATATGTGTACCAAGGCACATCTGGACAGCTAGTCTAATATGTGTACCAAGGCACATCTGGACAGCTAGTTTAATATGTGTACCAAGGCACATCTGGACAGCTAGTCTAATATGTGTACCAAGGCACATCTGGACAGCTAGTCTAATATGTGTACCAAGGCACATCTGGACAGCTAGTCTAATATGTGTACCAAGGCACATCTGGACAGCTAGTCTAATATGTGTACCAAGGCACATCTGGACAGCTAGTCTATTATGTGTACCAAGGCACATCTGGACAGCTAGTCTAATATGTGTACCAAGGCACATCTGGACAGCTAGTCTAATATGTGTACCAAGGCACATCTGGACAGCTAGTCTATTATGTATACCAAGGCACATCTGGACAGCTAGTCTATTATGTGTACCAAGGCACATCTGGACAGCTAGTCTATTATGTGTACCAAGGCACATCTGGACAGCTAGTCTAATATGTGTACCAAGGCACATCTGGACAGCTAGTCTAATATGTGTACCAAGGCACATCTGGACAGCTAGTCTATTATGTGTACCAAGGCACATCTGGACAGCTAGTCTATTATGTGTACCAAGGCACATCTGGACAGCTAGTCTAATATGTGTACCAAGGCACATCTGGACAGCTAGTCTAATATGTGTACCAAGGCACATCTGGACAGCTAGTCTAATATGTGTACCAAGGCACATCTGGACAGCTAGTCTATTATGTGTACCAAGGCACATCTGGACAGCTAGTCTAATATGTGTACCAAGGCACATCTGGACAGCTAGTCTAATATGTGTACCAAGGCACATCTGGACAGCTAGTCTAATATGTGTACCAAGGCACATCTGGGCAGCTAGTCTAATATGTGTACCAAGGCACATCTGGACAGCTAGTCTAATATGTGTACCAAGGCACATCTGGACAGCTAGTCTAATATGTGTACCAAGGCACATCTGGACAGCTAGTCTAATATGTGTACCAAGGCACATCTGGACAGCTAGTCTAATATGTGTACCAAGGCACATCTGGACAGCTAGTCTAATATGTGTACCAAGGCACATCTGGACAGCTAGTCTAATATGTGTACCAAGGCACATCTGGACAGCTAGTCTATTATGTGTACCAAGGCACATCTGGACAGCTAGTCTAATATGTGTACCAAGGCACATCTGGACAGCTAGTCTAATATGTGTACCAAGGCACATCTGGACAGCTAGTCTATTATGTGTACCAAGGCACATCTGGACAGCTAGTCTAATATGTGTACCAAGGCACATCTGGACAGCTAGTCTAATATGTGTACCAAGGCACATCTGGACAGCTAGTCTAATATGTGTACCAAGGCACATCTGGACAGCTAGTCTAATATGTGTACCAAGGCACATCTGGACAGCTAGTCTAATATGTGTACCAAGGCACATCTGGACAGCTAGTCTAATATGTGTACCAAGGCACATCTGGACAGCTAGTCTAATATGTGTACCAAGGCACATCTGGACAGCTAGTCTAATATGTGTACCAAGGCACATCTGGACAGCTAGTCTAATATGTGTACCAAGGCACATCTGGACAGCTAGTCTAATATGTGTACCAAGGCACATCTGGACAGCTAGTCTAATATGTGTACCAAGGCACATCTGGACAGCTAGTCTAATATGTGTACCAAGGCACATCTGGACAGCTAGTCTAATATGTGTACCAAGTTTTGCTGGGGATACATGTTGAGAACAGTTATTATGCTCCTTAAAAATATGATGGCTGGATTGAATGACAGATGGACAAAACCCATTTATATATTCCCCCCCCCAACGTCAATGAGCAGAGGACAAGAAGAAGCTTGCCATAAACATAATAATTTAATCCAGTTTCTGCTTACACACTTACCAGTATTAAAGCAAATTCTTCTGTGGATCTACAAGTATGCAACAGCTGTTAATGATTTAGCAACACAGTATAATTAAGTGTTGCCATATATACAGACAATTTTTCAAACTGCAGAGTTTTATTTAAGTAAACTCTTTTAAATTTCATAACAGTATATTTAAAAAAAATAGTAAAATATTCTTACTGTAAATGTTTATAGTAAAAGTCAATACAGTAAAACCTGTCTTGAAAGACCACTGCTATGTGAGTCCACCTGTCTTCTGAGACCATGTTATCAATGCACAATTTGATTCATTATATATCATTGTTACCTATTATGAGAGACCACCTGTCTTGAGAGACCATTTTTTGGCAAAAGAGGTGGTCTTTCAAGACATGTTCTACTGTATAACCTCATAATTGGAAACTTAAACAATACTCAGCAAGATGATATTTGATGACAATTGTATTAATCTGAAGTACCATTAGGAATCATACACAATGATGCATAAGCCATGTGACTAGTCAGTCTTTATAGAGAGGTCACAGGATACAAAATTTTGTGAGACATTCCTATTTCAGTGAACCTTTTGCACAATAAGGGAGCCCACAAGATGTTTAGAGTGAATCCTGTGACAGAAGCATAGTGAAGAAAAATAGGTAAATCACTCTGCATCATAATTCATGAGATTTTACTATGCAAATTCAACTAAAGATGATAAATACAAATTGTACTAAATTTAATTTAATTGGGTTGGAGCTGATTCCAAAGGTTTTACAGTAAAACCCGTCTTGAAAGATCACTGTTATATGAGAAAACCTGTCTTGTGAGACCATGTTCTCAATGCACAAATTGATTCATTATATATCATTGTTACCTGTTATGAGAGACCACCTGTCTTGAGAGACCATATTTTTTTGGCAAAAGAGGTGGTCTTTCAAAAAAGGTTCTACTGTACACTGAATGACAAATTTGATGAGATTGGAACTGTCAATATATTTCAGGAAGACAGTCTTTGCTCAAGCCAGCTGTTTTGAATGTAGTATCCAGAGGTACCTTCACTGTCTTAAAAAATAGCACTAGTGCATGACACTCATGTGCTATGTTGTGTAAAATCTCAGTACCGATGAAGCAGCTTGCAAGGTGCTTTGTAGCCATCTGATAATATTGTCCATGTTAACTGCCCCTCCAAAATTGACCTGGAAATTAACAACAGATTGGGTGTGTCCTGGAAACTAAGAACTAATTGGTTTCATTATTCTTAATACCGTCTTTTCAATGAAAGCAAATATCTGAGTGACTGTACAATATCATTTGGCCTAATGGTACATAAGCTGGAAAGTGAATTTCATCCAAAAGATTCCCTGCAGATGACAGGCAAAGGTCACCTATTACAAAGACAAGTTTGCTCTTATAAACATGTAAATTCCTAGGCTGTAAGAAATTAAGAGTTCTCTCTCTTTGCTGGTAATGTGGGAAGAAAAAATATTGAGCATGACAGTAATTTTGAGTAATGTTTGCAAACCAGTGAAAGCAATTTCAGTATCTAAGAACAACATTAACATATAATGCAACTACATTCTTGGGGAAATTAAATCTCTGGTTAAATGCTCATTTCTTGAAACATGCAAGTCAAGGGTGTTGTGAATAATTTGAACCATCTGATTGAAACTAGATGTGTGAATTGCAGACATTGCTGTATTGGTGGACTAATAGCTTTAATGGATAGATCTGGGTTTAGTCATACAAACAGAACAAGCACTGGAGATATATTCGATATTCTAACTGTGTTTATGGTCTCCAAATGCAGCAGAATATAACTGAAAATGACTGTGGTAAGCTTGTTTTCCATGGCCTCCTTGATAAATGAAATGCTTCTAAGCAGAGTTATTCGAGTAGGTGCATTATGGTGAGGTCCTGTGGATGTAACAGAATCTCTGACATACTGGGCAGTAGATATATAGGTAGCTGACAATTCAGTTTTGAGGCAAAAGAGTCAAAAGCACATTTACCAAATTATGTTCAATTTCCTGGAAATTTTCAGACCTCAACCTGCATTCAGAATCATGGTTAAATTAGTGTGATAGAATACCACTCCCCTCCATGCTTCCTGTACCAGGCATATGAAAAGGACTGTAATGCCAAAATAACTATTGCCCAACACAATCCCAAAATACATGTATAAAAATTCCAGATTGTCGAGTTCCTGACCACCAGGCAACCACCAATTTATTAATGTATGAGAGGGCAACACTTTTGTTCATAAGTAGTCTTATATAGCAGTGTGTATGTGTGTTGTGATTTAGATTTTTTAACTTAGCTTTAATAATTATTCAGTCAAATTGCTAGATGTCTGCAGTGTGACAGTTTATAGTGATGTCCAGCACTAGGGCATCATGCCACAGACATGCATTTAAGAACCTCCAGCATGTTCATTTACAATTCCTGCCAGAAAAAAGTAATCATAATCGACCTGCAAGTGCTGACTCAGTGAGTCATTATCATTGTTTGTGGGTGGAGAAATCCCCCATCACTAACATCAACTTCACAGCCTGAAAATAAAATAGAAATAAAAGAATTCTAACCATTATTTTGTACAAGTGTTAAAATGTGCAACTAGAGAGAGAAGAAACTGGTACAGGGTTGGTTTTCCATAAATATGATTATGTTTTCAAGTCGAGAAACATGATAGATTAACCCTCCTTTCTCCATTGTGACAATATTTAAATTGATATTTGCAAAAAAATGACAATTTTTTTTTGTTTTTTTCCAAATTCGACACAATGGTTTAATTTTTAACTCTTATTTGCCTATCTTGAATATAAAAATTTGTTTTGTATACTAGTGTCTCTCAATAAGAATCCAACACAATGCAGACAGCCTGACTTTGATTATACATGAATCTCAGTAATTTTCATAGTCATGTATGTTGAGTGTAGCTTTATAATATATATATATATATATATATATATATATATATATATATATATATATATATATATATATATATATATACATTACACATAATATAAATTTTAAAAATGTATTTAAATTTTTAAATATAATCAGGTTTTTGAGCAACATTATGTTTATAAAATTTAATTCCATGGTTTAAATGTCTGCTTATTCATAAAGTGTTGTGTGTTTTTGAACCCAATATATGGCATAATGCTACCATTGGTAATGTTTTTTTACTTAGATAATGTGCTGGTAAGATTTACAGTTCTTGCTGTCTTGGTTGATCTATAATAAGTGAAAATTGAAGGCTTTTACACAAATATTCCTCCACATTTTGCCATTATGTGCATATAAAAGGCAAAAGTATTTAAAAATCAGGTTGCGATGAGTATACATCTTTTTTATGCATTTATTTTGGCCAGACATGTGAAAAATTAGCAATGTTTACTGTACGTATGGCAAATGGGCCGTTCACCTTTGAACTATGAAAACATGCTGGACAGTTCACCTTTGAACTATGAAAACATGCTGGACAGCTCACCTTTGAACTATGAAAACATGCTGGACAGCTCACCTTTGAACTATGAAAACATGCTGTTACCATTTAAAGAATTTGGTAATTTAGATCAGCAGCTTATGTTGCCATTTCTAAAGATCAGCTAGTTGCTGCATAATTGTTAAAATTTGGTTCAGTTTATTTCTCTGGTCTGTAAGCAAACATGTTGATGTCAGAGGACTCATGATGTCATATAAAACAAAATGGGGTGAAACTAGTCCTACTAGTTGAAACGACTACTCTGCAACCTCCAAACACAAGCTTAAAGAACATGTGCATCAGTGTCATGGGCTTGAAAAACTTGCCCTTTTGGGGTCCTAAGCTCTTATAAAATGAGCCACTTTAGGGTTCTCGAGTTGGAAAAAACATGCTCTTTCAGGGTCATAAGATTTTATAAAATCCCCCTATTTTGGGGTGATGAGCTGGAAAGAAACATGTCCTATTTTGGGGTCATAAAGCTTATCAACATTAGATATTCTCTGTGGTTAAAAAGAAGATAAAATAACAGCAGCTAATTGAAAAGACTGCTCACACTAGATATAGTTGCAATGTTTTGCACAAAAACAAATTCCTTTTGTTCATCTGTAATGATTAACCAGTAAAATAAATGACATGGTAGCATCACTGACCAATGAGCTGAAACTTTACTGTTGGAAGGAGTTGCTGCACATATTGTGTCCAAAAAAAGGAACCAGTGCTAATTTGTGCCCAAATGTTTGTTTCAGGAAGCTTGAAACATAAGGGAACACCCTTAAATGAATGAAAAACTTCAATAACTTGATTTAGTAGCTGAAAACCAGGAACTGACTATCACTTTATGACCTGCTTACTAACCAGTCATGTGGGCTATGCATTGTCTCATGGGGTCCTTTAGGGCAATAAAGGTGCAAAAGAAATTTAAACAGATAATTACAAGTTAAAATGGATTTGATATAAAAAAATTTAAGAAATATTTTCTGTTAATTACAGAATGTTGAAAACTTCTCTTTCATTAGAAAGTCAAATAGTCTACATTCCATTGAAATCCAATTGATACATTTATTTACAGTGACCACCCATTACAGCGGAGTTGATTTGGGAGCCATAAACATTTTGCATTATCAGTAAGACCACCTTTTACTTATGGCATGTTAAATAAAGGACTGTGTACAAAAAAAACACACAAAGTTACAAATAAAATCATATTATGTTTAATTTTTGTCAAGCTGGAACTAAAATCAAGTAAATATTCAGTGTCAATAATAAAAATAAATTGATCCAATCAAATGGAATTTATACTCATTCACATTTAAAAATGATACACAATGGACAGCATTATGCTGAGATATTTTTCATGATGGACCACTGTACAATTTGATATGCATCTTGAACTGTGTGTAGAACAAACAATAAGATTAGCCTGATTCTACAACAAAAAAAAAAAAACTCTGTTGAAGCAAAATATGAAAATCTTTTAAAATCTCTGCAGGAACTTGACACAATAAACCATGAAGCTCAACTTTTCTACTACCACACATGAATCAGTTCTGTATTTTGGCCATTGTTGTTTATTTCTAATTCAAATGGTCTTCTAACTTGTATGAATAATGATGCAGTTGCTTGTGGAGTGAGAGGCATCATGGTTAGGTATCTAAACAGTTTCTCACTGTATAACATGTTCAAAGTCAAATTAATATATATTTATAATCTTTCAACCTGTTTTGTCAACATTTAACTTTTTGAATCAAGATGTACTCTTTTCTATATAACATATGTGAGAAATCTTGCCAGTAGCTTCTCGTGGGTCGGTGGTTCTTTCCGTGGATTTCCTGATTTCTTCCTTCACCATTAATACTGGCCACCATGTATAGTCTATCGTGTGCTAAAAAATGGCGTTAATCCCCAAACAACAAACAAACATAACTTTTTTTCAAAGCGGGGAACTAATTTTAATAATGTAATACCTACATGTTGTTACTGCACAATTTTTCCATGGCAAAAGTACCCAACCAAGTAATAAAATCACAATAATGAGAACCAGAGAGTTTCAGAAGACTACACCATATAGCACTCTGGACATTTGCCTCGATTCCATCATTCTATTGAGGGTGCATCTTATATAGTGAGTCATCGGAGCAGGGTGGGAGAAGGGAACATGGCAATAACAACAAGTAGATACATCATTAAAATTAGTTCTCCCCAACCTCCCTACATTTTAATATTAGTAATAGTCAAACTTCTGTTACTGCATAGCTGAATTTGTCAGTTCTGTGAGAGGCAGATGAACCCATAACTGAAGAATAAAACAACCCAAAAGGGATACTCACCATCAAAAATGAGCACAAGGAATGGGTCTGCCTGGGCCACTTTCTGTGCGATGACAATCAGGCCCAGTTAAAGATACCTTTGCTTTGTTGGTAAAAGGAGGAAGAAACAGTAAAGAGAATGCCAATATATAGGTTTCATCACATCCTCCAAAGAGTTAGACAGGCCCAAGAGGAAGCAATGACCTGAATCTCATGGGCTTTAAAGACAGATCCCTATCAGTAATTTACTGGTAATCTCTCTTGATAGTTTAATGTAATCCACCTAGTAATAGTGGAAGATTAAATATCAGCTGAACCTTTAATGGGTATGAAAAGATGGTTCTACCTTTCCTTTTCTCTTTAGACCAGCCAAGTAAAAACACAATGCCCTAACTGGACACAAAAGTCTATCTTGGTCGTCCTCAGCACAGATAGGAATAAAACTGGAGATCTTAATCAGGAGTGGTGCAAGTGAAGAAAGCTGGCTTTTTGCTAAAAAGAACTGGGTTTTTCATTTGAGATGAGCCAAGCTTGAAGATGGAGAACTTGTGGACTGCTGTACAAGAGAAAGCCTGTGTTGCAACAGGAGGTCCTCCCTCTGAGACAAAGTCTGTGGATGAACTGAGATCACTGAACCATGATTGTTCAGGCTACAGAAGGGCTATCAAAATGAGCTAGACTATGGAGTTTCTGACTTTGTGAAGGACCTGTGCAATCAATATGAATAGAGGAATGGCAAAATGAACTAACAGTCAACATTAAGGCTGAAAGCATCCACTGCCAAGGCCCTCTGGTCAGAGACTGGGGAAACTTGAAAAGGAAGCTTGATGTTCAATCAGGTGGCAAACAAATCCACAAAGGGAAGTTATCCAAAGTTGGAACAAAGAGTCTGCTTCATCAACTTAGTGCAGCAACTATTCCATAAAGACAATCTTTCCTTTCCTTGACAAACATTCCACCGAAATATTTTTCTTGTGTGAAATGTGGCAAACACATGGAAAATTCATTCTTAAGTTGCCCAGTGGAAGTTCCAAACCTCCACCCTGAGAAAATGTGCATGTGCACCTCCTTGTCTCCTGCAGTATGCAACCATTGATGTGTTGTCAAAGATAATCACACAGACATCTATTATATGGGTATAATCACATGTTTTAAAAGAATGTAGCACAAGAACTAATTTAGTAATTCACTATTGACTCGTGAGGCTGCAGATATCTCTTTCATGAGAAATGACATGAACCATCTGACATCATGCCCAAGAAAAGAATGAAGAAATCAATGCAAATGCAAGGGCATGTGTATCATAAGTTTTAACATTCAGGAACTTTCTATACCTCACTATTGGACCAATGTTTGTTACTTGAGGTATTTTTCAAATGAAAAAGTACAACAAAACAACTGATTTTCTAGAAAATTCTATCCTATTGAGTGGGTATTCTTAAATTAAAACAATGAGTCTGTTATTTTCTATGGTAATTTTACAAAATTGTTCCCAAATCTATGTTCAAGTGAATGCAACAAGCTAGACCATCAATACATATAAAAATTTCCCCAATCTCATTGAATTACATATAAATTTACAAATTAGCATTAAGATTAAAGATAGACACTTTGGCAGAATAATGAACTGGAAGCAGATTTAAATTCATGCAATCATTAAAAATTCATTTTTGTCCAAATTTAAATACTGTTTTAAGTGAAAAAGTGTAACATAATTGTTTGGCCTGAAAACAGCGTTGCTTCACTGCTATTGCCTAGAAGCTGAAAGGACTGAAACTAAGTATGACTTTAAAGAACAGAATTGTAACACTGCTGAGATATGGTTCAAGGCAATGCCTACATCAAATTTGTCATCAGGTAAGCACAGGTGACTCAAAAGTTTTTTGGGTAAACAGCTTCCAATTGCCTAAAAAACATGCAGACAGTATATATTTTCATGTCCAGAAAGACTAGTGATGATGCACTGGGTGAATACTTCCTTATTCTGTGAAGAAACATTTATTACTCAATCTGTGGGACTAATGTTAAGGGATAGCTTCAGTCCCAATGTAAGCACTTTTTATGGCATCTTTCTAGTGGCTGCAGTACATCATTTTTCTCTTGAATCATCCAATGGATTACTTATTACTGACTGATGAATCATTATGAACAATGGGACATATGTTAGGAAGTCCAACAAATCTAAAGCTTCTATATGACCCAGTTTTTCCCTGACTTCCAGCTCATGTTCCATGCTGACACCACCTGCCCGCAGTTCTACACAAAGCTGATCGATAGAAATCTTGTTTACATCATAGTCAACATTGCACTCCCATAGAGTCTAAAAAAGTAAGAAAAGGTTATAATAAAAAAGAGGAATCAAAAGATTTAAAATCAAGAATTTTTAAAAAAAACTAGCTTTTGAAACCATCAACCATTAAGTTATGAACAAGTTCATGTCTACAGACTGTATGTCCATTTAACAGTGAATATACAATAAAACTGTGTCATACATGTGAAAGATTCTTTATATATGGCCCCATTATAAAATATGCTGACCTTTATTTTAAGACCATAAAATAAAAAGAAGTGATCCAAGCAGTAACAAAACATTCTAATGACCTTTGCAATTGTTTATCTTGACATTGAATTTTATGTTGCCCGTTAGTAAAAAAATATATTCAATATGCACCTACCAAATACTGTTAGCCTTGACACACTTGGTGTTATCTCTATTACTTGACTATGCTAATAACAGTTTTGTTCATGCATACATTCAATGCAATTCAAAGATTACTCTGAATTAAGAGTAAATGACAATGAAATGTTTTCTTTTTATAAGATACTTGATCATAAAGTCCTAATGAAGGTACATGTATGCAGGATTTTAAGCATGACAAATAAGGGAAACAACTCTTACCAAAACAACCCTTTACAAAGGTTTTTGACATAAATAATATAATTATCATCAATGATTATTTCATTGCATTCCAAATGGTATCTATTGTATATGAAAAGGAAAATGCTAACTTACTTTGCACATGAACATTTTCATTTCCAATGTCTTGAAATCCATTGTTCCAATAATATTCTTCATCCAAGAACTAGAGGGTAAAAAAGCATGAATAATTTATTTATCTTTCACACATATATTGAGAACCTTTTAGTGAAACATACATAGAAAGGACTGACAAGGGATCAAAATAATTAAGTATAAATTATTCTGAATGAATTTCAGTGGTGTTTCAAATGAATTCCAATCTTGAAAGTGATGTACCAATAGCCTAGAACAGTGTTGATATAATGACAGTCTTGATGTATTGCCCTGATATAATCCAAAAATGTCCCTGAATGAACTCATGATAATCCAAAATTAATGACTTAGTCCAAAATTATTCTCTGTAATTATATAAGAATAATTTAAATAAATAAATCCTCTAAAATATTAACTGAAACATGACTAAAATTGATTCCTCTAAAGACTGGTGTTAAGATAGGAATTAATGATTATAATAAAATCAACCTCGATATAAAAACATGAGACACAATTTCAAAAGCTGGATCAAGGTCATATTAACAGAAATTTCCATCAAAATATAAACAAAAAATTTGTTTCTAGAAAATTCTTATTTCTGAATCAAGGCTGTTGGTAGAACTCAAATCTAGTAACTGTTTACCCTACATGACATTAGGCCTAAACTCCTATTATCAATTATGGTCAATACAAGTTAAATATACAAGACATAATCATTGACAAAAGCCATCCACACAATACAAATTAAACATATATAACACCTATCCTCATAAAGAAAAAGAAAGATACAATATTTCATGTACATTTAAGTAAAATATACATATGATACTACAATTATTTAAAATTACATAGAAAGAAGTCTTATGAATGATACCAAATATACATAAAGCAATATAGTACTTATATAAACTTGAAAGTACATCTGTAATTAGATTTTCTTTTCCCTTGATGTGTCTAATGTTAATGTTGCTTTCCAAATTTCAACCAATCATTTAATGAAAGGGGTTGAGATCACTGAATACAACAACCAGAGAAGGAGCTGACCTAATATATACTTCAAAGCATTGCAAAGCCAAACATTCCTCCTCGATTGTGGAATAATTTTTTTGGTGCTTGTTTAGTCTTTTTTAAAAACAAAAATAGCACATTTGATGATGTACACTATTTACGTCTTCTTGATCAATACTCCACCAACTCTACATCACTTGTGTCAACATTATAATAACTGGTTGAATCTGTGGCTTGAAAGAAGTTTCTCTTTTAATAACTTCATTGGTCCAAAAACAAGTTGAAAAGGATTAAAACCTAGTGATTCTTGAGCTGATTCCCTAACAGAAAACAGCACCAAATGAACACCCTGATCCAAATCTTTTACTGTATCAAAGCTATATGACTGAATCATATTTTCAAACATTTGATGAAATCTTACTAAATCCCTTCGACTTTCAGGTTGAAACGCAGAAGATCTAAATTTTTTTTTTTATGCCTAATTCAAATTGCTGGAAAATTCCTGACATAAAATCAAAACCCTATATTAGATTAGACAGATTTATCAAAGCCAAAAAGTGTTTAAACAAACCCCCACCAACTTCATCAATGGTTTTAGTTTTAATATTCCACAAAGGAATGGCCTTGGGGAATCTTGTGGATGCATACATTATGGTCAACAAGTATTGGATGCCTGACTAGAGCTTAGGTAAGAGATCACCACAGTCTACCACTGTTCTGCTAAATTATTTATCAAGTGAAGAAATAGGTTGCAAATTGGCCTTGGGTATGTTCTGATTGGGTTTTTGTACCATTAGACAAGTGTGATAAGATCTACAATATTTATGAACATCAATTTTATTTTTTGGTGAATAAAAATAATTCAAGGACTTGTGATAAGTATTAGTAAGCCCAAAATGACCAACCTAGGGAGTTTCTTGGGTTAGACTATTAATTTTCTGTTGATTTGGCTTAGAAACAATAATTAGACAGCTCAGTGATGTCACTAGCAGATACCTCAGGTGTCTCCATATTCTCATAAGGACCTCATTTTTCACAAAATAACAAATATTGGTACTTGTGTGGTTTCAGTTTCACTAACAGCCCTATGAAACAAAAAGGAGATCTAAGGATCTTTATCCTATTTAACAGTGAGCGATCGTCTTTTTTCACCCTGAGTAAAATCAAGAAAATTTGTAGAAAAAAGTGAATCACTTTGACTTTGATCAATATCTTTTGTCTGATCAAGAATAGGAGCAAAAGTGACCTCATCAAAAGACTGACTAATAAATGTGTCAGCTGCAGGAATAATTTCCTGATCAACATCATTCTCAGGAGATCTTGTTGCCAAAGCTCTATTAACTGCACAAGCTGGGTATAAATCTGAGATTAGAGTCTCAATATACAAACAAGAATTGTCAGTTACAAGTGGATTAACCACAACCTTTAATGAATACCCTCAATTGGGTAAAGATCTCACTGTTCTGACTTTTATGGGTCCTGAGACCAAGTCTGAAGACAAATTTACAACATGGAGAGGAACATTAACAAAGCAGCACTCTACTTCCTGACTAAGAACACATTTACTTCAAGAAAACTTTTCAGATAAAAGCAAAGTACCTGAAAAAATGTTCCTGTATCCCTTAATATTTTAATAGCTTGGCAGAATCACCATTGGCATAATCACCAATAAGTGATATAGAACCCTTTGATATAAATGGTTGATAATTCTCCATAATAAAATTAGACTGTGGATTTGTTTGATGCAAAAAATTTATTGTTTCCATGACATAATTAAAAAAAAGAGTATTTATTTTGTAACTTATTTTTGAACCAGTTGCAATCAGAAATTATGTGCCCAATCTTCTTACAATAAGTGCAGGTAGTATGAGATAATGATCTTATTTTATAAGGATTAGTCTTATCATAAGTTTGGTTTCTAAAAGTTGTGCCAGATTTAGATTTGGAAGTACTTGTATGAGACTGAGATGATTTTTTAAAAAACAATTTCCTAAAAAACTATGGAAAGAAAGACAAATGTGACTTTGTGAGTCAAGAATAGTCATCAGCTGTATGACAGCATATTCTAAAGTTTTGAATTTTGCTCATCAAAGTAGGTCTTGGTATCACTATGTACTCAATTTTATAACTTTTCAACTAACATGAGCTGTCTGCAGTTATTAAAATCTCGATCAATCTTCCTGGCTGTGCAACATCTATCAATATCTAGTTGTTTTTCCCAATGCAAATTTGGTATGGATCTGTCAAGTTTCCTTTTTACAGTTTATAAACCTTTGTTGATGTGGCCTCAAGCACCAGCTCATAGCCCTTCAAGATACACTTCTTAACCACATCATAAATAGCACTTTGTTGTACTGATAGTGAAGAGTAAATTTCATGACCTTTGCCAATAAGGGCATTTTGTGATAACAAAGTCCAATGTGATCTTGGCCATTTAAAATTTCCAGCAACTTTCTCAAAACTAGAATAAGATTGATCTACTTCTTTTTTCAAAAGGGTGTACTAACCTATTATTTCTGGTAACATCAAAACCTGAACTTGTGTATAAATATGGGTGGGTGGGGTGCTCTCTGCTAATGATCTACTTTTAATTTCAACTGCATTTACACTTCTTTTTCTCTTTGCAACTGTGTTTGCCTATATTCTCTCTTTCTCTCTCTCCTCTATGTGCAATTGTCTCATTTTCCTCTTTCTGAATTTGCATTTTTATTTTTGTCTCTTCTCTTTCTCCCTTTTGCTTTTTCTGCAATTGTGTTTTTAATTCCTCTTTCAGATTTTGGATTTCCATCATTTATTTGGAACCTGAAGCTATCATAACTCAATTTCCATCACGTTTTTTAATTTCAATTTTTTTAAAATTTCATTTCAAAGTCAGACAGATTTACTAATCAAACCCAAAATTGTTCATCCCAAAACTTATTTTCCACCAAATACAAGAACAAAATATTTTTTATTTCTTGCTTTGTTAAAGAAGTCTTTGCTTTAGGATGATCATATTATATGGCAATCTAAAGCAATTTCTATTTTTTTCAAAGGACTCTAATCCTTCCTTGGTAGGATTTAAAAATGAAGTTCTCCTTTTTTGATTGACATTGTGAAAGCATGTTGCTTTCACTAAAGAGTTCAAATATATGAAATTAAAATATCAGGTACTAAAATAAAAATCTGTACAAGTAAAAAAAAATTCCCATCCCATATGATTACCCACAATTTGCTGGTATGCCTATATGGTCTTAAACTAAAAAAACAGCAAAGAGTGAAAACTAATTTTAGTAAAATTCAACAAATAATGTATTTCCCCAGAATAAAAAGTGAAAATTTTAAAAGAACTTAAAGTATCGTGAATTAACTCCAAAATAGTCCAAATATTTGTAAAACAAGTTCAAAAGTATAGAGTATTCTGAATGAATTCCAGTGGTGTTCTAAAGTCTTAAAAGTGCTAATGTATCAATAGCCTTAAATAGTGTTAATCATGCCCTGATTCAGAAATCACAGAGAAGTTATCATACAAATGGACAAAAAACAGATGAAAACTTCTCACACAGTGACCCAAGCTTTGGGTCCTCAGTGGGATATGAGAGTAAAGATATGCACCTCAAAGAAAAATTCACCATTCTCATGGAAAATACTTCCTCTTTTTAAAGTCAATACTCCCAACCATATTTTGCACATCTTCTGATTTGTCCTATGCCAACTTATGTATGATGCCATGTTAATTAAACCATCTGCTATGGAGTAGAAGCAATAACAAGATTTTCAAGATGGCCATTGTGGCAGCCATAATGGATGTCCAAGAGAGTACTGGACAAATTGAACCGTAGGATTAATGTGTTTGTAAAGTTTCATGGCAATCATTCCAGTAGTTTCAGGGGGACTAGTGATAACTGGTGCTCATGGATGAGTTACCACTCTAGGTCTAAATATATGTAAATGAAAAAGTGAAAACAACAATTTAAGTAAAATCAACAAGCAGTTTATTTCCCTACAATGCAAAATGAAATTTCAAAAGACAATATCATACATTTTATATCAAATATTCCTAAATGTCCTATCACTAGTCCAAATATAGAGAATGTTCTGAATGTTTACCAATCATCTAGATTATCCTGATAAACACAATGAAGCAATCCATGATATCTTCAAATGAGTTCACAAAAATCCAATTTATTGTATAGTCCAAAAGTCAATGAATGCTTTACTAGTTTCAATAAATATTTTAATTAAATAATTCCTTTCAAATCATATCTGAATTTAAAACTGTAAAGTCTGATCACAAATGAATTCCGAGAGACTGATCTAAAAATAGGAATGAGTAATTTATCAAATCCCTATTTATACCTGTTTTTATTTGTTTATATTGTAGAAGAATGCAAATCAGTCTAATGGAAAGACCTAGTCTTATTGTAAATAAAACTTGCCTTGAAGCTATGTAAACATTTTGTTAAGGAGACACCATAATCTGAAGTACAACTTTCAATAATGTTTAAAGTTAAACACACAATACAAATTAAATATACATAACAGACAATACAGATTAAATAGACATAATAGACAGATGTTGGACAGATATGGCTACCATTAATATAAAAAAACCCAAAATGACTTTCAAGAAACTGTTCATCAGAATTTGGCCATATATGACTAAAATCTTTATTGGTATGAAGGGCTTTCACATTTACACAAATTAACTTTTAAATATTGATAAGTACTACTTACAATTTTCATAAATTTCTTACAAAATCAGCAAAAATGTGAGATAATATTGGGGATACAATTAGCTGAATTAACTCCCACACGAAATAACTTCGAAGTAATGGTATTCAGTGCCAACTTGCACATCATGTCATTGTCTCTTATGTCACCATGACATTGTGTATGACTTCATGAAATGATTTTATAATCTTTTCAGTGTCAACAATAATTGAACTTACTCAAGAGATGCGATTCTCTGTGACAGAGCAGCTAGAACTGAGAACAGCTTGAAATCAGCACCATTAGCAATCTTGTAACCAGTCAACTCCAGAATCTGAAAAGTTAATGAAATTACTGACAATGCAACCATGAAATATAAATCCTGAAATCAGGCATTTTAATTAATATATTTTTACATCTAGCAATAATTTGTTCCTGAGGCAGTTCATCACCATAAAAAAGCTTGTCATTACAGACTCCAAGACATAATATGGGCCTGATCTTGCTCACCTTGGTCAGTGACAAATATTAGTTTGTGAAAACAAATTCATATATGTAGTGAAACTGTGGATAGGAAAGTAAAATTAGGGGCACTTAGTTGCCACATTATCTATTAGGTCTAACAAAATATCGGTATTTTTGGTTTCATGCTAAAATTATTAGAATGGTTGGTCAGAATACAATTTTAATATTATTCCTAGGAGAAAAAAAAACATCAGTATCACTGAACAACACATTTTATGATATACTTACTCCATATAGTTAAATAAATAGTTTGCATCTGTCAGAAATAGCTGCAAATCTGCTTTTGTCTTTGACTAGTGTCTAATGACAATATTGTTGTCTACATTGTTGTCCTATGTGTCTTTTGGCGAGAAATATACAAAACCAAGCTTTGTAAACAAATTAAATTATTGTTTACCTTTAATCTGAAGTATATGAACTTAATACCAGGAAAAGAGCAATTCTGATGAATATTGAATCACAGGTGTACAAAACATTTTCCTAACTAGTAGTGCAGATAACATAAAAATCACATGTGCTGTACAGGTAAATATATAAACCTAGTTGTTTTTCAGGATTCATTTACTGCATATGTTTTTTCTCAGTGCTTCTGGAGGTAATTTCCATGCATCAACACTTATATCTGCCATCAAGTCAATACAAATGTACATTATATTCTTAGTCTCAATGGGGGACCCCAAATGGCTGAGTGGACTAAATCGATGTCTGTTATAGATCACTGCCATCTCACCTCTGTCTGTGTGGGTTCGAGTCTAAGATTCAGTGAATGTGGATATGTGAGAAAGCTTGCCTGTAGCTTCTCATGGGTCAGTGGTTCTTTCTGTGGATTTGCCGGTTTATTCCTCCACCATTAATACTGGCTGCCATGTATAGCTTATCATATGCTGAAAAATGATGTTAAGTCTCAGAACAACAGAACAACAACTTAGTCTCAATGAGTAATATTTGTTCATCTTCCAAATACTAAATCTTTGCTCAGAGATGCTGAAGAGTTGTTTAATTAACATAAACCTTAAGTTCCAGCATCTAAATGCTTTGATTTCTCAATTGTTATTTGTTCACTTGACAAGATTTTACTTCCAAGTCTATTTCTATAGAATTTCTGAATTTCACAAACATCTGATTCGATCTAATCCTAATTGATATTTCACAATAATGGAAATGGGTACCATGGACAGAATACTACATGCCACATCCATATTTAACAGTCTATATAGGCATTTGATGGCATGGTTCACACTTGTCATTATTAGCCAGTGGGTATCAATGATCTGAACCTTTGGCTAAGGAACACAGTCTTGAACTATAATTCTTATTAGGCATACCATGACCATAACCTCTGACCTTTAGACTCTTGAATCTAAAGGAATCTTTATTAATCAAAGTGCAAGCTATCCACACAGTTTGATCAAGGAACTTACTCTATTCTGTAAGACCCATTTTCTTTGAGCCACAATAACCATGACCTTTTGACCCCAAAATAATAGACCTCTTCCATACCATAAGTGCAAGCTCACCACTCTACAAATTTTTGATAATGTACATTATCTAAAACTTGATTTATTCTGCCAAAAAAATTGTAACAGTGACCTTGATCTTTAGTCTTTCCTCTCACAATCAATAAGACTCTTCCATACCTTGTGTGCAAGTCATGTAGATACTTTTGGTGAAAGTATATGATAATTTCTGCATTTAAACCAGTTTTCTTCTTTCAGTAGCGGTGACCCTCACCTATTGATCCAGAAATCAATAAACTTCTTGCTTTCCCTTAGTGCAAAACCATCTACAAAGTTTGGTAACTGCAGATGGTGGGGAATTAAGTTTTTGTGCAGAAACCATTTTACTTCTTTCTGTGACAGTGACTTTTTTTATCCCAAAACTGAAAGGGTTCTTCCTCATCCAAGTGCAAGCCAGCCACAAAGTTGGTAACTTATGCTGAAACTACTGTTTCTTTCCATGACCCTGACCTTTGAACTTTAAAAACAATAAGGTTTTTCTTACCTCAAATGTTTGACAAAACTAGATAGCAGATTACTCAAGTCACTGTCTGGAAATTAAACTGATAACAGACAGACATACAGACAGATGGACTTAATTAAATAATTGCTTCACTGAATGGCAACCACTAAAATTGATATGTTTTCTGTGAGTATTATTTTAAAGTCATCCATTTTCTTCATGGAAATCCCTTAAGAAATGACACAGGGCTTCTGGGGGGGAACAAAAATCAATTTAGATTGAATTAATTGTTATAATTTGACCTTGAACTTCTGGGTAAAAATAAAAAATTAATTTAGATTGATTTAATTGTTATAATTTGACCTTGTGTCTAAGTGTGATACTTGACAAGGTTCCAGAATACAGAGTGAGGATAGGTTACAGCTTCTTCTAAGCTTGGAAAGGTGTATTCAATTTTTACCAACACTAATCCATTTTCAAAACTTTTAAGTACATGTACTAATCTTATGACACTATTTTTAGTATTAACATGTGTATACAGCAGACTGTGCTTGAATTAATAAAACTGAAAAAAAAAAAACAGATAAAAGAAACTCATCAATCTACAACCAAAGAAGAACTGTTTACATTTCTGCAGACATTTGTCAAGTTCTATGTACAGGTTATGAAATTGTTTGAGTCAATTTGCAGTTTTCATTTTCCTGATAAAATTCTGATAGAATCAAAATTCTATTACCATAAATTAAAACAATATCATGTAAAATAAACAAATCGAGTTTATTTATGTGTGAAGAGAATAATTAAATCAATCCATGTTGCCATAACAGAAAGCTACTTTAATTTTCTCACTTGAAATTTGTTTAAAGGAAGAGTTCTCACAGATGTTTATGTGAGCAAAAATGTATCCAAATCCTCCTGTAAGCAAGTATCACTTCAACAAATACATGTAAATATACATGTGACATCTATAATGACTGACACCAAACCTAACATCAGCTGTTCCATAAACTGCAATAGACTCCACTGTTTTAATGACAACACACAGAGAAATTAAACAAATCATTATATTTCAATTTTAACATACACACCTTTAAATAAATAGATTTAAAAACTTGAAGAGTAACCTCATAAAAAATAATGTTTTCTTTTTGCCACTACTGCATATTCAGTACTTCTTAACTTTTCTTTTCCTATCAATGTAAAATTGAAACATATCACTGGTAATAGAAAAATTGCATTTGAGATTACTTTAAAAGATGTATAATTCATTCACTGACCTATGACATAAAATATAAAGCTTTATAACACCTTTGTCACAAACTGAAAGCCTTTAAAAATGTTACCATTTAAATGTCATATGATGTTAAGTTAGTTGGAGCACAATGTTAACCCTTACCTTATACAAAGTATGGCTTTTTAACCCTTCAATACACATGCAGCAAAGTTACCCAGTGCAGTGCACTATACATAGAACAAATACCCTGTGTAAGTGCAGAAGACAGAACTACACCCAAAACATTTATGACAAATACTTTGTGTAAGTGCAGAAGACAGAACTAAACCCAAAACATTTATGACAAATACCATGTGTAAGTGCAGAAGACAGAACTACACCCAAAACATTTATGAAAAATACCCTGTGTAACTGCAGAAGACAGAAATACACCCAAAACATTTATGACAAATACTTTGTGTAAGTGCAGAAGAAAGAACTACACCCAAAACATTTATGACAAATACCATGTGTAAGTGCAGAAGACAGAACTATACCCAAAACATTTATGACAAATACCCTGTGTAAGTGCAGAAGACAGAACTACACCCAAAACATTTATGACAAATACCCTGTGTAAGTGCAGAAGACAGAACTACACCCAAAACATTTATGAAAAATACCCTGTGTAACTGCAGAAGACAGAAATACACCCAAAACATTTATGACAAATACTTTGTGTAAGTGCAGAAGAAAGAACTACACCCAAAACATTTATGACAAATACCATGTGTAAGTGCAGAAGACAGAACTATACCCAAAACATTTATGACAAATACCCTGTGTAAGTGCAGAAGACAGAACTACACCCAAAAGATTTATGACAAATACCCTGTGTAAGTGCAGAAGACAGAACTACACCCAAAACATTTATGAAAAATACCATGTGTAAGTGCGGAAGACAGAACTACACCCAAAACATTTATGACAAATACCCTGTGTAAGTGCAGAAGACAGAACTACACACAAAACATTTATGAAAAATACCATGTGTAAGTGCGGAAGACAGAACTACACCCAAAACATTTATGACAAATACCCTGTGCAAGTGCAGAAGACAGAACTACACCCAAAACATTTATGACAAATACCCTGTGTAACTGCAGAAGACAGAACTACACCCAAAACATTTATGACAATACCATGTGTAACTGCAGAAGACAGAACTACACCCAAAACATTTATGACAAATACCCTGAGCAAGTGCAGAAGACAGAACTACACCCAAAACATTTATGACAAATACCCTGTGTAAGTGTAGAAGACAGAACTACACCGAAAACATTTATGACAATACCATGTGTAACTGCAGAAGACAGAACTACACCCAAAACATTTATGACAAATACCCTGTGGAAGTGCAGAAGACAGAACTACACCCAAAACATTTATGACAAATACCATGTGTAAGTGCAGAAGATAGAACTACACCCAAAATATTTATGACAAATACCCTGTGCAAGTGCAGAAGACAGAACTACACCCAAAACATTTATGACAAATACCATGTGTAAGTGCAGAAGACAGAACTACACCCAAAACATTTATGACAAATACCATGTGTAACTGCAGAAGAGAGAACTACACCCAAAACATTTATGACAAATACCCTGTGTAAGTACTCTTCTTCTGCCTCTGTCAATTTACTGTTGACTCCTCGTAGAGCTATCATGACGTCAGGTCCTGACAACCAGCCCTTCCCCTCATCATCTACCTGAATAATACACCACCAGATATTTTAATATAAATATGATTCTTTGACAAAGCTTACAGTCAATGTGAAACAACTCAATAAAACCATGATAGAACAGTTATAATGTGCTCAGTTTGCACAGTCTGAAACCTGGGTTCAGTCTCCATTTCTAAAACAGCACCTGTTGTTTATTTATGGTTGATGGTTTCCAATGTTTAAAATATCAGATGTACTGTGATCATCAAACCTCAGATACTACTTTGACAACATCACCTATCACCTGTTTCTTTGAAAAATACTTAGGATATAAAATTTTGTGGCATGAAAAATATGATGGAAATAAAATGTTTTGCATGTTCTTTAGGAGATTACTATGAAATACATTAGAATATGTGAAATACTATTATACACTCAGTACCACTTTTGACTAATCCATGCCACATTTGACTAATCCGCACCACATTTGACTACTCAGTGCCTCATTTGACTACTCAGTGCCACATTTGACTACTCCATGCTACATTTGACTACTCAGTGCCAGATTTGACTACTTAGTGCCTCATTTGACTACTCAGTGACACATCTGACTACTCCGTGAGCACAGATCAGGAATATTGAACATATTCTAATGCAATTTTGTGGCCTTAAGACCACCTTGTACTGGTTTTATCTTACTTTGGTGCATACATGGCCTCAAAACCTAGATTTACCTTTCATAGGTTTTATCTTGTCAACTCTATTTTGGATGAAGCTGTGGCCCTTGACAATTAATTCCATGGGATGTTTCTTGTAAGTAGCATAGCACAGGAAACATTAAGCGTATTTCTAATGTAATTTGCTAAGAATATTGTTGTATAGACTTACGTGAGCACTTTATGAATTTAATTTAATTTATTTTGGAAAAAGTTATGACTTTTTACTGATTTGTTTCAATGTGAAGCACTCTGTGTCCTCACCAATCTTTCTAGTTGATGTTATGTATATTTAATGTATGTTATGTATATTTAATTGTATGTTATGTATATTTAATTGTATGTTATGTATATTTAATGTATGTTATGTATATTTAATTGTATGTTATGTATATTTAATGTATGTTATGTATATTTAATTGTATGTTATGTATATTTAATGTATGTTATGTATATTTAATTGTATGTTATGTATATTTAATGTATGTTATGTATATTTAATGTATGTTATGTATATTTAATGTATCTTATGTATATTTAATGTATGTTATGTATATTTAATGTATGTTACATATATTTAATGTATTTTATTTATATTTAATTGTATGTTATGTATATTTAATTGTATGTTATGTATATTTAATGTATGTTATGTATATTTAATTGTATTGCATGTATATTTAATTGTATGTTATGTATATTTAATGTATCTTATGTATATTTAATGTATGTTATGTATATTTAATGTATGTTATGTATATTTAATGTATGTTATGTATATTTAATGTATGTTACATATATTTAATGTATTTTATTTATATTTAATTGTATGTTATGTATATTTAATTGTATGTTATGTATATTTAATGTATGTTATGTATATTTAATTGTATTGCATGTATATTTAATTGTATGTTATGTATATTTAATTGTATGTTACATATATTTAATGTATTTTATTTATATTTAATTGTTTGTTATGTATATTTAATTGTATGTTATGTATATTTAATGTATGTTATGTATATTTAATTGTATTGCATGTATATTTAATTGTATGTTACGTATATTTAATTGTATGTTATGTATATTTAATTGTATGTTACCTATATTTAATTGTATGTTATGTATATTTAATGTATGTTATGTATATTTAATTGTATGTTATGTATATTTAATTGTATGTTATGTATATTTAATTATATTGTATGTTGGTTTTTCTCCATCATTTTATGTCATGTATATCTATATTGGGTGACTGACCTTGGTCTGTTATTGAGTTCAAGGCCCACCTGACAAAAATCTTGCTACACCACTCCCTCGATAACTCGCGCACAACGGGGCCCCAAAACATCGACCACATTATAAGCAAGGGCGCAAGTTATCGAGGGACCTATAACAACAAAACAAACAAATGGGTTGACGTACACAGGCAAAAGGGGTGGGTGGGTTGGTTTGGCATGTTAGTGTTGAATACTCAATAATCATGCTATGATTAACTATGATTAAATATTTCTTCATAGTGGTGTACTTTGTTTACTTTTGTCACCTCAGAGTAACATTAATTTCAGGATAACTTACAAGATATTGAGGAGATCATAAAAACAATAATCCACACATTTTCCATTGGCTTAACACATGTTTGATTTTGTACATTGTGTACTGCGTCACAAATGATTGTGTTGAATTGGATAAATTCTTGTTTGATCCAAAGTAGATTTTTTATACACAAGATCGACACCCATTTAAAAAAAAAACACAATGTCGATCAAATGACAGGTCGATTTGATTACGGTAGAAGTAAAATGAAATTTTTTTTACAAGGGTTAGCCATTACCAACATCAATTTAATGGGTCTACAAATTTAAAATAATGTAAATTAGAACATAATAATACTTGCAGTTTGTGACAGTCGTTTGACAAATATCACTTTACATTTTCAAAACATCTGCTCATTTTTTTTTTTACTTTTTGATTTCTCTGCTGCCTCTGTGTATTGTGATTTTCTCTCTGAGCTGGTACAGATAATTACATGCGGCTTCCTGATTCACTGAGCGTATTTCTCCCGACAATGAATTTTGTTTAATTCTATATCGGCGCTGGAATCTCCAAAAGTGATAAAAAAATATTTATAAAATATCACGTAAAAATGTGAAACCATTTTCAACTGGTCAAATAAAATGAATTTTGAGAACAGTAATGACCTCAAGAACTTTTTTATATGCTGCTATCAGCATGCTGCCTTTGATTTTTTTAATGTACTTCCCTTGCTTGATTTGTTACAAAAGACATATTCAAAGTGATAAAACAACACAGGTGTCTTTTAATTGATTTTTGTTTACTGCAACAAACACTTCCCCGAGCTGTTGATCAAAACAAAGCCAGCATTTATTTAGGTTCTCACAGAAGTACTCACTGGTTTCGAGGTAGCGGACAATTGACTATTTTCATGTTTTCATAGAAGAGAATATGTTGCAATTCTAGTGTTTACACTGAAGCGAAATTAAAGGATTAGAACGTAAATTTCACTTAGCAAGACATTTAAGTGTTGTTTATTTTATTATCTGTTGCCACCTCTTAGCATAATATTTCGTTGATTCTGTTTCACCAGAATGATTATTTACAGAGTATTAACAACTTTTCTCTCAAACATCCCCAAACATAATATGAGATATCTAATTAGAACTTGAAAAGTTCATGATATGGAGTCTATCGTTACGGCAATTATCACCATTTCCGATGATATAACGAGCTACTGTATTTCAAGTAATTTTTCATACCTTTTAATTTTTCATATACAATCCAGTTATCAAAATAATAATTATTTAAATGTATCATAATTATTCATATAGATCTCTTTGTATTTGAAAAATTGGTTAAGTTATCGGACATAAAATTTCCACTAAGAAGATTTACATTTGCAGAAAAAGATTGAAAATACCGTATTGCCATTTCGTTTTTTAAAAAAATTAATGATTTATAATTACTTTTTGTGTATGAAAATTTACATAATATACAGTATGTAACAAGGTTGAATATACCAATTCTTACCACATATTTTTTTTTCATGTTTAACACATTTTAAAATATATTTCCTTTGAAAAAATCGGGAGCCATGCCGGACACTGCGTTATAAGCGGGTTCACGAGTTATCTAGGCGCGAGTTATTGAGGGAGTGGTGTATTTTGTAAACAATATATTACACAGCTAATATAGCTCTATGATTTTGGATTATATATTAAGATCATTAAAACTGGAGGGAAACATGTTTACTTGTATCTGAGTTTAGGTCATTGGTTTTTCACTTCAAAATTCCTGCTTTTGCTGAAAACTTAGAATGTACTAGAAATGAGTTTTTGACCCTCATCCTGCTCCTCATATTGTGACTGAAGCTTTATGTTAGGGAGAAGTAAAAAGAATTACCAGTACTCATTCCTATTTTAACATCAGTCTTTAGAAAAGCCCATTTTAGCTGTGTTTCAGTTTTGAGAGGATTTATTTATTTAAAGTATTCACTGGAATTACAAAGTGCTCAATACATTTAGACTAAATTACTATTTTTGGGATTCTTGTGGATTCATTCAGGGACATTTTGGATTATATCATTGCAATACATCAAGACATCATTACATTCCATGCTATTGGTACAAAAGCACATCCAAATTGGAATTCATTTGGATCACCACTGTGATTCATTTGGAACTCCATACATTTAGACTTGTGACATAACTTTTTTTGAACTATCTGAAATTTATATTTTCACTTTCTATTCAAGGAAAAAATTATTTGTTGAATTTTACAAAACATGCTGGTTTTCACTTTTTATGTTATTAAGTTCAAGACCATAGGTCATAATAGAAAATTGGAAGCTCTTGTCTGGGATACATTTTTTTTTTCTTCTAAAAAGTGACAATGACATAGCTAGAGATAAAGTTGTGGTTAATCCACTTGTAACTTGCAAGCTTTGATTGGATCAGAAAGTTGATCCTATTGAAATAAATAACTGATTTATACCCTGCTTGTGCAGTTTCTAGAGCTATGGCAAAAAGCACTCTTGAGAATGATGTTGCTTAGGAGATTCTTTTCTTTTGAGTCAAACAATGTTACTGGAGAAATAAACACAAATATTAATTGATGATAATTTTTAATGTTAAAGCCTACATCAAAAGTTATGCTAACATACTTTGAACTGTAAAATTGCATCTTTTATTTCTAAATATATATTTCACCATCACCTGGAGCCATGGTAGCTCTTCTGAAGAACATAAAATTCCTGATAAGGGTTATGGGCCAAGTCTGCTTGGGTGAACTGCCTCACTATGTCCTTGAGAAAGGAACTTAACTCCCATATTTGGGGCATGGTATAGTAAATAATGCTTTAAAGATGAAACCAAAAAAAACAAAACAGCAACTCAAATTCAATTGTAATTTAAAATATGAGTGAAAATTAGGATCATAATACTTACAGCATCAAATGCATGCCTGTACATTTCCATATGGCCTTTGGAAAATATACAATACTTGGAAAGAAATCCATCTGAAACAAAGATATTAGAATATCTCATACCTCTCAATTAAATCATTCAAGACTGGCCTCAAGGGATAATTGCTCAGTGAGGATATTGGACTCCAGACAGAATGATAAATATATAAATAAACAAAAATAATGATGAAGGCTAGAAATGCTGTCAGTATTTACAAAAACTAATTACTAAGGTATTATACTGTTCTTGGCAATGAAAACATAACATCATCAAAACTAATTCTAAGATGATAACTTTACTTGGAAATGTGAGATCAAAATAATATCTCCTGAGATAAGAAAAAGTGCCTGGCTTCACTAAGAATTTCAAATTTCTGCCTCAAATTCACTGTTTTTGTGGCTTTAATTGTTGTGATAATTGTTTTACAAAACAAACAGCAGGAATCAAGGAATAAATTACTGTCACAATATCTCCAATTCTCCAAATAACAGTCTTTATTGCTAAGGAAATTTTAGATTTCCTAAATTCTGAGA
Source organism: Potamilus streckersoni (assembly GCA_016746295.1). Taxonomy (NCBI): domain Eukaryota; kingdom Metazoa; phylum Mollusca; class Bivalvia; order Unionida; family Unionidae; genus Potamilus; species Potamilus streckersoni. Next base: position 3,805,471 of record JAEAOA010001970.1, read on the forward strand.
CATTCTTGAACTCTTTTTTTTTCAAAGTTTAAACTTTTCCACCTGCTCAATTTTAAAATATAAAAAATATATTTAGATTCATTCCAATTGCTCTGCATGTCATAAAGCTATTGACATTGTCTGAAGAAATACCATGAACAAGATAGTATAAAATCATAAATTGAGGTGAAAGTTTAGAATTTTTAGCATTATAGGACCAGATACTGGTATTTAAAACTAGTTGATGGCAACCTCCGACTACTTTGCTGCAATTAAATATTCCTACAAATTTAGAACTGTTTACTTCGTTTAAAATATAATTTCTAACATTTAAGTTTTGAGCAAATATTTGAATCTTTTATTTGCATAGTCAAATGCATTCCCCTACAAAAGTCAGTACTAGGTAATCAGTAAAGTTGAACAAGAATCAGCTCCACAAAATTCTAGAAAAGTCTTAGAAAACCAAGTCTTAGAAAACACTCAAATACCATAATGATGGCAAGTCTTAGAAAACACTCAAATACCATAATGATGGCCAGTCTTAGAAAACACTCAAATACCATAATGATGGCAAGTCTTAGAAAACACTCAAATACCATAATGATGGCCAGTCTTAGAAAACACTCAAATACCATAATGATGGCAAGTCTTAGAAAACACTCAAATACCATAATGATGGCAAGTCTTAGAAAACACTCAAATACCATAATGATGGCAAGTCTTAGAAAACACTCAAATACCATAATGATGGCAAGTCTTAGAAAACACCCAAATACCATAATGATTGCAAGTCTTAGAAAACACTCAAATACCATAATGATGGCAAGTCTTAGAAAACACTCAAATACCATAATGATTGCAAGTCTTAGAAAACACTCAAATACCATAATGATGGCAAGTCTTAGAAAACACTCAAATACCATAATGATGGCAAGTCTTAGAAAACACTCAAATACCATAATGATGGCAAGTCTTAGAAAACACTCAAATACCATAATGATGGCAAGTCTTAGAAAACACTCAAATACCATAATGATGGCAAGTCTTAGAAAACACTCAAATACCATAATGATGGCAAGTCTTAGAAAACACTCAAATACCATAATGATGGCAAGTCTTAGAAAACACTCAAATACCATAATGATGGCAAGTCTTAGAAAACACTCAAATACCATAATGATGGCAAGTCTTAGAAAACACTCAAATACCATAATGATGGCAAGTCTTAGAAAACACTCAAATACCATAATGATGGCAAGTCTTAGAAAACACTCAAATACCATAATGATTGCAAGTCTTAGAAAACACTCAAATACCATAATGATGGCAAGTCTTAGAAAACACTCAAATACCATAATGATGGCCAGTCTTAGAAAACACTCAAATACCATAATGATTGCAAGTCTTAGAAAACACTCAAATACCATAATGATTGCAAGTCTTAGAAAACACTCAAATACCATAATGATTGCAAGTCTTAGAAAACACTCAAATACCATAATGATGGCAAGTCTTAGAAAACACTCAAATACCATAATGATTGCAAGTCTTAGAAAACACTCAAATACCATAATGATGGCAAGTCTTAGAAAACACTCAAATACCATAATGATGGCAAGTCTTAGAAAACACTCAAATACCATAATGATGGCAAATCTTAGAAAACACTCAAACACCATAATGATGGCAAGTCTTAGAAAACACTCAAATACCATAATGATGGCAAGTCTTAGAAAACACTCAAATACCATAATGATGGCAAGTCTTATAAAACACTCAAATACCATAATGATGGCAAGTCTTAGAAAACACTCAAACACCATAATGATGGCAAGTCTTAGAAAACACTCAAATACCATAATGATGGCAAGTCTTAGAAAACACTCAAATACCATAATGATTGCAAGTCTTAGAAAACACTCAAATACCATAATGATTGCAAGTCTTAGAAAACACTCAAATACCATAATGATTGCAAGTCTTAGAAAACACTCAAATACCATAATGATGGCAAGTCTTGGAAAACACTCAAATACCATAATGATGGCAAGTCTTAGAAAACACTCAAATACCATAATGATGGCAAGTCTTAGAAAACACTCAAATACCATAATGATGGCAAGTCTTAGAAAACACTCAAATACCATAATGATGGCAAGTCTTAGAAAACACTCAAATACCATAATGATGGCAAGTCTTAGAAAATACTCAAATACCATAATGATGGCAAGTCTTAGAAAACACTCAAATACCATAATGATTGCAAGTCTTAGAAAACACTCAAATACCATAATGATGGCAAGTCTTAGAAAACACTCAAATACCATAATGATGGCAAGTCTTAGAAAACACTCAAATACCATAATTATTGCAAGTCTTAGAAAACACTCAAATACCATAATGATGGCAAGTCTTGGAAAACACTCAAATACCATAATGATGGCAAGTCTTAGAAAACACTCAAATACCATAATGATGGCAAGTCTTAGAAAATACTCAAATACCATAATGATGGCAAGTCTTAGAAAACACTCAAATACCATAATGATTGCAAGTCTTGGAAAACACTCAAATACCATAATGATGGCAAGTCTTAGAAAACACTCAAATACCATAATGATTGCAAGTCTTGGAAAACACTCAAATACCATAATGATGGCAAGTCTTAGAAAACACTCAAATACCATAATGATTGCAAGTCTTGGAAAACACTCAAATACCATAATGATGGCAAGTCTTAGAAAACACTCAAATACCATAATGATTGCAAGTCTTAGAAAACACTCAAATACCATAATGATTGCAAGTCTTAGAAAACACTCAAATACCATAATGATTGCAAGTCTTAGAAAACACTCAAATACCATAATGATTGCAAGTCTTAGAAAACACTCAAATACCATAATGATGGCAAGTCTTAGAAAACACTCAAATACCATAATGATGGCAAGTCTTAGAAAACACTCAAATACCATAATGATTGCAAGTCTTAGAAAACACTCAAATACTATAATGATGGCAAGTCTTAGAAAACACTCAAATACCATAATGATGGCAAGTCTTAGAAAACACTCAAATACCATAATGATTGCAAGTCTTAGAAAACACTCAAATACCATAATGATGGCAAGTCTTGGAAAACACTCAAATACCATAATGATGGCAAGTCTTAGAAAACACTCAAATACCATAATGATGGCAAGTCTTAGAAAACACTCAAATACCATAATGATTGCAAGTCTTAGAAAACACTCAAATACCATAATGATGGCAAGTCTTAGAAAACACTCAAATACCATAATGATTGCAAGTCTTGGAAAACACTCAAATACCATAATGATGGCAAGTCTTAGAAAACACTCAAATACCATAATGATTGCAAGTCTTAGAAAACACTCAAATACCATAATGATGGCAAGTCTTAGAAAACACTCAAATACCATAATGATTGCAAGTCTTAGAAAACACTCAAATACCATAATGATGGCAAGTCTTAGAAAACACTCAAATACCATAATGATTGCAAGTCTTAGAAAACACTCAAATACCATAATGATTGCAAGTCTTAGAAAACACTCAAATACCATAATGATGGCAAGTCTTAGAAAACACTCAAATACCATAATGATGGCAAGTCTTAGAAAACACTCAAATACCATAATGATTGCAAGTCTTAGAAAACACTCAAATACCATAATGATGGCAAGTCTTAGAAAACACTCAAATACCATAATGATTGCAAGTCTTAGAAAACACTCAAATACCATAATGATGGCAAGTCTTAGAAAACACTCAAATACCATAATGATGGCAAGTCTTAGAAAACACTCAAATACCATAATGATGGCAAGTCTTAGAAAACACTCAAATACCATAATGATGGCAAGTCTTAGAAAACACTCAAATACCATAATGATGGCAAGTCTTAGAAAACACTCAAATACCATAATGATGGCAAGTCTTAGAAAACACTCAAATACCATAATGATGGCAAGTCTTAGAAAACACTCAAATACCATAATGATTGCAAGTCTTAGAAAACACTCAAATACCATAATGATGGCAAGTCTTAGAAAACACTCAAATACCATAATGATGGCAAGTCTTAGAAAACACTCAAATACCATAATGATTGCAAGTCTTAGAAAACACTCAAATACCATAATGATGGCAAGTCTTAGAAAACACTCAAATACCATAATGATGGCAAGTCTTAGAAAACACTCAAATACCATAATGATGGCAAGTCTTGGAAAACACTCAAATACCATAATGATGGCAAGTCTTAGAAAACACTCAAATACCATAATGATGGCAAGTCTTAGAAAACACTCAAATACCATAATGATTGCAAGTCTTAGAAAATACTCAAATACCATAATGATGGCAAGTCTTAGAAAACACTCAAATACCATAATGATTGCAAGTCTTAGAAAACACTCAAATACCATAATGATGGCAAGTCTTAGAAAACACTCAAATACCATAATGATGGCAAGTCTTAGAAAACACTCAAATACCATAATGATTGCAAGTCTTAGAAAACACTCAAATACCATAATGATGGCAAGTCTGGAAAACACTCAAATACCATAATGATGGCAAGTCTTAGAAAACACTCAAATACCATAATGATTGCAAGTCTTAGAAAACACTCAAATACCATAATGATGGCAAGTCTTAGAAAACACTCAAATACCATAATGATTGCAAGTCTTAGAAAACACTCAAATACCATAATGATGGCAAGTCTTAGAAAACACTCATTTACCATAATGTTTGCAAGTCTTAGACTATACTCATTTACCATAGTGATGGCAAGGCTTAGAAAACACTCAAATACCATAATGATTGCAAGTCTTAGTAAAACACTCAAATACCATAATGATGGCAAGTCCTTAGAAAACACTCAAATTACCATAATGATTGCAAGTCTTAGAAAACACTCAAATACCATAATGATTGCAAGTCTTAGAAAACCTCAAATACCATAATCATGGAATTTCTTAGAAAACACACAAATACCATAATGATGGCAAGGTCTTAGAAAACACTCAAATACCATAATGATGGCAAGTCTTAGAAAACACTCAAATACCATAATGATTGCAAGTCTTAGAATAAACTCAAATACCATAATGATGCAAGTCTTAGAAAACACTCAAATACCATAATGATGCAAGTCTTAGAAAACACTCAAATACCATATGATGCAAGTCTAAACACAACACACGGCTTAGAAAACACTCAAATACCATAATGATGGCAAGTCTTAGAAAACACTCAAATACCATAATGATGGCAAGTCTTAGAAAACACTCAAATACCATAATGATTGGCATGTCTTAGAAAACACTCAAATACCATAATGATGGCAAGTCTTAGAAAACACTCAAATACCATAATGATTGCAAGTCTTAGAAAACACTCAAATACCATAATGATGCAAGTCTTAGGAAAACACTCAAATACCATAATGATGCAAGTCTTAGAAAACACTCAAATACCATAATGATGGCAAGTCTTAGAAAACACTCAAATACCATAATGATTGCAAGTCTTAGAAAACTACTCAAATACCATAATGATGGCAAGTCTTAGAAAACACTCAAATACCATAATGATTGCAAGTCTTGGAAAACACTCAAATACCATAATGATGGCAAGTCTTAGAAAACACTCAAATACCATAATGATTGCAAGTCTGGAAAACACTCAAATACCATAATGATGGCAAGTCTTAGAAAACACTCAAATACCATAATGATTGCAAGTCTTAGAAAACACTCAAATACCATAATGATGGCAAGTCTTAGAAAACACTCAAATACCATAATGATTGCAAGTCTTAGAAAACACTCAATACATAATGATTGCAAGTCTTAGAAAACACTCCAATACCATAATGATTGCAAGTCTTAGAAAACACTCAAATACCATAATGATTGCAAGTCTTAGAAAACACTCAAATACCATAATGATTGCAAGTCTTAGAAAACACTCAAATACCATAATGATGGCAAGTCTTAGAAAACACTCAAATACCATAATGATTGCAAGTCTTAGAAAACACTCAAATACCATAATGATGGCAAGTCTTAGAAAACACTCAAATACCATAATGATGGCAAGTCTTAGAAAACACTCAAATACCATAATGATTGCAAGTCTTAGAAAACACTCAAATACCATAATGATGGCAAGTCTTAGAAAACACTCAAATACCATAATGATGGCAAGTCTTAGAAAACACTCAAATACCATAATGATGGCAAGTCTTAGAAAACACTCAAATACCATAATGATGGCAAGTCTTAGAAAACACTCAAATACCATAATGATGGCAAGTCTTAGAAAACACTCAAATACCATAATGATGGCAAGTCTTAGAAAACACTCAAATACCATAATGATTGCAAGTCTTAGAAAACACTCAAATACCATAATGATGGCAAGTCTTAGAAAACACTCAAATACCATAATGATGGCAAGTCTTAGAAAACACTCAAATACCATAATGATGGCAAGTCTTAGAAAACACTCAAATACCATAATGATTGCAAGTCTTAGAAAACACTCAAATACCATAATGATGGCAAGTCTTAGAAAACACTCAAATACCATAATGATGGCAAGTCTTAGAAAACACTCAAATACCATAATGATGGCAAGTCTTAGAAAACACTCAAATACCATAATGATGGCAAGTCTTAGAAAACACTCAAATACCATAATGATTGCAAGTCTTAGAAAACACTCAAATACCATAATGATTGCAAGTCTTAGAAAACACTCAAATACCATAATGATGGCAAGTCTTAGAAAACACTCAAATACCATAATGATTGCAAGTCTTAGAAAACACTCAAATACCATAATGATGGCAAGTCTTAGAAAACACTCAAATACCATAATGATTGCAAGTCTTAGAAAACACTCAAATACCATAATGATGGCAAGTCTTAGAAAACACTCAAATACCATAATGATTGCAAGTCTTGGAAACACTCAAATACCATAATGATGGCAAGTCTTAGAAAACACTCAAATACCATAATGATTGCAAGTCTTAGAAAACACTCAAATACCATAATGATGCAAGTCTTAGAAAACACTCAAATACCATAATGATTGCAAGTCTTAGAAAACACTCAAATACCATAATGATGGCAAGTCTTAGAAAACACTCAAATACCATAATGATGGCAAGTCTTAGAAAACACTCAAATACCATAATGATGGCAAGTCTTAGAAAACACTCAAATACCATAATGATTGCAAGTCTTAGAAAACACTCAAATACCATAATGATGGCAAGTCTTAGAAAACACTCAAATACCATAATGATGGCAAGTCTTAGAAAACACTCAAATACCATAATGATTGCAAGTCTTAGAAAACACTCAAATACCATAATGATGGCAAGTCTTAGAAAACACTCAAATACCATAATGATGGCAAGTCTTAGAAAACACTCAAATACCATAATGATGGCAAGTCTTAGAAAACACTCAAATACCATAATGATGGCAAGTCTTAGAAAACACTCAAATACCATAATGATGGCAAGTCTTAGAAAACACTCAAATACCATAATGATGGCAAGTCTTAGAAAACACTCAAATACCATAATGATGGCAAGTCTTAGAAAACACTCAAATACCATAATGATGGCAAGTCTTAGAAAACACTCAAATACCATAATGATGGCAAGTCTTAGAAAACACTCAAATACCATAATGATGGCAAGTCTTAGAAAACACTCAAATACCATAATGATGGCAAGTCTTAGAAAACACTCAAATACCATAATGATTGCAAGTCTTAGAAAACACTCAAATACCATAATGATGGCAAGTCTTAGAAAACACTCAAATACCATAATGATTGCAAGTCTTAGAAAACACTCAAATACCATAATGATGGCAAGTCTTAGAAAACACTCAAATACCATAATGATTGCAAGTCTTAGAAAACACTCAAATACCATAATGATGGCAAGTCTTAGAAAACACTCAAATACCATAATGATGGCAAGTCTTAGAAAACACTCAAATACCATAATGATGGCAAGTCTTAGAAAACACTCAAATACCATAATGATTGCAAGTCTTAGAAAACACTCAAATACTATAATGATGGCAAGTCTTAGAAAACACTCAAATACCATAATGATGGCAAGTCTTAGAAAACACTCAAATACCATAATGATTGCAAGTCTTAGAAAACACTCAAATACCATAATGATGGCAAGTCTTGGAAAACACTCAAATACCATAATGATGGCAAGTCTTAGAAAACACTCAAATACCATAATGATGGCAAGTCTTAGAAAACACTCAAATACCATAATGATTGCAAGTCTTAGAAAATACTCAAATACCATAATGATGGCAAGTCTTAGAAAACACTCAAATACCATAATGATTGCAAGTCTTAGAAAACACTCAAATACCATAATGATGGCAAGTCTTAGAAAACACTCAAATACCATAATGATTGCAAGTCTTAGAAAACACTCAAATACCATAATGATGGCAAGTCTTAGAAAACACTCAAATACCATAATGATGGCAAGTCTTAGAAAACACTCAAATACCATAATGATGCAAGTCTTAGAAAACACTCAAATACCATAATGATTGCAAGTCTTAGAAAACACTCAAATACCATAATGATTGCAAGTCTTAGAAAACACTCAAATACCATAATGATTGCAAGTCTTAGAAAACACTCAAATACCATAATGATGGCAAGTCTTAGAAAACACTCAAATACCATAATGATGGCAAGTCTTAGAAAACACTCAAATACCATAATGATTGCAAGTCTTAGAAAACACTCAAATACCATAATGATGGCAAGTCTTAGAAAACACTCAAATACCATAATGATGGCAAGTCTTAGAAAACACTCAAATACCATAATGATTGCAAGTCTTAGAAAACACTCAAATACCATAATGATGGCAAGTCTTGGAAAACACTCAAATACCATAATGATGGCAAGTCTTAGAAAACACTCAAATACCATAATGATGGCAAGTCTTAGAAAACACTCAAATACCATAATGATTGCAAGTCTTAGAAAATACTCAAATACCATAATGATGGCAAGTCTTAGAAAACACTCAAATACCATAATGATTGCAAGTCTTGGAAAACACTCAAATACCATAATGATGGCAAGTCTTAGAAAACACTCAAATACCATAATGATTGCAAGTCTTAGAAAACACTCAAATACCATAATGATGGCAAGTCTTAGAAAACACTCAAATACCATAATGATTGCAAGTCTTCGAAAACACTCAAATACCATAATGATGGCAAGTCTTAGAAAACACTCAAATACCATAATGATTGCAAGTCTTAGAAAACACTCAATACAATAATGATTGCAAGTCTTAGAAAACACTCAAATACCATAATGATTGCAAGTCTTAGAAAACACTCAAATACCATAATGATTGCAAGTCTTAGAAAACACTCAAATACCATAATGATGGCAAGTCTTAGAAAACACTCAAATACCATAATTATGGCAAGTCTTAGAAAACACTCAAATACCATAATGATTGCAAGTCTTAGAAAACACTCAAATACCATAATGATGGCAAGTCTTAGAAAACACTCAAATACCATAATGATGGCAAGTCTTAGAAAACACTCAAATACCATAATGATTGCAAGTCTTAGAAAACACTCAAATACCATAATGATGGCAAGTCTTAGAAAACACTCAAATACCATAATGATGGCAAGTCTTAGAAAACACTCAAATACCATAATGATGGCAAGTCTTAGAAAACACTCAAATACCATAATGATGGCAAGTCTTAGAAAACACTCAAATACCATAATGATGGCAAGTCTTAGAAAACACTCAAATACCATAATGATGGCAAGTCTTAGAAAACACTCAAATACCATAATGATGGCAAGTCTTAGAAAACACTCAAATACCATAATGATTGCAAGTCTTAGAAAACACTCAAATACCATAATGATGGCAAGTCTTAGAAAACACTCAAATACCATAATGATGGCAAGTCTTAGAAAACACTCAAATACCATAATGATTGCAAGTCTTAGAAAACACTCAAATACCATAATGATGGCAAGTCTTAGAAAACACTCAAATACCATAATGATGGCAAGTCTTAGAAAACACTCAAATACCATAATGATGGCAAGTCTTGGAAAACACTCAAATACCATAATGATGGCAAGTCTTAGAAAACACTCAAATACCATAATGATGGCAAGTCTTAGAAAACACTCAAATACCATAATGATTGCAAGTCTTAGAATATACTCAAATACCATAATGATGGCAAGTCTTAGAAAACACTCAAATACTATAATGATTGCAAGTCTTGGAAAACACTCAAATACCATAATGATGGCAAGTCTTAGAAAACACTCAAATACCATAATGATTGCAAGTCTTAGAAAACACTCAAATACCATAATGATGGCAAGTCTTAGAAAACACTCAAATACCATAATGATTGCAAGTCTTGGAAAACACTCAAATACCATAATGATGGCAAATCTTAGAAAACACTCAAATACCATAATGATTGCAAGTCTTAGAAAACACTCAAATACCATAATGATTGCAAGTCTTAGAAAACACTCAAATACCATAATGATTGCAAGTCTTAGAAAACACTCAAATACCATAATGATTGCAAGTCTTAGAAAACACTCAAATACCATAATGATGGCAAGTCTTAGAAAACACTCAAATACCATAATGATGGCAAGTCTTAGAAAACACTCAAATACCATAATGATTGCAAGTCTTAGAAAACACTCAAATACCATAATGATGGCAAGTCTTAGAAAACACTCAAATACCATAATGATGGCAAGTCTTAGAAAACACTCAAATACCATAATGATTGCAAGTCTTAGAAAACACTCAAATACCATAATGATGGCAAGTCTTAGAAAACACTCAAATACCATAATGATGGCAAGTCTTAGAAAACACTCAAATACCATAATGATGGCAAGTCTTAGAAAACACTCAAATACCATAATGATGGCAAGTCTTAGAAAACACTCAAATACCATAATGATGGCAAGTCTTAGAAAACACTCAAATACCATAATGATGGCAAGTCTTAGAAAACACTCAAATACCATAATGATGGCAAGTCTTAGAAAACACTCAAATACCATAATGATTGCAAGTCTTAGAAAACACTCAAATACCATAATGATGGCAAGTCTTGGAAAACACTCAAATACCATAATGATGGCAAGTCTTAGAAAACACTCAAATACCATAATGATGGCAAGTCTTAGAAAACACTCAAATACCATAATGATTGCAAGTCTTAGAAAATACTCAAATACCATAATGATGGCAAGTCTTAGAAAACACTCAAATACCATAATGATTGCAAGTCTTGGAAAACACTCAAATACCATAATGATGGCAAGTCTTAGAAAACACTCAAATACCATAATGATTGCAAGTCTTAGAAAACACTCAAATACCATAATGATGGCAAGTCTTAGAAAACACTCAAATACCATAATGATTGCAAGTCTTGGAAAACACTCAAATACCATAATGATGGCAAGTCTTAGAAAACACTCAAATACCATAATGATTGCAAGTCTTAGAAAACACTCAAATACTATAATGATGGCAAGTCTTAGAAAACACTCAAATACCATAATGATGGCAAGTCTTAGAAAACACTCAAATACCATAATGATTGCAAGTCTTAGAAAACACTCAAATACCATAATGATGGCAAGTCTTGGAAAACACTCAAATACCATAATGATGGCAAGTCTTAGAAAACACTCAAATACCATAATGATGGCAAGTCTTAGAAAACACTCAAATACCATAATGATTGCAAGTCTTAGAAAATACTCAAATACCATAATGATGGCAAGTCTTAGAAAACACTCAAATACCATAATGATTGCAAGTCTTGGAAAACACTCAAATACCATAATGATGGCAAGTCTTAGAAAACACTCAAATACCATAATGATTGCAAGTCTTAGAAAACACTCAAATACCATAATGATTGCAAGTCTTAGAAAATACTCAAATACCATAATGATGGCAAGTCTTAGAAAACACTCAAATACCATAATGATTGCAAGTCTTGGAAAACACTCAAATACCATAATGATGGCAAGTCTTAGAAAACACTCAAATACCATAATGATTGCAAGTCTTAGAAAACACTCAAATACCATAATGATGGCAAGTCTTAGAAAACACTCAAATACCATAATGATTGCAAGTCTTGGAAAACACTCAAATACCATAATGATGGCAAGTCTTAGAAAACACTCAAATACCATAATGATTGCAAGTCTTAGAAAACACTCAAATACCATAATGATTGCAAGTCTTAGAAAACACTCAAATACCATAATGATTGCAAGTCTTAGAAAACACTCAAATACCATAATGATGGCAAGTCTTAGAAAACACTCAAATACCATAATGATGGCAAGTCTTAGAAAACACTCAAATACCATAATGATGGCAAGTCTTAGAAAACACTCAAATACCATAATGATTGCAAGTCTTAGAAAACACTCAAATACCATAATGATAGCAAGTCTTAGAAAACACTCAAATACCATAATGATGGCAAGTCTTAGAAAACACTCAAATACCATAATGATGGCAAGTCTTAGAAAACACTCAAATACCATAATGATGGCAAGTCTTAGAAAACACTCAAATACCATAATGATGGCAAGTCTTAGAAAACACTCAAATACTATAATGATGGCAAGTCTTAGAAAATACTCAAATACCATAATGATTGCAAGTCTTAGAAAACACTCAAATACCATAATGATGGCAAGTCTTAGAAAACACTCAAATACCATAATGATGGCAAGTCTTAGAAAACACTCAAATATTATAATGATGGCAAGTCTTAGAAAACACTCAAATACCATAATGATTGCAAGTCTTAGAAAACACTCAAATACCATAATGATGGCAAGTCTTAGAAAACACTCAAATACCATAATGATGGCAAATCTTATAAAACACTCAAATACCATAATGATGGCAAGTCTTAGAAAACACTCAAATACCATAATGATGGCAAGTCTTGGAAAACACTCAAATACCATAATGATGGCAAATCTTAGAAAACTCTAAAGGATTAGAACAACCCTATGTGATTTAAAAAAAAAACTTTTTCAAGAACTATGAAAGTTGGGACACAAAATTATGGCAGTTTTTTATGTATCAAAAGTTGTTGGACACCTTAAAACTTGTTTTATTCTCTATTGATGTCTTGGCATATTTTTTTGATTGTAACAGTTTTAAAATAAAAACAATACTTTGCAGATGTTAAAGGATTGTCATTATGTATACTCCAGAGAACCCAGCACTTTACTGGATGAAGAAGCAGAATTATCAGATGGAAATGTTATAAATAATAAATTAATATGATTTTGTTTAAAAAATAAAAATATATCTTTAATTTTGCACTGTTGTTATCATTTCTACCTATGTCTAATTTCATTGGATGATCACAAGCATAAGGCATAGCACAATGTAGTAATCATACAATGTCTAATTTTATTGGATGATGGCAATGTAGTAATCATACAATGTCTAATTTTATTGGATGATGACAATGTAGTAATCATACAATGTCTAATTTTATTGGATGATGACAATGTAGTAATCATACAATGTCTAATTTTATTGGATGATGACAATGTAGTAATCATACAATGTCTAATTTTATTGGATGATGACAATGTAGTAATCATACAATGTCTAATTTTATTGGATGATGACAATGTAGTAATCATACAAGTAACTTCTCCCTCTTTTGCTTTAGTTTCCGTCTGAATAAAGTACATTTCTTGGTTTTGAATGTTAGGTGCTACTGGCACTAAATTTGAATAATGTCTCAATAATACAATAACAAAATCTCAGAAATAATGCTTTGAAAATAACAGCAATAATAACCCAGTAGAGCTAATATTATTTAGGACAAGGCCATTGATGGATTAATGTTGTAGAACAAAGGAGTACTAGTTTCGACTTAGGACTAAATTCGCTCTTTATCCAAACCATTTTCAGGTTTTAAAGAGTTAACTAGATTGATTTCTGTCAAAAACAAAGACAAATCCAATAATTTAAATACAAAAGAACTTGCATGTCAAAATCAAAAGCTGAACAAAACACAAAACTAATATGGATATATGATGATCTTGGTAGTCTAAATTTAGAATTTTAACCTACGTTATGGTGATACTTTATGGCAGTTAAATGAATATATGCTGGTTATCTAATCTAATTTCCAGACAAATTTGTCATTTGCTATGGACTTTGACAATGTTAGTTTGGCATTACACTGGGTCAAGAACGTCAATGATGGATTGAACCTGGGGTGTATCTAAAGTATTTGGCACCTGGGGTTCTGTTTGCATGTAGATTTTTAAACACTAAAGTGTTGTCATAAGCAAATTGGAAATAACTTTTATTTTGGAAAATTTTTAATTTGGTTTGAAAACTTGTACTGGTATTTCAACTCTCCTGATGGTGTCCGCCCATTTTTAGTCTGTTATCCAGGTTTTACCTGCCCCTTGCACTCCCTTTAGTACACCATTGGATGGGAACTATTACTAGTGCATGAGGAATCAAAGCATGATCAAGTTCCTAAAAATGTTGAAGAATGTCATCATTGAATTTGCCATTAAGCATTTTTCAAGGAATTTATACAATAACTGTCAATGAAATTTTGATAGACAAGGTGCAAAAAAAGTGAATTAAAAAAAATGCCATTTAAAGGTATGTGTAATCAAACTTTCCAAAATGATACCTGTAGCTGCGAAAAGTGACTTAGACTGTGTACATGAGCTATGTGAACTGTGCTCAAGTAAAAATCCTATCCATATTTCCATTTCTTCAAAAATGATATTGATAACAAAACTAATTAGAAAAATGCAAAATACTGTAAGGCATTTGCATGTTTTATTCACTGGAAGTTTTTATTTATATTGAAAAGTTTTTATGTTTTCAAATTGTAACCTTTTCTGAATATGAATTGTACCAGAGTTGTATACTTACAGTCCTCAAAATGAGGAGACATATTGGCATCTTCCTCTTCTTGCAACATGGTTCTCTTGCTCCTCAATTTCTCAAGCATGTCATGCTGACGTTTGCGTCTCTCTTCTGCTAATTCTGCTCGACGTAACTCGTCCTCATAACTTCTATCTTTGGATGGCTTTTTTGTTGTTTTGTGCAAAGATGCCTATGAAAGATTACAGAAAAGTTATGAGAAAACAATATATATTACCACATCCAAAAGTTATGGCTCTGTTAACCATTCATATCTGAAATCTCTTTTGTTAATTTATGGTTTGTGAGCACTTTCATTTTTGCAAAAACTAGATTTCTGGAAAGATACTGAGACTTTAAACATGTTTAATTAATTGAATGACCAAATAAATATTTTAAAAAGATCTAAAATTGTGAGCATCTAAATTGAGAGTATCCATCACACTTTGCTGGACAAACCAAACTGATGCAAGTTTGTTAGAAATACTACTAGCAATAAGGTACCCATCAACCGGCTTGGTAATGTAAAGTTATACTTTTTCATGACTGTGACGCATAGCATCACAACTTCAATGGCCTCATTTCTTTGAACACTGAGGCATTAGAGTAATGAAAATGTGATTTGTGTATTTCAATTATGTCATGGCACATGATAGTGTGTATTAAACCTGTAGTTTGAAGTAAGAAAATAACTATTTCATTACTATAAATAAAGTTATCAAACTGAGGTCAGAGAGCTTTTTTTGTAGACAATAAATATTCTCCTGTAAATTTCCATCATAAATGATTTTTTAACATTTTTATTTAGAATTGTTTTAGACTAACAACTGGATATAATAATACTCCAAGTTTAAAGCAGTTATCAATGCAAAACAAAAAAAAAGTCTTGTACATAATGGACACATATTACAGAAATAGCATAATCATCTTAAAGTTTTCAAATCTCATTTATGGATCTATCCAGCATATTAGACTAATTTTATTTCAATAATTTAAAAAAAAATTACAATCTGACGTATATAGTAATAGGACACTTTTGTTTATGTGATAATCTCTTAATAATAGGAGTCCATCGAAGGCACTGATGTTATACTGACTGAAAAGAATTTCCAGATAAGATGATTTCTTCCTTTTAAATTCTGAGTCCTGAAAGTATCTGTGACATTCTTTAACAATAACAAGTTTTCCAAATTACATGTAGCTATACTAGAAGTCAGATTAGCACCATTTTTATTTAGGACCAAGAAGACATCATAATAAGTCTTTTGGTGAAACTCCCAAGTCAATACACCGGTGGCCATCCCAGCAATGCAGGGACAATAAGATTTTCACAATGTCCATCATAGCAGCCATACTGAATTTATCACTGACACTATTTTCATTTAGGACCAACAAAGCATCACAAGAAATCCCAGGTTATTAGGAGACATTTTGAGAGTCAGCTTGCATAATTTTCATTTAGGATTAATTAGACATCAAAACAATTCTTCAGATGAAAACACCCATGTCAATTTAAGACTAATGATAACAGGATTTTCAAGATGACCACTGTGGTAGCCATATTGGAGGTCATATCTACAACATTTTGATTTATGACCAACTAGACATTATAACAAAATCTTTCAGTGAAAGCTTCATACTGATATGCTCATCCATTCAGAGGAATATTTTTAAGAAGGCCACAATGACAACATAGTCATTTAAGGCCACAATGACAACATAGTCATTTAAGGCCACAATGACAACATAGTCATTTAAGGCCACAATGACAACATAGTCATTTTAAGGCCACAATGACAACATAGTCATTTAAGGCCAACTAAAAATCTTTTAGTAGTGAAAACCTCATGCTGATGTGACCATCCACTGAGCAGCATTAGCAAAATTTTCAATCTGCTGCTAGAGAGGCCAGACAGGATTTGTAAGTAGTACCATTTTCACTTAGGAACAATTACCAGTAGATACTAGAAAATGTCTTCTTATGAAATCTCCATAGTGAGCCTTTTCATTCAGATGGAGTAGCGATAAAAATTGCTGTGGTGGCTATACTGTATTTCAGACTGGAACCAGTTTCATTTAGGACCAACTAAATATCATATGAAGTCATTCAGTGAAAACTCTATGCTGATATGACATTCCATTCAGGAGAAGTAGCTGTAAAAAGATTTTCAAGATGGCCACTGTGTTGGCCACATAGGATATCAGCTCAGAACCATATTCATTTAGGATCAACTAGATATCAAGCAAAGTCTTTTAGCAAACAAACCCATGCTGATATACCAATGTTGATATGCAAATAAATCCTGTAGTTGCAATTACAAGATTTTCAAGCTGGTCATTGTACAAGAGGCAAGTGGCACCATTTTCATACTATATACCATAAGCAATGGTCTGTGAAAATCCTGTGTCAATAAGACTTTTGGTTCAGAATGAGTAGTGATAACAAGATTTTCAAGATGTTTGCTGTAGTGGTCATACTGAAACTCAGATTAGGCCTGTTTTTATTTAAGACCATCTAGACACCATAAAAAGTCTTTTAGAGGAGAATCTTTATAACAAGATTTTCGTCATGGCCAATGTGATAGCTATTCTGGATATCTGAGCAGTACTATTTTTATTCAGGAACAATGGGATGAATGTGTGTGTGTGTGTGTGTGAGTGTGTGTGTGTGTGTGTGTGATGTTGCATGACAATCCTCCAAGTAGTTTTGGAACAGTAATGATAACAAATTTACACTAATGGATGGACAGATAATGAATAATAGACCATGCCATGAGCTCTCTACAACCAGTATAGCTACAAGGTCTATTCTTGTTTAAATGTAAAACCGGTTTCCTGGGTCAACAAATACAGCATTAAATTAAGGTATAATAAAGCTATTGTAACTAAAACAAATTATCCTTTTTAAGTGAAGTAATTACTGTAATTACTGAATTTTTCATCTGTCTCAATATACTATAAAAAACCTGAACATCATGAAAATATATACATTGTCCAGAAGAAACCTGAAGGCATTTTTTTTGGGACAAATTACAAAAATGAAAAACAAATAACCTTGCTTGAAATTATTGTCTAAAGCATATATGGACATATGCTTAAGTCATATCAACTGACTTAAAATTAAAGGAAATCTAACTTGCATCAATATCTTTGCAAAACAAAATCATACAACTTTTCAAAGCAAAAATAGCAATTAAATTTCATAAATGAAGTAAAAATATATAGAAAGAAAAATATTTTAAGCATTTTTCTGCATTCCTGGTCAAATAAACTGAAAATGTTATAAAAAAAAAATTATGCCATGTCTTAGCTTGACTGTTCCATTTTTTTCTCAATTAGTTGCCTTTGCTAACCTCATTTTATTGCATCTCTTGAGATCAAAGCATTGGAAGGTCACCAAAATACAGTATAATTTACACCTAACACAAAACAAAGGAATTATTATATCTAAAACTATAATGATATATATTAAATGATATATCTTAAACTTCAATGATAAAGAAACTTATAATCAAATAATTTATTGAGATTATATTTGTATCTATTCTGAATCTGTCTTTGCATGAAAGATTCTGATGGTTTCATATGAAAGACCCATCTTATTGTTCAAAATAATAACTATTTTAAGTGTTAGTTATTATTTCATAAAAGCAGCCAATTACTACACTTAATGACAGATATAAAAATTTATAATAATTTTAGATACATATAAATAAAAGCAAAGAGCCACAAAATTTTGTGTCTTCAACTCTTCCAATGTCCAAATATGGTGTCATGTCTTTTACTTCCATTTTCTAAATATCGTACATTATCTCAATGACGAGACAAATTCCTTCGTCCATTTGTATTAATGTTTGCCTTTTGACCTTTGATACCAATGATAATGAGGAAGAACTGGTGTTTCATAACTTTTCATCATCTGGAAACTTAATCCTGAGAGAATTTGCTGACCACAAGAGGAGCATTATATGCAAGCTTCTACGAACAATGAGACATGTTCAGAGTGGAGCAAAAGGTGTTCTCAATAAAAACAAACTGCTATCAAACCATATAATCTTAGATGTGTGCATCCATGTATTTGCACACCATATCTAGATGGTACAGTTAAGATAGAAAGCTCTCACTTGCAAAGCCTGTATTTTGTACCAGTGTTTCCCTTTACATGTATTTGTGTCAGATACCTGTCAAAACAGAAATTTGATGAACACTTTTTGTTTCTGTGTAATTTTGTTTAATGAAATCTGACCTCCAGTTCTGCCACCAAGTTGACTTTTTTTACTTTCAAGGAGAAACACTGTGTACCATTAAGTTCTGAGCTTTATTATCAAATTCTATCTCAGCTAACAGCTAAAGTGGCACATTCTACGGCTAGCAAATTCTATGCAGATCCATATTGCAATTCACAAACACTGCAGAAGATGGCATATACAACCACTGATATGGAAAGATAGCCACAAGTGAAATGATAACAGAATCACAAACAATAAGATATGATATGGACTCAAGGAATATCATTTTTGAATCACAAGACCCTGTAGAAACTACCTTAACTACTACAGATTGTCTGTCTGATTGTACGCCTGTTCTCTACACTATCAAAACATATATACTTATATGGTATATATATATATATATATATATATATATATATATATATATATATATATATGTATATATATATATATATATATGTATATATATATATGTATGTATATATATATATATATATATATATATATATATATATTTTGTTTATATATATATATATATATATATATATATATATATATATATATATATATATATATATATACAACCACCCATTTAATGTAAATTGAGTAATTTCAGAAGTTTTAAATGGGTGGCAGACAAATTAAACATGCAAAATTTCCCAAAATAAATTTCACAAAACGTATAACTGCAGAAATTACCCATTTGCAAAAAATATTATCTCCCAACGTTTCAAACACCATCAAGACATAACAAGCATAATTATTGTTTTCTACATATTCCTTTTTCTTGGAAAGGTCTGCCCATTTTCATAAGTGGAAAGTAGTATGTAACTTTACCAATAATTATTGACACATAGAATAGTATATAAATAAATACAAACAATGTAGTACATACAGTATACTAGTGTATTAGTACCTATCTGCTTTTGATGAGTTAAGTAGTGACAGTGTCTTGTGTTCAACATTTAAACTACAAAGGGAAGGGTTTGATTTTCTGAGATACATGCTACAGATTTTATGAAGCTCCATTTCTTGATAATAATGGAAATGCATTTAATGCTAAAATGTTGAGGCCCCAAACAAACTTATACTCCCTTTTTTGTACCTCAGTTTTTAAATATAAAAATCAACTATCACACTGCTGTGTTCCATCACAAAAGCAATCAACACAACAGTCATAAATTTGTCCTAAATTTCTACACTACTGATATTGTACTTACTTCTTCTTTGGGTGCAATTTCTGGGATCTTTACAAAAATTAATATTCAATTACAATTACAGTCACAGCAACAATAACTAGGAAAGTAAAATCAACTTTTACTAAATGAACCCCCAACCCCCAATTAAAAGTAGTAAAGAAAACAGCATTATCATAATTATTCATGCCTGAAAGTACACAGCCCAGAACTAGGCCAAAATATAGCATTCTGAAATCCCTCTGGATCAAAAAGAGAACAGGCACTGTACTGATCTCACATTATGTTAATAGCAAATATGCTATTTGCAGATGAATGAAATTTAACACACAAGTAAATGTGGTCTCTTAAATAACTTTTGACTAAAATCAAAACTGTCTTTCATGCAATTGGCAAAATTTTTTATATTAAAAACACTACTATATAAAAGTATGAGTTATAAATTTTGCTGGAAAAGTTTTTCATTCATAGATTTCTGCAAGCTATCTTTATTTTGTGTGTACATGTATTTTTTTTATTCATTCATATACAGTATATTGCAATGAGTTAGCTAGCTCAGCTGCTTGTATATTGCTGTTTTTGAGGTTAAACAACTATGACAAAATTTAGAAATCGTTAACCCAAATGTCCATCAGACTGCCTTTGTCCAAAACACGTGATACCATTAAAATTGAAACACGGTACACATCATTCATTTACAATTAAATACACGATAGTTTTTCATCCTCAGTTCTTTTTTCTTTTGAAGAATTTGGCATAGCATTCCATAAATTTTGAAGCAACTGAATATCAAATGTATAATAGTAACTAAAATGCTGGTCCTTTATATAATCTTGGATTGAAACTATACAGGTTAGATACCA
Source organism: Potamilus streckersoni (assembly GCA_016746295.1). NCBI lineage: Eukaryota > Metazoa > Mollusca > Bivalvia > Unionida > Unionidae > Potamilus > Potamilus streckersoni. The sequence goes on from JAEAOA010001970.1 coordinate 3,826,825, forward strand.
ATTAAAATGTTCATCTCAAACATGGATGGTTATTTAATGATGATCTGGTATACACACTGTGAGTATCTTTCATTCTTCTCATACCAAATGCATTCTGTACATATGGAGCGGTTTGTGGTCATTTTTATTGTATTCTAACGGTAATTCCAATCTACCTGCTTACAGAAATGAGTTGTACCTGAATGCTAAATTTTGTTCACATTATAAATCATGTGTATGAAGATTTTTTTAAATACAATGATTGGATTCAAAATTATTATGATGCAGTTAACACTGCTGTAAATTGTTGAATATGTCAAATTTGATAAACAAAGGCAAATTCAAGTAAAATTCAAAAGTCTATTCATAATTTCTTATAAATGTATTTGGTATGGTAGAGTGCTCCCACCCCCCAGGTGAGCATACAATAAGCATGATGATTTCCCTCAAGTATTTATTCCAAATATGAAGTTTTAAGCAATACTGTAGCCTAATTCAAAGTATTAAATTGAAAATGGAGACATTATAAAATTTGAAGTTACAATGTAAAATTGATTTCAGTATGGTGAATATGGCAGTTTGTTTACACATCAAATCACATGACACATGTTTATCAATATAATTTCTTTTTTTTGGGAAACATACTTGCTCTCCATGGTGAATACATATTGTCAAGTAACAGATTTAAGCAATAATAGACTACTGCTTGGTTAGGAAACAACTGGCTATTGACCATGAAAAGCAGGTAACCATCTAATGCCTGATTTTCATGGAACTTATGGAAGTCCTTAAGAGAAGTTATCACTCTTATTCAATTTAACGCAATATTTCTCCTTCAAAAAGTCTGCAGTAATACACAAGACTTTGCCCTAAAATTCTGAACTGTTTTCATGAACCAAATGAACATGTTATTTTTTCAGTGTATCATACCCCTGACAATATTAGTATTTTGTATTATACATAATAAGTATGAATAAATAAAGAGATGAAAATACATAATTTATCTTTGAAATGATTAAAGTGCACATATAAATGAAATATCAAGACATAAGAAACAAAATAAAAAAAGAAATGACAACCTAACAACTGGAACAAAATTCTGAAAAAAAACCAGTGAATTCAAATGGTACATTAAAATATTACAAACTTACCCAGTGAATACTTTCTTCTCCTTAATTAACACTTTCTACCAAGACAAAAGTGAGCATTCTTCAATCCACTAGCTTTACTGCATTTGTTGCCACTGATACACAATAAGACCAGGTTAGATGATACATTCACCAACAATATTGTAAATTTAGCAAATTCTTTTCACTAGGATGGCTTTTGCCAGTAATAAGCCCACACATTCTTTGCACAAAATCAACAGTGATTTTCCCCTGGCTTGGCATGTGAGAAATAATGTCCATATAATCTTTCAATACAATATTTCTAACTATAATATGAAGACACACAATCATTTAATATTTGGGGAAAAGCAAAACTAATTTTAATTATGTAATATTTACTTGCTACTGTTGCATTTCTTTCCTTTACTAGGACACAAAGCCCCAGGTCCAAACTAATATTCCATCCTCCAATTAATAAATAGAGGCCCATAATGAAAAAAAAAAGGTCCCAGTCTGACCCAATTGTCCTAGCCAACATATGAAATAGCTTCTTATTTTGACATGAACCAATGCCACATGACATCAGAGCATGGAATCTTTGCAATAGCAGCTGGTAAGTATTACATAATTAACAGTAGCTTTATTTTCCCCCTCTCTATTTTAATAGCAGTAATGATATCACTTGCTACTATTGCATTTATGAATTTACCAATTAGAAGTGAGTTGGATGGCCTCAGAAACAACTGGGACAAGAACAAATGCACTTATCTGTACAGCAGCCATGTTGACTACTGTGAGCTGGTAGATGGCTTCTTGCCACATACATACTGTTGCTCTGATGAACCAAGAGTAAAAGTAAAATGATGGAAAGTTAGTGTGAGAACACCCAAAAGGCCACTCTCATAGGATCATTCAGTCTCAGTGAGTGATTCAGGTTAGGCCCAACAGGCAGTAATAGCCCTAACATAATGGCCTAATTCTCATGAATGACAGGCCTCTTTCAATGAGGGACTGATAAGCATTCTTGGAAGTGGGGACAATCTACCTGGAATGATATTGGCCAAAATATATGAGGAACCCTTGAGAGGGAGAAAGAGATGGTTCCAGCTTTTTTTCTCACTTTAGAAGAAGTCAAATAAAACCTTAAGACTCTAACTGGAGAAAGGCACCCATTATAATCATCCACAGCACAGATATAACTGAGACTGAGATTCTCAATTGGAACTGGAGCTACTGAAAACAGCTGATTCTGTGCCAGAAACTCTGGTTGGCAAAGATGAGAAACTGTGTCATGGTTTCCATTGAATTATAAAACCTTTTCCACTAACAAGGCATGAATCTCATTCCTTCTACTAGCAAACACTAAGTTGATATTAAGGATAAGGCTTTTGAAGGAAGTTACACTCAAAGGTTCATAATACGGTTTCAATAATGTGTGTGTGTGTGATTTTTAATGTATTTGGATTTTTAATGTAGCTTTAACAATATTAGTCATATTGCTATGATGTCTGCAGTGTGGCAGTTTATAATGATGTCTATTTCTGAGGCATTATGCTGCAAACATGTGGCCTCATGCCCCACCCAGTCAAATTATCCTGACACCTGGTTGACCAGTCCTAACACTAACCTCATAATGTTGCAAATGAGGCAGCTGCTAGTACCAGTATTTTTAAATCTTTGGTATGACTTGGCCAGGGTTTGAACCTGTGACCTCCCGCATCCAAATCAGACCCTCTAACCACTTAGAGCATTGGAGCAGTGTTTCAGTAATGCTTCATGATCACATACAATATTCCACATAATCTCTGAAGAAATGGGTGTGATGTCAGATAATCACATTCTAACACAGATGAATATTAATTCAACTGAATGAAAGAGTGTTTGTCCATGGCTCTTTTGCCCACGGAACCCCAAAATCTAGAGTGTTTTTCTGATATTTTCAAGATGACAATTTCCATATGACTCTCATAATCTAAAATGTTCTCTTGATGCATCTGAAATATTTGAGGAAAAATACACAAGTGAGAGCATGGTACATGGCTGACACTTTTGATTTTCAACCATTATCACCCCTTGGATAGTCTCCCTTTACACTTGTACATAATAAAGAGAGGGACATAAGAATAGTAGTCATTCATCATTTATACCATCCAGCTTCAGAATTTGTTAAAAGTGTCACTGAAGTTGATATATCTTGAGCCAAACACATTACATTTGCTGTGGATGTTGATTCTGGTTCAGGCTCTATGCCCAAGTCACACTTTGGTCAGTACATTCTTTAATTAGATACCTTTGCTTGACTGGTAGGGCTTTTTAGAAAAAGGCTGATAGATGCAACTATTAGTGTTACAAGGAAACATATCCAAATTCATGAAAGAATACCAATAAGCTGGGATGAAGAAAATTAAAATTTTGTAATTGTAATGCATGATTATGGGTTATACTTCAAAGAAATGTTAAAGCTCTTTACATATAGTACCAGTGGGATTTTGGAATATATTTTCAAGGGAAATGAACACATTAGCTCTGGCACAATGGCAGCCTTTTCAGGAAATCACATGATGTAACCTTTTTGAAACATTGCCAGTGGTGAAAACCACACCTATTTGTGGCAAAAGTTTGAAAACTCAAAATGTTTACTGTTTCACATTGATGACAAGCCTGTTTTAGAATGAAATCAGCCCAGTCCAGGTTCCAAAAATAAAACTTCTTAGTACAACAGAAAAAGCTCAATGATCAAAGAGGACCAGTTGGGGACAGGGCTTGGCACAGCAGTCGATGTTGCCATTATTGATGCCACTTCTGTAAGTATTTATCTGGATACCTTAGGATTACATGTACCACATAGCTGAATATGGATTTTCATTCCATTGATATAACTGCTCCTCCTGACATTGCTGGTAAAACATTATTTGGAAAGAAACTAATACTCCTGACACTTTGAGATTACATTGGAAAACATGATTTTAAATGGAAACTTTAGAATCAGACTAATTTGAAAATACTCTTGATTTGCCTTAATAGGATGCATACTGTTCTGTTCCCAAACATGCTTCCACAGATCTTCCCTGAGGTTTTCTTGGCATAACACAACCTGTGAATTCACTCGCCTTCCTAATGGCTTATCCTTTCCTCCTCATGTTTTTCTGAATTTATTTAAGCCAATTATTTTCTTCAAAATGAGGGCCATTGAGATGTGGTGTACATTGATGAAAGCTGGATTAACTATTATCCATGTAGATAAATCTGTTTTCTCTCCAACAAAAAATTATTGTGGGCTTTATTCTTCATGATATTGCAATGACTGTTCACCCTATAGGGGAAAAGACAGATAGTTTTGTATTTGATTGCCAGAACTTTCCCATTCGGGATTTCACTAGGTTGATTAGGAAAATGGATGACAGTCAGCCCATGGCACTGCCCTGTATTACATAACCTCTTTACATAAAAAAGGACTAGTTTGAAATCACAAAGGGTTGAATTTGATAATCACATGGTTTTCAACCACAAACATTGAAAACTTGAACACTTGTAGATTTAAAATGATCATTTTTATGTTGGCCTTGTCTCTGTGCCAGTCACTCAAGTTCTAATGTGGGTTGGGGTGGGTGGGGTGGTTTTAGCTATGATTATAGCTTATCAAGGGGGTGGTGGTGGTGCCATTTAACATCAGATGAAAGACTGTCACACATTAATTTCCTTGAACTCAAAGCAGATTCTTTCACTTTACAATGCTTTTGCTGCGGAATTAAGATCAGCATGTAAGACTGCTTATGGACGATAATGCCATTTTGCACATTAATAATATAGGGGTAGGTTGTGAAACTCAATGATCTAACTTTTGAAATATGGGAATGGTTTAGAGCAAAGGATATATGGTTCAGGGAGGCTGATTTTCAATCATGCAAGTTCAACTTTGTTTCTGAATCAATGTTGTGGCTTGCAGTTTTCCAGAAATTGGAAACTATCTTTGGTAATTGTGACATATTTGCTAAAGGTTTAATGAAATTGGAAATTAAACAATAATTACAAATTTGTAGTTTGATGAAAATTTCATTGAACCTGTAGTACCCTCTGGGATCAAATGCCCAACCTCTGTCTCACCATTATTGTATCCTGTGATCTTCTCTAAAGACTTAGTCAGCCATGTTAACTGTTAAATACATAACTAGTTAAAGTTTGGTGATAATTTCATTGAACTTGCAGTATCTTTAAGTATCACATGAGATGACACACAGCTTTCAATTTCAATAAACAAGAAGAATACCCCATATCCTACAGTAAGGGTTATGGGTTACTGTATGCTTAAAATTTCCAGTTAAAGTACATGGTGTGAACAGACTGACATTGTCACAGCAGTGGTTATGTTACTGCAGTCTCAAAAACTCTTTATTCACTGTATTGATGACAGTGATAGATTTATTTATTATTAAATTTATGTACCAGTACCAAAGATTTGGAAGAAACATTTATTTCAGATACAATGTGTAAAGACATATACAAGACGAGAATGGTGACAACTCAATATTCTCATTAATCTATACAAATGAAGAGACTATTATGTTGTGCATTTTTTTTAAAGTTTCATAAAATTATAAAAAAAAATCTGGCCATATTTTTATAAGCAGATTATAAATTTGTATGGGATTTAATTTTACAATTACAATCTGAGATCACAAAATCACCAAAACTTTCTCTGCCACTAATAAAAACTGCCATACAGTAATGTATCATAACAGCTAAATCCATCCTATTGTGATGATTAACATAACTTCTAGATGACAAAGAAATATAATTATGAAAATACAATACAGTGAAGCTACATTAATCCAGACTCCATTTATCTGAACATGCCAGTTTATGAACACCAATTTTTTAAAAGAGATTTCTTTTTCTACTTTTTGAAGCCAAGCGTGAATTCAAATTCCTTACTTATCACTTCAAAAGTGTTAGAACAAAGTTGTCTGGATTAATAAAACTTGAGAGTATAATGTTTATACAAATTATGTCATGTGATTGTCAGTGGATAAAGAGAAAATTGGACAAAGAAGATTAATAGATGGGTGTGTATACCTGTATAAACCTTGCATGAGAAGATTTGTGTATCTGTTTTAACTGCTCTTGGTCTGTTTTTTCAATTAAAGCTGGATTTAAATTGGCCAACAATTCATCAAATGTCTTCTGTTTCACTTCTTCTGGATTTGATTCTGCAGCATCTAAAAATAAATTTAAAAAACTTAAAAAAACTTCTCTTTAATTATGGGGACCAATTTTCATTAATTTCACTTTTTCTATACAATTCCAATTCACAGACACAACAACCATTGTTACTGTGGTGAAAAAAGGACACTCTTCAATAATCCATAAATTTAAATACCTTTAAAAATATATTCTTAAGAACCACAAAAATGAATAACACAAAATTCAATTTATTTACAATTTCTCACTGACCATATGTAAGAAATATGACATTTTCAACATTCAATAACATGAAGTTAAAAATTGCAAACAGTGACCAAACATAAGTAAAATGATGCACATTGTAAGTGTATGAATACTCACCCATCACCCCTGTGTCTCATATTTGTATCTTGTGACTTATATAAAGACAGCCGAGTCACATGACCTATGCATCATCTTGTATGGTCCCTAAGGGTACTACAGGTTCAACTAAATTATCACCTAACTTCAAATTGACAAGTATCGTTTAACTTGCCAATTATAATAAAAACAAATTTCTGGAAGACCTCAGTAATGCTCGTTGGAGTATAGTACCTATGTATGACAATGTAGACGATGCGCTTGACACAGAGACCCAACATTATATGCATAAAACCATGTACCCTTGAAAACACTAAGTAAAAAGGACTTTCAATCTGACTGGTTTATATCCAACATTTAGTTGTTCTTGTTGTAGGGTTTAACACCATTTTTCAGCACAGGATAGGCTATATATGTCCACCAGTATTAATTGTGGAGGAATAACCCTGGAAAAGCCCAGGAAAAACCACCGACCCACGAGAAGCTACTGGCGGGTTTTCTCACTTACCCATGTAAGAACTCACACAGACAGAGGTGAGATGGCAGTGATCCATAACAGACAGCACATTTAGTCACATCACACATCACAAAACATGAAGAAATAAAGTAAGCAAAGTTATCAGTGGACCAAAAAGGAATTACTATCTATCAGCTTTAGAAAATAACTGCAATAACAATTCAATGTGAAAAGTATTTAACAAGCTAGGTGCAGTTAAACATTCCTCATGGCCATCCAAAATCAAACAAGTTTGCCAGGAAGGCCAAATATCTTATGAGGATGTTAAAATAGTAAATCCATGTATGAATTTTCTTAATATAGCTTCCAAAATTAAGAAACCCTTTGTAACTCTGAATCATGTTGAACCAATAACTACAATATCAAGGGAAAAACTGTAAAATTATGGTAAACAATTTGGAAAACAAAAGTGACAGGCCTAGATAATACTGAGTTTATTCTAAATATAATATCTGACTGACATGCTTATTAATAAGCATATCCACTTGAATGTTTCCCCTGAAAATTGGCAAATGCTTCCCTCATTTCTAAGTCTGGTAGCAAAAGATGATGTCAATAACTATATCTATCTTTCCAATACAGTCAATATGTCTTAAAAAATTTTTCACAATAAATCTTTTGATAATCCACCAATTTATAACCTAATTCACCAAAACCAATCAGGGTTCAGAGAAATCCACTCATGTAAGACAGCCTTGGTCTCCATTGATGGACAGTCCAATCAGGGTTCAGAGAAATCCACTCATGTAAGACTGCCTTGGTCTCCATTGATGGACAGTCCAATCAGGGTTCAGAGAAATCCACTCAGGTAAGAAAGCCTTGGTTTCCATTGATGGACAGTCCAATCAGGGTTCAGAGAAATCCTGGACTCATGTAAGAGAGCCTTGGTCTCCATTGATGGATAGTCCAATCAGGGTTCAGAGAAATCCACTCATGTAAGACAGCCTTGGTCTCCATTGATGGACAGTCCAATCAGGGTTCAGAGAAATCCACTCATGTAAGACAGCCTTGGTCTCCATTGATGGACAGTCCAATCAGGGTTCAGAGAAATCCACTCATGTAAGACAGCCTTGGTCTCCATTGATGGACAGTCCAATCAGGGTTCAGAGAAATCCACTCATGTAAGACTGCCTTGGTCTCCATTGATGGACAGTCCAATCAGGGTTCAGAGAAATCCACTCATGTAAGAAAGCCTTGGTCTCCTTTAATAGACAGTCCAATCAGGGTTCAGAGAAATCCACTCATGTAAGACAGCCTTGGTCTCCATTCATGGACAGTCCAATCAGGGTTCAGAGAAATTGACTCATGTAAGACAGCCTTGGTTTCCATTGATGGACAGTCCAATCAGGGTTCAGAGAAATCCACTCATGTAAGACAGCCTTGGTCTCCATTGATGGACAGATGGATTACTGCTCTATATGTAAAAAATTAGGTGGATCTATACTTACTGATCTTAGAATAGCTTTTGACCTGACTGCTAATGCTGCTTATCAGTCAAATGAACAATAATGGACAATTCATAATTGATTGCTTTACAGCCTGTCTAAGAAAGGGAAAACAATGTGTCAAAATTAATATAATTTTTTGTCTTAAGATGAACCAATATCATGTGCAGGACCACAGGGATCAATCCTGGGTCCACTCCTCTTTCTCATTTTTATAAATGATCTGCTTCTGACAACAGGCAATTGCATTCCATTACATAACACAACTTGTATTTCATTACATAACACAACTTGTATTTCTATACATATCTGCCATAACACAACTTGTTGTATTTCATTACATAACACAACTTGTTGTATTTCATCACATAACACAACTTGTATTTCATTACATACCTGCCATAACACAACTTGCTGTATTTCATTACAAATAACAACTTGTTGTATTTCATTACATACCTGCCATAACAAAACTTGCCAATCAAAAAACACTATTTTTTAACCCCAAACTCCCCTAACATGGTTTTGTTTCAATAAACATGATTTTCAGTAATCTCTGGAATAAAAAAACAACACCACTTAAGTATATACCCATTATATATAGCATGTGTAAACAGTAAAGAATCATTTTCTAAAGCTCACATAAAACTATCAATGGGACAGCTTGTACAACAAATTGTCACAGAGACATTCAAAACACAAGGAATCTGGGTATAAACAACCGCCATATCTGACACAAAATAAAGCGAGCTCTTTTCCATAACATTTCATCTGCTATATTTATACCAGAAGTTTTTATTCTTCAGAAATTTTGATGCATTTAATTTTCTAAATCATTGAAAAATCCAATAAGCAGATCTTGGCCACTGTTATGTCTTAATACATGTACATATTTAGTCATGCATGAAATTAACTGTCCACTTTTTCCCTTGCATTCTGATCCAGCTGCATTCTCAACCCCACCCCAGCAACGAGTTGCATCAATGTGGCCATATCATTTGACGTTATTTTATGGGTAAAATCTATATGGCCATATTGTTTGGGGTTATTTTATGGGTAAAATCTATGTGGCCATATTGTTTGGGGTTATTTTATGGGTAAAATCTATGTGGCCATATCATTTGGGGTTATTTTATGGGTAAAATCTATGTGACCATATTGTTTGGGGTTATTTTATGGGTAAAATCCATGTGGCCATATCATTTGGGGTTATTTTATGGGTAAAATCAATGTGGCCATATTGTTTGTGGTTATTTTATGGGTAAAATCTATGTGGCCATATTGTTTGGGGTTATTTTATGGGTAAAATCTATGTGGCCATATTGTTTGGAGTTATTTTATGGGTAAAATCTATGTGGCCATATCATTTGGGGTTATTTTATGGGTAAAATCTATGTGGCCATATTGTTTGGGGTTATTTTATGGGTAAAATCTATGTTGCCATATTGTTTGAGGTTATTTTATGGGTAAAATCTATGTGGCCATATTGTTCGGGGTTACTTTATGGGTAAAATCTATGTGGCCATATTGTTTGGGGTTATTTTATGGATAAAATCTATGTTGCCATTTCATTTCGGGTTATTTTATGGGTAAAATCTATGTGGCCATATTGTTTGGGGTTAATTTATGGGTAAAATCTATGTGGCCATATGGTTTGGGGTTATTTTATGGGTAAAATCTATATGGCCACATTGTTTGGGGTTATTTTATGGGTAAAATCCATGTGGCCATATTGTTTGTGGTTATTTTATGGGTAAAATCTATGTGGCCATATTGTTTGTGGTTTTTTTATGGGTAAAATCTATGTGGCCATATCATTTAGGGTTATTTTATGGGTAAAATCTATGTGGCCATATTGTTTGGGGTTATTTTATGGGTAAAATCTATGTGGCCATATTGTTTGGAGTTATTTTATGGGTAAAATCTATGTGGCCATATCATTTGGGGTTATTTTATGGGTAAAATCTATGTGGCCATATTGTTTGGGGTTATTTTATGGGTAAAATCTATGTTGCCATATTGTTTGAGGTTATTTTATGGGTAAAATCTATGTGGCCATATTGTTCGGGGTTACTTTATGGGTAAAATCTATGTGGCCATATTGTTTGGGGTTATTTTATGGATAAAATCTATGTTGCCATTTCATTTCGGGTTATTTTATGGGTAAAATCTATGTGGCCATATTGTTTGGGGTTAATTTATGGGTAAAATCTATGTGGCCATATGGTTTGGGGTTATTTTATGGGTAAAATCTATATGGCCACATTGTTTGGGGTTATTTTATGGGTAAAATCCATGTGGCCATATTGTTTGTGGTTATTTTATGGGTAAAATCTATGTGGCCATATTGTTTGGGGTTATTTTATGGATAAAATCTATGTTGCCATTTCATTTCGGGTTATTTTATGGGTAAAATCTATGTGGCCATATTGTTTGGGGTTAATTTATGGGTAAAATCTATGTGGCCATATGGTTTGGGGTTATTTTATGGGTAAAATCTATGTGGCCACATTGTTTAGGGTTATTTTATGGGTAAAATCCATGTGGCCATATTGTTTGGGGTTATTTTATGGGTAAAATCTATGTGGCCATATTGGTTGTGGCTTTTTATGGGTAAAATCTATGTGGCCATATCATTTAGGGTTATTTTATGGGTAAAATCTATGTGGCCATATCATTTGGGGTTATTTTATGGGTAAAATAGATGTGGCCATATTGTTTGAGGTTATTTTATGGGTAAAATCTATGTGGCCATATCATTTGGGGCTATTTTATGGGTAAGATCTATGTGGCCACATTGTTTAGGGTTATTTTATGGGTAAAATCCATGTGGCCATATTGTTTGAGGTTATTTTATGGGTAAAATCTATGTGGCCATATCATTTGGGGTTATTTTATGGGTAAAATCTGTGGCCAAATCATTTGGGGTTATTTTATGGGTAAAATCTATGTGGCCATATGGTTTGGGGTTATTTTATGGGTAAAATCTATGTGACCATATTGTTTGGGGTTATTTTATGGGTAAAATCTATGTTGCCATATTGTTTGGGGTTATTTTATGGGTAAAATCTATGTGGCCATATTGTTTGGGGTTATTTTATGGGTAAAATCTATGTGACCACATTGTTTAGGGTTATTTTATGGGTAAAATCTATATGGCCATATTGTTTGGGGTTATTTTATGGGTAAAATCTATGTAGCCATATTGTTTAGGGTTATTTTATGGGTAAAGTCTATGTAGCCATATTGTTTGGGGTTATTTTATGGGTAAAATATATGTGGCCATATTGTTTGGGGTTATTTTATGGGTAAAATCTATGTGGCCATATTGTTTGGGGTTATTTTATGGGTAAAATCTATGTGGCCATATCATTTGGGGTTATTTTATGGGTAAAATCTATGTGACCACATTGTTTAGGGTTATTTTATGGGTAAAATCTATGTGGCCATATTGTTTGGGGTTATTGTATGGGTAAAATCTATGTAGCCATATTGTTTAGGGTTATTTTATGGGTAAAATCTATGTGGCCATATTGTTTGGGGTTATTTTATGGGTAAAATATATGTGGCCATATTGTTTGGGGTTATTTTATGGGTAAAATCTATGTAGCCATATTGTTTGGGGTTTTTTTTATGGGTAAAATCTATGTGGCCATATTGTTTGGGGTTATTTAATGGGTAAAATATATGTGGCCATATTGTTTGGGGTTATTTTATGCATAAAATCTATGTGGCCATATTGTTTAGGGTTATTTTATGGGTAAAATATGTTAAACACTATTCACCCATAGCACCTGTTGGGGTTAATGCCTGGAAATTACACACATAGTCATCTCAACTGCTCCAGTGGCCTAGTGGTTAGAGCCTCTGCCTTGGATGTGGGATGTCATGGGTTTGATTTCCGACTGAGTCATACCAAAGACTTACAAAAATGGTACTAACAGCTGCCTTGCTTGGCACTCAGTATTAAGAGGTTAGTGTTAGAACTGGTTGGTTTGGTGTCAGGATAATGTGACTGCATGAAGCATCATGCTACATGTCTGCAGCATGATGCCCCAGTGCTAGACATCACTATAAACTGCTCCAATGCAGATATCATATCTATGTTAAAAATCTAAATCACACACACACACACAAATACACACATGCCAACCCACACCCACCACATCATCTCACTGGAGATGAAGTCTAATCTAGCATTCATTTCTTCTGCTATCAAGACGAATGATTATAAGACACTGGAATGCACTGATTGCACAGGCAAAAATATTTTGGTTTGCAGTAATGTCACAACTTTTGTTTTTACAAGATAATCAAGTTTGGCTATGGTCATAATTGAAACTTTCACCAAATGTTCAGTGTCACACATTTCTTTTTAGTAGCATATGCTCTTACGTTTCAGTCTCCCAGAGTTAATATTGGGGTTCCATTTCAGTTTAACTTTAGCAGTCTCCCATACCTGTGAGTTAATATTGGGGTTCCATTTTAGTTCAACTTTGGCAGTCCCAAAGACTTGTGAGTTAATATTGGGGTTCCATTTCAGTTGAACTTTAGCCATTTTAGCATCATCAATTATGATCAAGGTCATTTGTAGAAAAGCAGTTCCATTATAATTGTACTTCAGAATTTCAGAAACTGCATGAAATGGTGCATTTCCAGACTTCAGTTTATTAAATTCAATAAAGTTCAGTCTTAAACAATCTTTTCCTGGTTGCTAAAACAACCTGGCTAATTGACTGACTGTACACAACATGTTGCATGAAAAAGTTATATGCCCTTATATGATGCATATAAGAGTTATATGCCCTTATAGTGTCTTGGTCATTTGTCACCAACTGACTTGACTTTAGATACAATGTTTTGTTCTTTTCCCAGAGGATGACTCATTGGTACCAGTGCCGTCAATGCTGAATCCTATAAAGTCTGGCATCCTGGAGTCAGATGAGTTGAGCAATCATATATTGTCTCTGGCAGCAGCCACAAAGCCAAATTTTTAAAAGGTTTGTATAACTTTACCATAACAGTTTTCATAGACCAATTGCTTTATTAACAGTACTATAAGCAGTATTAACATTTATTCCGAGTTAAAAATTCAACAACTATCAAACATGCGGTTCAGAATATGAATATGAATCCATAATCATTAGTGCAAATTAAAATATAATGATTGGTGGGAACAACTGCTTTTTTATATTGCATATCTCACATGATTTTATTGATCTTTAAAGTGCACCTGCCAAGCACACATTAGGGTGAAAATGTTAATTATACACAAAACTGAAAGCTTAAGAAAAAATAATGGCATGAAAGTAAACACAGGCTAGACTAAAGTATTCATGATTACTACCAAATAAAAAAGAGCTAACTGGAAAAAAATTTGAATCCTAATTTGTTAACAAATGGTTAGTCATGACAAAATCCTTGTTTGACAACAATATACAAGGGAATGAATCTCTTCAAGTCATATGTCATATAGTCAATTCATGTCTGGTTTAGCATATATACTCGCATATAAGTGCATATGCATATAAGCCAATCAAACTGAATACATAAAAAAATTAAAAAGTGCATGATCTGTGCATAAGCTGACCCATATATCCATGACAACATCACAAGCTGCATATCGTAAGTTCTACATGCATTTATTTAGCTAAATTTATATTAACAAAAATTACATGTATCTTGGGTTTGTCATGTATGATCATTACATGGAAATGTTACAAATTAATATAATTTGCTTGAAAAGTAAAAAAAAATGTATTTAATGTTCTGTTTTGTTGTTATTTCTGCCTAATTCAGATTTCTGTATAATTTAATTGGATGATGACATGAACTGAGCATTAACAAGCTGCTATATAAAAGTACCTCTCCCTTTTAAATCTAGTTACGAATTGTGTTTACATGTTCTTGCATTAGATTTTTGTATCAATGTGGCAGTAATTACATTTTATTTTGCTTTGATGTTATCAATACCTAACTCAATAAATGTGATCACAGTATGACAAAAATGAACAATAATAGGGTTTGGTTCAATGATATTGAGCATATTTACATAATGGCGTAATCACATGTACATTGATGGCCTGAACATGCATTGAATGAAGTACATTCTGCTGAAAGAACAACTTCCCTTGGATTTAAATCATGGGTACCTCTGCATTAAACTTAAATAATATATTTCCAAAATGCAAAAATAAATTTTCAGAAATAATGTTATTTTTTAAAATAGTTGTAATACCATAAAAACTCAATTTCAGTTTGCTTTGATGTAAGCAACTATACACCCAATTTTACACAGCTACAGTAAATATTATGGAGTAAAAGGAAATAACACATCAAAGTACTGGTTAAGATATCAGACAAAATTCCCTCTTAGCCCAAGCCAATCTCAGGAACAATTAACTGGCCTGGATTGCTGTCGGAAAACAAAGGAAAAAATCTTACGATTATAAGCAAAGGAGACTCCAAGACAACCAATCTTTGAATCTGTGGAATTTTATTTAGCTAAAACACAAAACTAAAATAGATAGATGATGATGATCTTAGTCAATCTATATTTAGAATTTTAGCTCTTCTTACCATAGTTTCATGAGCATATAACAATTAAGTGAATACCTGCTTATTCATGTGCCTTGTATAATTCAATGTGTGTACCTTTTCATGTTATCTGGAAATATGCTTCTGACAAGAATACTTTTTTGCAAACAATTCTGCCAGCACAAATGCATTTGTATACTCATCAAAGATAATGCTGAAAATATATGTCAATAGTAATTGAACAAATATTTTTTGGGAAAGGCTAAACTGCTGTTCAAAGTTTAAAACAATATGGCTTCATTTATATCTCAAGCAAATATTTCATGCTAGAAAACAACACTCCCAATTTAAGATCATTTTCAGCAAACCATCTTTCTATTTTAAAGCAAATGTTTTCAGCATTTGGAGTTGCTAATTTGCAACAAAATCTCAAAGGATATTAGAGAAAGTGCAAATATAAATGCATCATGATCTAAGTGGAACACGTTTGATTTGACAAATACATTACAACTTTAAGTATAAAGTCACTAACCTCCCACTTTGTTGTCTCACCATTTTGTACTGAATATACAAAATTTACCCCTAATTGGAGCATGTTCTTATAAGATTGTCTGTTTATAATGTCTATATATAAATATAGCTTATTATTACATTTAATGTTTAATTGGGAATTTTTGTTGGTATAAACTTGTGTACTGCTGCACAGTTTTGTTTTCTCTTGCAAGAATTAAGAGTTGTATGTACCTTTCTGTATCTTGCTTGCAGCTGTGTACTATGCATGTAAATATGCAAATGTACTATGCATGTAAATATGCAAATGTACTATGCATGTAAATATGCAAATGTACTATGCATGTAATTATGCAAATGTACTATGCATGTAAATATGCAAATGTACTATGCATGTAAATATGCAAATGTACTATGCCTGTAATTATGCAAATGTACTATGCATGTAAATATGCAAATGTACTATGCATGTAAATATGCAAATGTACTATGCATGTAATTATGCAAATGTACTATGCATGTAAATATGCAAATGTACTATGCATGTAAATATGCAAATGTACTATGCATATAAATATGCAAATGTACTATGCATGTAATTATGCAACTGTACTATGCATGTAATTATGCAAATATACTATGCATGTAAATATGCAAATGTACTACGCATGTAATTATGCAAATGTACCATGCATGTAATTATGCAAATATACTATGCATGTAAATATGCAAATGTACTATGCATGTAATTATGCAAATGTACCATGCATGTAATTATGCAAACATACTATGCATGTAAATATGCAAATGTACTATGCATGTAAATATGCAAATAATAGATGGTCACAAGGATTTAACTGATAGTGTAAACTCTTTAAATAAAATCATTATTATTATTAATAGTATTAGTATCATGATATCCACTGCTCACAAATTTTTACCAACTTCATCTATATACCCATCTCACATCTTGATTACCGGTATTTAAGTCTATTTACCAAGACTGCTAAAAATTGGATCAGAAATACAGTTCAAAGAATGGAATGAAGTTCAAGCAATCTGATATAAAATTGACCAACTAATATGCATTGACTTAGCTCATTACTGAAGAAGTGAAATCTTGATCCCATAAGTTAAGGCTAAATTCCAAGTTTGATCAAAACTCAGAAATATTGTCTCAGAGTGGAATGAAGCTCAGCCAATCCAGTAAGATCACTTCATTAAAATGCATGGATCTTGCTCATTATCATCCAGTGTCTTGATGATATATTCAAATATTGATCAGCCATATAGCTGCCAGAGTAGTAATATGTTTGGCCAATCACTTGTAAACCTTTCTTATTAACCATAAATGGATAGCACCCATTATTAACTTCATCCAATATTCTGAAGATATAAGCATGTATTCCAAGTTTTTTTCAAATCAGATCAGAATTATGAATTTCCAGTATATTAAGCAGCCATTACTGATTGAAGGATGACTCATAACAGGTCTGCTTTACAATAAGCTCATTTTGGCTAGGTGAGCTAAAAATTAATTCAGAACAATTTGCCGCTCAGCTATAGTTTCTGATTTACCTTCAACCTCTGGACTTGCTCCTTGACTGGACTCTTCGTTATCGTAAATCCAGGAGGGAATCTTGTTTGGGGAAATTACTGGTCCTAAGGCGTCTGCTGTATCCTCATAAAGTGTCACAATGGATGGGTGATGCAGCTCAACTACTCTCCGCCTTTCATGCAGAGGCTAGTAATAAAAAGAGAGTAATGTAATTACATACTACTAATAAAGTAATAAAATATTTAAATCACATGCAATAAAGTTTCCTCCAAAAAAGAGACAAGGGTGGTAAAAATATGTAAAATATGGGTGAGAACAACTTTTCAAGACCTCAAAATTATTAGTCTGTATACCAAATTTGTCTTCAGTTGAAAAAAAATATGACATTTATGATGCTGCAAATTTTATGAAAAATAACATGAATCTGTAAATACAGTCAAAACCTGATAGAGCTTAAGATGAAAGGACATATTTAGTCATATTAAAAGCAAGAATAGACATGAAAAATTTCCAAAGGTTCTGAATTTAACCTATTCATTTTAAATCAGAAAATAAGTCAAAAATGCCTTAAAATTACCCTCTATTAAGTAACCATTCATCTTAAATAGATAGTTTCTTCCAAAATCCCTTACACAGATTAATACAGAAAAAAAGTTATATTATGTGATAAATTGCTTTTCTTTCTCACTTGCCTAAAACAGGTTTTAAATGTACATAAAATCTTTGAAGCTTTTGCTGATCTGATCTCCAAAAACTGCAAAGAAATCCAGGTTATTCCTATGGTATTAAAATAAAACAAGCTGAATAGAATACAGGCAGTACTATATTTTGTACCATTGCATGTCTATGTTAGTATATTGTAGAGACTTTACACACATATCATAAATAATGTATCTCATACAGCTAGAGTACATCACTCTTAATGTTTCTCTATTGTGTTATTTAATTCAAAAGCTACTATCAATTCTGTTCAGTTGACAAACACTCATTGAAAGTTTTACAATGGCTCTTCAATATGTTAGTTCACAAATCAATTTTATCAATTTAATTATTGTACTCTCCAGCAAATCTCCTTCTCAAAATCCATTATTGTATTATACTTAAACTTGTTAAACTTGCACATAATGAGTTACGATTTCAATGTTGTATAATTTCCAAAGGTACAGTAAAACTGAAAGTTCATATTTGATCATTTGAATGATTAGAAAAGAGTACCATAAATGGCATATTACATGCCAGTCTCATGTTTAATAGTCACTTATGTCAATAAATGAAATTTGTTATCAGAAGCCATTTTCTTTTTTAGTCAGAATAACCTTAACTTCTGACCTTTTGACCTCAAATTAAATAGGCTTCTTTCTTATTCTAGTGCTAGCCATCAACAAAGTGTAGGCCAAGAATATGATATGAAACTGATTTTACTGTGTGGAAATAATTTTTCTTGACTATGACCTTTTGACTCCAAAGTTAATAACCTTCTTCCTTTACTATAAATGTAAGATATCCATATTGTTTGGTTCAGGTATGCCATGTAGACATAATGTCAATGTGCAGAAAAAAATTTTATCTATCAGTCAGTGGTCTTGACCATAGATCTTTGGACTCTATATTGTTCTTCCTTACACCAAAAGCAAATTCAAAAAATGTACAGATAAACAAGAGTCACTTAATGGGACTAATGCTCTACTGACCAAAATAAAATGTCCAGGAATTCAAGATAAGGCCATTTCTTCTTTATAAATGCTGAGTACTGAAACATTTTCTGATATTCTTGAGCATTAAGATTTTCACATTGGTCATTGTAGCGGTCATACTGTATGTAAGATTGGCATCATTTTCATTCCGGTCAAACTGTACACCATTAGAAGACTTCTGATGAGAACTCATGTTGGTATGATCACCTATTCTGTATAATTAGTGACAAGAGTTTCAGCATATTTGGCAGCATTATCAGATTGGTACCATTTTCATTCATGACCAAAGAGATATTATAATTAGTCTGCTGGTGAATATCTAAGTCAATATGACTTTTAATTTAGAAGTAACAATATCCAGATTTTCAAGATGGCTGCCATTATTCTTTTTAGATCATTACTACTTGCATTTACTACCAATGAGTTATCATATGAAATCTTCTGGCAAAGCTCCAAATATGATATGGCTTTCCATCTAGAAGTAGTGACTAGATTTTCAAAATGGTTGCTGTGGCAGTTATACTAGCTGTCAGAAAAGCACAATTATTTAAAGACCAACTAGAAACCCTAAAGTCTTCTAATGAAAATCTCAAACTAATATGACTATCTGTTTCGAAAGAATAGCAATAACAAGATGGCAGCCATAATAGATGTAAAATTGGCACCATTTTTATTTAGGACCAGCTGGACATCATAAAAGTATGTTAGTGAAAACCCCATGTTTAATATAAGCATCCATTCAGAAGGAGTATTTACAACAAGATTTTCAAGATGATGTCCATATTTGATGTCTGAATGGAATTTTATTTATTTAGGACCAAGTAGACATTGTAAGAAATCTTTAAGGGAAATCTCCATGTCAGAAGGAAGTAATGACAAGATTTTCAAGATGGCTGCCAACTAGATATCAAACAAAGTCTTCTGATAAAACCCATGTCAATATGAATTTCCATCTAAGAGTACCACCTCATCTGTACAATTTGTTCTACATGATCAATGATTAAACTCTACAAATGACAGAATTTTAAAAAAATAATATAACAAGTAAGATTAAGTGTTTATTCTTATGTATTTAACCAAACATTAAAACCTTTGCTTTTCTCTTAAAAATACAAGTTGTTTTGAGAGTCTGATTGGCAATTTTATTATGATTCTAGAAAAGACTCCGAATTATTCTTTAGGGCACAAAGACATCTCCAACTTGTTAAATCTTATCTGCCTGCATCTTCTAATTTGTTTTATTCTTTATGGCTTGCAGCATATATAAGACAATTAGAAAATACATTTCTTAATTAGTACTTTTATATGACCTAGAAATTTGAGACAATGTACCATGACAACACCCTATAAAAGAAAAGAATAATAATCAATCATCAGCTTAATCTTTATATACAAAACACCTGCAAATAAAGGATGAAATGATGTGATCTGTTTGGTCATTTTTGCAGAGTTAAATGATTGTGTTCAAACACATCACATACTTATGTTAGAGATAAATTACTGCATTCAAACACATTACTTACCTGTGTGAGATAGATACAATTTTAACAGTTGCTAGACTTGTCCATTATCCTTGTACTGAGTTCTGGAATAACTCATGCAGCTGCTCACAAGAGATGGACTGATTAATTTGACAAGTCCTATCTTTTTATTAAAGGTGACAAGAAATGATGGCAATGCATGGTAAAGAGTGTTCAAATGAAGCAATCATGAGGTTTCATATTGAACAAATATTCTTGCATTGTGTAAGGATTCCTACAGGCTCTATTGTGATTCATATTTGTCATCTTCAATAATGATTTAGAAAATCTGAATGTAGTCATTCACAAAGAAATCAGAAGTATCAAGCTCTATTTAAAGGAACATATAATTTCTATTGATAATACTTATTATATATATTTACTGACAGTACTATATATCATAACATGTATGTATCTAGCTGTATGTAGCCTAGCCAGTAGATGAGGGTGATTAATATACATTATACTTAATATACCATATGAATAACATAGACCTGGACATGCTACCATCTTGTATAATGACAGATTGCACTTTTGACAGCTGCATATGCATTATACATTAGTATATATGGTAAGTGCAAAATCTGTGTCCTGTTCTTTGGTCCAAATCAACTACAATTAAACCTACTTTTCTTTGTGTAGGATAATAAGATCAAGGTAAATATCAATATAGGGTGAACTCAATTTTACAATGAAAAAATATAAAGAGCTGATTTATTACCACTCTGGGATCCTGGACAAGTTAACAGTATTAAAAGTTTGTACATGAGCTATTGTTATATCTTAGATAAGATTTTTAAGAAAATGGCCATATCTCTTGTACTAGTATTTGGTGACAGAAACTGTCTACCAACTAATGGCATTGATATTTCAAAAAGTATTCTTTCATTGCTCTGTACTAAAAATTAAATAAGTGTAGGAGGTGTTTAAAGTCCATATATTTCTAGGTAAATTTTTATAATTATCATAATATCTTCTGATCTTTGTAAAAAAAATATATTCTTGTGTAGCACAACAGCTGCAAGGCTATATTACAGTGCCAAATTTATTTATTTTAGGTTGTACTGTAGTTATCAATGTTTAGATCATGAGATTCCTTTGTATATATTTTCTAAACTCTCTTGATATCTTTAATTATTTCTTCCAATAGATTAGTTGCTTATGATTGAGGGATACATTTGTTAATATTAGTAAAAATGTGCTTGCTGTTAAATCTGGTGCTATCCATAACCTACTGTATATAATCCATAACCCACTGTAGCTATCCATAACCCATTGTAGCCTCAGAGTCAGATATGTTACATTTATCATCCCATTGAAACAAATAAATATCACTGAGGGTCACTCTGTGGTTGTACACTTACAGTAAATCACTGATAGCAAGTTTCCTTTGAAAGCAAAACATTTAGTTTTGTGACAATTGGTTTGTATCGATTGAAGAAGGTGTAAAGTGTCCAACATTGAATTCAGTAGTTCTGTGTAACAAGGAAATAATTTACATGTAATTTCCCACTAAATATAACATATTTGGAAATTCTAATATACATTAAATGCCACAAAAGTGTGTGGATATTCTGTTGTAAGTTTGTTTTGTATATTAGAAATAGATAAATGTATGCAGTTTCCATAATCTGACCACAAGTTCAGCTCAGCAATGAATCTATACAGACCTCAAGGATATGCTTTTCTCTGATATCTTCATTTATAAACTAGTCAGCCACATTGAGGTGGGTCAGCAATGAATCTATACAGACCTCAAGGATATGCTTTTCTCTGATATCTTCATTTATAAACTAGTTAGCCATATTGAGGTGGGTCAGCAATAAATCTATACAGACCTCAAGGATATGCTTTTCTCTGATATCTTCATTTATAAACTAGTCAGCCACATTGCAGTGGGTAAGCATATAGAACTAGATTGATTCATATAGAATCTACGAAAGAAAAACTCTTGTCTAAGCAGCAATTTTATATCAAAATATGCATTACAACAGCAAATCACAATGACATTCTTCATTTATGATGCAAATTTGGATAACAAAAGTCACTTCATGGTACCTGCAACTGTAAATTTATCAGCTGTCATAACTGTGACATTCAGGTTATCAGTCATGTTAAATATCAGATGGTAATTAAAATAAACAGAAACAATATATCTTACAACTTGCAAATAGCATACTTCCATATTTCATCAGATTTCAAGAATAACAAACTTTTGAAAGGGTGGTGTGAGTAAAATATTGTATTATCACTTTTGACATAAACAAAATACATTTGACTTTAACAAAATGTACATAATAAAAGTTTTCCTATTATTTCTGATCCCTCTGAATAAAGACAAATATCCCTTTTTAAATCCCTATGAAAAAAGACAAATGTCGCCCTTAAATCCCTATGAATTAAGACAAATGTCCCCTTTAAATCTGTATGAATGAAGACAAATGTCCCTTTTAAATCCCTATGAATGAAGACAAATGTCCCTTTTCAATCCTATGAATGAAGACAAATGTCCCCTTTAAATCTGTATGAATGAAGACAAATGTCCCTTTTAAATCCCTATGAAAAAAGACAAATGTCGCCCTTAAATCCCTATGACTTAAGACAAATGTCCCCTTTAAATCTGTATGAATGAAGACAAATGTCCCTTTTAAATCCCTATGAATGAAGACAAATGTCCCTTTTAAATTCCTATGAATGAAAACAAATGTCCCCTTTAAATCTGTATGAATGAAGACAAATGTCCCTTTTAAATCCCTATGAATGAAGACAAATGTCCCTTTTAAATCCCTATGAATGAAGACAAATGTCCCCTTTAAATCCCTATGAATGAAGACAAATGTCCCCTTTAAATCTGTATGAATTAAGACAAATGTCCCCTTTCAATCCGTATGAATTAAGATAAATGTCCCCTTTCAATCTGTATGAATGAAGACAAATGTCTCCTTTAAATCCCTATGAATGAAGACAAATGTCCCCTTTAAATCTGTATGAATTAAGACAAATGTCCCCTTTCAATCCGTATGAATTAAGACAAATGTCCCCTTTAAATCTGTATGAATGAAGACAAATGTCCCCTTTAAATCCGTATGAATTAAGACAAATGTCCCCTTTAAATCCGTATGAATTAAGACCAATGTCCCCTTAAAATCTGTATGAATGAAGACAAATGTCCCCTTTAAATCCCTATGACTTAAGACAAATGTCCCCTTTAAATCTGTATGAATTAAGACAAATGTCCCCTTTAAATCCCTATGAATGAAGACAAATGTCTCCTTTAAATCCCTATGAATGAAGACAAATGTCTCCTTTAAATCTGTATGAATGAAGACAAATGTCCCCTTTAAATCTGTATCAATTAAGACAAATGTTCCCTTTAAATCTGTATGAATAAAGACAAATGTCTTCTTTAAATCCCTATGAATGAAGACAAATGTCCCTTTTAAATCTGTATGAATGAAGACAAATGTCTCCTTCAAATCTGTATGAATGAAGACAAATGTCTCCTTTAAATCCCTATGAATTAAGACAAATGTCCCCTTTAAATCTGTATGAATGAAGACAAATGTCCCCTTTAAATCCATATGAATTAAGAAAAATGTCCCCTTTAAATCCGTATGAATTAAGACAAATGTCCCC
Source organism: Potamilus streckersoni (assembly GCA_016746295.1). Classification (NCBI taxonomy): domain Eukaryota; kingdom Metazoa; phylum Mollusca; class Bivalvia; order Unionida; family Unionidae; genus Potamilus; species Potamilus streckersoni. The sequence continues at coordinate 3,850,871 of JAEAOA010001970.1, forward strand.
TTTAAATCTGTATGAATGAAGACAAATGTCCCCTTTAAATCTGTATGAATTAAGACAAATGTCCCCTTTAAATCTGTATGAATTAAGACAAATGTCCCCTTTAAATCCCTATGAATTAAGACAAATGTCCCCTTTAAATCTGTATGAATGAAGACAAATGTCCCCTTTAAATCCGTATGAATTAAGACAAATGTCCCCTTTAAATCCGTATGAATTAAGACCAATGTCCCCTTAAAATCTGTATGAATGAAGACAAATGTCCCCTTTAAATCCCTATGACTTAAGACAAATGTCCCCTTTAAATCTGTATGAATTAAGACAAATGTCCCCTTTAAATCCCTATGAATGAAGACAAATGTCTCCTTTAAATCCCTATGAATGAAGACAAATGTCTCCTTTAAATCTGTATGAATGAAGACAAATGTCCCCTTTAAATCTGTATCAATTAAGACAAATGTTCCCTTTAAATCCGTATGAATAAAGACAAATGTCTTCTTTAAATCCCTATGAATGAAGACAAATGTCCCTTTTAAATCTGTATGAATGAAGACAAATGTCTCCTTTAAATCTGTATGAATGAAGAAAAATGTCTCCTTTAAATCTGTATGAATGAAGACAAATGTCCCTTTTAAATCCCAATGAATGAAGACAAATGTCTCCTTTAAATCTGTATGAATTAAGACAAATGTCCCCTTTAAATCCGTATGAATTAAGACAAATGTCCCCTTTAAATCTGTATGAATGAAGACAAATGTCCCCTTTAAATCTGTATGAATGAAGACAAATGTTCCTTTTAAATCCCTATGAATTAAGACAAATGTCCAATTTAAATCCGTATGAATTAAGACAAATGTCCCCTTTAAATCCCTATGAATTAAGACAAATGTCCCCTTTAAATCTGTATGAATGAAGACAAATGTCCCCATTAAATCTGTATGAATGAAGACAAATGTCCCCTTTAAATCCCTATGAATGAAGACAAATGTCCCCTTTAAATCCCTATGAATGAAGACAAATGTCCCCTTTAAATCCGTATGAATTAAGACAAATGTCCCCTTTAAATCTCTATGAATGAAGAAAAATGTCCCCTTTAAATCTGTATGAATGAAGACAAATGTCCCCTTTAAATCCCCATGAATTAAGACAAATGTCCTCTTTAAATCCATATGAATTAAGACAAATGTCCCCTTTAATTCTGTATGAATGAAGACAAATGTCCCCTTTAAATTTTTATGAATGAAGACAAATGTCCCTTTTAAATCTGTATGAATGAAGACAAATGTCTCCTTTAAATCCCTATGAATGAAGACAAATGTCCCCTTTAAATCTGTATGAATTAAGACAAATGTCCCCTTTAAATCCCTATGAATTAAGACAAATGTCCCCTTTAAATCCCTATGAATGAAGACAAATGTCCCCTTTAAATCCGTATGAATTAAGACAAATGTCCCCTTTAAATCTGTATGAATGAAGACAAATGTCCCCTTTAAATCTGTATGAATTAAGACAAATGTCCCCTTTAAATCCCTATGAATGAAGACAAATGTCCCCTTTAAATCCGTATGAATTAAGACAAATGTCCCCTTTAAATCTGTATGAATGAAGACAAATGTCCCCTTTAAATCCCTATGAATGAAGACAAATGTCCCTTTTAAATCTGTATGAATGAAGACAAATGTCTCCTTTAAATCCCTATGAATGAAGACAAATGTCCCCTTTAAATCTGTATGAATTAAGACAAATGTCCCCTTTAAATCCCTATGAATTAAGACAAATGTCCCCTTTAAATCTGTATGAATGAAGACAAATGTCCCCTTTAAATCCCTATGAATTAAGACAAATGTCCCCTTTAAATCTGTATGAATGAAGACAAATGTCCCCTTTAAATCCCTATGAATGAAGACAAATGTCCCCTTTAAATCCCTATGAATGAAGACAAATGTCCCTTTTAAATCTGTATGAATGAAGACAAATGTCTCCTTTAAATCTGTATGAATTAAGACAAATGTCTCCTTTAAATCTGTATGAATGAAGACAAATGTCCCCTTTAAATCTGTATGAATTAAGACAAATGTCCTCTTTACATCTGTATGAATGAAGACAAATGTCAACTTTCAATCCCTAGTAATGAAGACAAATGTCCCTTTTAAATCCCTATGAATGAAGACAAATGTCCCCTTTAAATCCGTATGAATGAAGACAAATGTCCCCTTTAAATCCCTATGAATGAAGACAAATGTCTCCTTTAAATCTGTATGAATTAAGACAAATGTCTCCTTTAAATCTGTATGAATGAAGACAAATGTCTCCTTTAAATCTGTATGAATTAAGACAAATGTCCTCTTTACATCTGTATGAATGAAGACAAATGTCAACTTTCAATCCCTAGTAATGAAGACAAATGTCCCTTTTAAATCCCTATGAATGAAGACAAATGTCCCCTTTAAATCCCTATGAATGAAGACAAATGTCAACTTTAAATCCCTACTAATGAAGACAAATGTCAACTTTAAATATAAAATACTTGAGTTATTCATGTTCAGCTGCCAAAATGATTGGAAGAAATCATCCCATGGTCATGTGTAAACAATTATTATAATTTACTGTTAGTATGGCAAACACAATTTATTTACTGGAAAGCTTTCAGTCTGAATAATTATAAGTATTAGAATAGTCATTAGAATTAGCTTTTTTTGCTTAGAAATGCAAGTTAGTAAGCATTATTATCTGTTTGCACATGTATATCTTTAGTTCTTGCATATATATATATATATATATATATATATATATATATATATATATATATATATATATATATGTTTTTAGAGTGGAAGTAAGTCAATTATCAGTTACAAAAGAAATGAATAATATTAAAGATGACTTGGCACAATATGACCTTCACACAGATGTGTCCTTGAATGCAGGTGGTCACCACATAAGGTCTGATTGTATATGAACCATCTCACATTATTCCAAGTCCAAAATTTCAATTACAGGAGTTCTGAAATGCATATGACATCCTGAACTAATGGAAAAACATTGTAGCTAAAATGATGAACTCATTTTAGACTTGCATACTCAACCTATGCATCAGCTTGTGGAGTTTGTTAGGTTGTGTCTTGCTTCTAAAAATACCTTTTTTTTGGTTGGTGGTGTTGGGTGTTTTGTGCAAAACAGTTCAATATAGCTTCTTTTGTACAAAAGAGGTCAGCTTTGGGTGGCATTTTACATGCCAACCATTGGAATAGTCTCGTCTCATACAAAAATTTTTAAGATTTCAACCCCAAATAGATATGTAATTGCTATGCACATGTATGTTCATCCAGCATTTAAGGTTTAAAAGTTATAACTAGGTCTTATTTGTCTAACAAATGTACTTGTCTCATCTGTCCTTATTAAATTCTGAATTGATTCAAAACTGGGTCAGATTGTCTTAAACAATGAACCTATTCATCCTTTACTGAAGTTATCCCAATGAGATTAATGTATTTTCACAATACAATTAACAGAAGTTAAATTAATTTTTTCTTTTGAAAACCTTTTTCTTATTTTTGCATTTTCTCCTATTTCACAAATCTCTCAAAAGTTATGAAAAATTAAAATAAGAGGAATGTAAAAGAGAAAATGTACAAAATCAGCTCTTATTAATTGTTTACCAAATTTGTCCAAAAAAAAATAACAGAAAGTACTTGATGGTCATGTATGGTATATGTAATCTCCCTGATACATCCTTTCAACAACAAAAAAACCATTTATAAATATGTATAAATGTTTGTTTGGTAATAAAAAACCCATTTATTTTAATTAGTTTTACAAGAGATTACAGAGTAAATCAGCTTCACAAGCTAAATATATGTCACATTAATGTAATTTTTGGAATATTAGAATTATGAAAAGCTTTGTTATGGTTATATTATGTCATGATTCACTAATTTGTTAATTTTTTCTTAATGTTAATAAAATGAGTTAAGAACCAATACCGTGAATGGACAATGTAGCATTTAAACAGATCAGGAAAAATGAAGAGATTGGAAATAACTCACCTTAAATATTTTCTATTATAATAAAATTATAAATATTAGTATGAATAATTATTATTATGATTATTTTTAAAAGAAATCACATGTTTTTGTCATTCAAAAATGATGAAAAATAAAGAGAGTTCAAATTTCCATATACAACTTACATCAGAAATTCATTGGAAACTACTCAGGGTAGAGGAAATAATACCAACAATAAAACAAATTTTTCTTATGACTGTCATGAATACATACAAAATGGAAATATTCTGTATATAACTGGATTCAGTTCAACTTGATTACTTTACTGTACAAACATTAGAAAGGTACCATGAAATGATAACAGAATACCAGTATTTATATTCAGTTGAACTTGATTACTTCACTATACAAAATTGGAATAGAACCAGGAAATGATAAAATAATACCAGCATTAATCTTTGGTTGGGAAGTAACTAATTTCTTTAATTATTTCATAAGAATGGAAGGTATATCACCATTCAATGCCATAAGCATTTCATCACTTTAGGCTTGTATGCATTAACTTTGAATATCATATGATGAAAATTATTTTGATAAAATGGAATTCCCTAACAACCTGACTCAAATGCCTTTAAATGAGATCAAATATATTTTTACATTAACATAGCTCTTGACATGTGGAACGGCTTTTTATTCATGTTCTATATAAACATTAACCCTAAAAAATATAATGCATAACAAATGAGTATCACCCAAAATGGATAATAAAGGAATCTAGACATAAAAGGGATAAATTTAAAAACTAAAGAAAATGGTGAAATAGTGTAAACTTTTTAATAATTGAAGTTAAGAAAAACTGCTATGCAAACTGTATTAAAGAAAACAAAGATTCTAGCACCTTGTACAGTATCTGAACGATTCGAATCCAATCAAAGAAAGCACTCCATTCCAACTCAGTTGAGTTTTAATGATAGTATTGCTTCTTTACTTGAGAATATATTTAACATGTTTAACCAGGTCTTTACCAATATAAAAAGTACATATTTTGAAAGGGAACAAAATGGTTATATCGATGACTTGAATCCCACTGTAACTTTTGTAAGGGTTAGAGTTCCTGATAATCTACAATTCACCCTAGATATTGTGAGTGAAAGAAAAAATATTCTTGATACTCTTAGCAAAATCAACAGAAAAATGTTGTGTGATACAGATGAAGTTCTAATGTTATCAGCACCAGTTACAGTATGATCTGACTAACCTCAGTATTACATCCCAAACAAACTAAAGTATAATAAAATTATCCCTATTTTTAAACAAGTATGTAGAAGTGATATTGGATATTACAGTCATTTCTATACTAACAGCCTTATCAAAGATGTTTGAAACCATGTATCAAAACAACCTGTTTCAATACCTTTTCCATTTTTCTACAAAGAGCAGACAGAATGGAAAGAGCATTCATGTCAAACAGCTCTTTAAAAAATGTAGCTTTCTTAGGGGTAAAACTAATTTTAATTATGTAATACTTACCTGCTGCTATTGCATAGCTAACCCATTTTGTGCCAAAAACTTACTGTTACTGTCTGATTTATGTGAACATATCCTCCCACAGTGTGGAGAAAAGTCAGAATGACCTTGTGCACACAACTCTGTATGTCACATGGTCATGTGCAGAAGTCAAACATTACCTGTCATCTTTTCACAGATGAAGATTATGTAAGGCATCAGATTGGGGCGGGAGGAGGGCATTTGGCAATAATGGCAGGTAAGTATTACTTTATTTAAATCAGTTTTACACCTAGAAAAACAACATTTTAATTGCACTTAATTATCTTGCTGCTATTGCCAGGGACAGACATCATCATTTGATAAGGCATGAATCTCACTTCTTTGTCTTGCAGAAGCTTGAGCAAATAGAAACTTAAAAGTGATGTTTTGAAAGGAAGCTTCACTCAGTGGTTCACATAAGGCTTGGCTAATGACCATAAAACACAAGACCTCATCTGGACATATGAGAGTGGGAGATAGGTCTCAAGAGCTCAAAATACTTAATAAGATTAGTAAGGTGATGGCAACTCTATAACCCTTGAAAGTGGATACTGAAAATCTCTTTAGCATATGATGTTCCACACTGCCACATTATTCTGAAACTCGGCTGACATAACCTCTTAATGCTGAGGGCCTAGCAAAGCAGCTGTTAGCACCATATAGTATCACTCTCTGACTGTTCAGCTGAGGTGGATGTTCTAACCACAAGGTCACTACAGCGGTCCTAAAAAGATGCATATGGAGACATCCTAATGAACCAATCAGCAATGGCATTCTAGGTTTTGAGCAGGGAAAGATAAAGGCCAGCAGATGATAGGGTTATGCTTGTAGTGTCTCTAGGTGAGACAGGATTCAATCTTCCTGATCCAAAGGAATCCAGATCAAGTTTGTTTTTGATGAAGTTCATCCCCACATCAACAAAGTCCTAAGATGGAAAAAGTTCCAACCTCTTGAGGATGGGTAATGGTCGACTAACAGCAGAACAAATCCTGGTGATGTGTCTAAACTTGGACAATGTGAATCAGCCAGTTATCACAATACTGGAAAATTGATGTTCCTAGTATTTTGAGGTAGGCTTCTCCCACTCCTATGATCCAGGTGAAGACTCTGGATGCAGAAGAAATTCCAAACAGCAGAATCCAGAATAAAAAAATTTTCTTGTCAAGGCTAAAAATAGTGACATTTTTAGATGAGATGGAAACAAATGGGATGTGAAAATGAGCATCCTTAAGGTCAATGAGAACAGACAATTGAACAGACAAAGAGTATTCCTGATTGAGGAGGCTGTCTCCATCTTGAAGGATTCCTCCATGAGAAACTGGTTGAGCAGGAAGATAATGACTGATTCAAATTTTCCTGTATTTCTTGGTGATGAGGAAGATTGGAGAGTAGGAGCAAGACTGATTGCTCAAGACTCTCTCAACTGCTCTTTCTACAAAAGGGTGTGCACCTCATCCCTCAATTTCACCAGACTGCACTGGGGAAAGAAAATGGGGGTCCTTGATAGTGGGGGTTAATAACCCTCATTATAATGGAGGGGGACCCACACATCACTGTGATATTTGACCATGTTCCTAAGAGGCTAATGTGAGCACATACTGGGACATACGAGAAGGTGATGAATGGTAGACGAGGGGTATTTTCAATGACTGTCTCACCTTTTCCTGCAGTAGGAAAGGAAGGAAAGTTAGTGAACTTCCTTTTTGATGAACAAACATTGACCTGGCAACTGAGGAGGTGGTCAAACAAGAGTTTGGGAATTGGATTTCGGTTGCATCTGCTTCAAAAATTTTTGAAGATGGCAGCTGAAGGCAATTTGACTGATGTCATGTCGTGGTCAGTTGTGATAGACCAAGAGTGGAAATGAAAGATAAATGTTGGTGATCCAACAAGTCTTGAGATGCCACAGCTGGATTGTGGCCCTCAAGGAGAGTCTTGGATTCTAGAGAAGCAGCCCTTTGAAGGTGTGCCCAGGCTCCCATAGAAACACTCACTTTGTCTGCATTAGTTTCCAAAGGAGAAGGTTTATAGGTCACTTCAGGGAATGTATCTAGTAGATGGAAGAAGGGGTCTCAATTTTAAGGAAGAAATAGACCATCTCTAAGTTGTTGAGCTAAATATTGACCTTGTGAAAACCAAAGTGATATTTCCTCTATCATGGATTAATGTGGAAGAAGTAAGAGGTCTGGTTGAGGTTGTACCCCGAGATCTCTTCCAAACAGGAAAGGATCCTTTTGGACTGTGTGCATGCCCACTGGTAACAAATGGTAAATCCCATTTACTGCCTTATCAAAGGACCAGAACTCCATTTCCTCATCCATGTGAGATGAAGGGGTGAGCATGAGAGGAGGTGTCATGACTGTAGTTTCTTTCTAGAACTTGCTGAGAGTACAATGTCATCATCATAATCAAGGATACTCCAAGTTGGAAAGTGGCTGGGCATCACTATGTCCTTTGATGGAGGGTCTAAGAGCCCTCTGTACCATGGTCTCTGGTTCAACATAAGTTATAGAGCAGAGACAAGAATGTCTGTCTACCCTAGATGATGCTACACCTTTAGTATTCTGGGAGGAAGCAAACTGGTGAGGAGGTGATGGTGGGACATGAACCACAGCATCATTTCAACTGTGATGGAAGGTCCACTAACTCATAGGAGCATAAAGGCCCCACATCCCATAAAGGTTCATAGGTGTGTAATTGGGAACACTGATGCAGTACCTGTCAAAAGCATGAGTCCTGTGGTGTATGGACTGCAAATCCTGCACAGATTGGAATGGTAGAATAAGGCAAATGAGGTGATCTGTCCTTGTCCTGTCCTCATACTGTGAAGCTGATGAGTGATAGAAGAATTGTCTTCAACTGATTTATCACTGTGTGCAGGTTTTATCTCCTTAGAAAAGGGCAACATATTGCCAGAAGAATGATATATATTGCAGTGCTCTACTTCCCTGATGGAAGGAAGCAACCTGCTGATGTGGTGCTCAACCTGCCTAAAGGGAGGGCACAACCGATGGTTGTGGTGCTCAACCTCATTCAATGGAAGGTGCAACCTGCTATTGATGTGCTCACTAATAAAAGGGTGCAACCCACTATTGATGTGCTCTAACTTCCTAATGAGAGGGCACAATCCACTATTGTAGTCCTCTACCTCCCTAATGAAAGGGTGTAACCTGCTATTGAAGTGCTCTACCTTCCCAATGGAAAGGCACAATCTACTATTGTAATCCTCTACCTCCTGAATGAAAGGGTGCAACCTGCTATTGAAGTGCTCTACCTTGGTAATGGGAGGGTGCAACCCACTATTGTAGTCCTCTACCTCCCTAATGAAAGGGTGCAACCTGCTATTGAAGTGCTCTACCTTAGTAATGGGAGAGTGCAACCCACTACTGTAGTCATCTACCTCCTTAATGAAAGGGTGCAACCTGCTATTGAAGTGCTCTACCTTTGTAATGGGAGGGTGCAACCCACTATTGCAGTGCTCTATCTCCCTAACAGGAGGGAGCTACCTGAAGCATTCACACTGTTAGAAATATTAAAAGTGTTTGTCATCTCCCTACCGGGGAGGTCAATTGACTTCTTGAATATCTAGACCTCCCTTCTAGAGGTGCTTCACTGGTCACCAAAGTTATTTGTCCCAACATGTGAGACCTGGAAGAGATTCCAGAAAATTCACCCTATAATTTAAAATTTAATTTTAACAACAATTTAGAATTTACCAAAACCTTGCATTCAACAATTCAAAGGAAGTCTGCAGTATTCAGGGGCAAGAACTCACTTCCTGTTCATATTTGATTTGCTTATTAACTTAAAACCTTTCAAAGAATTATACATACTGTATTTCAAACCTTCATATTAATAAACAAACTAGAAAATATAAGTTCATGTTTCAATTCTGGAATTATTACAGTGCAACTCTTCAAAGTTATCACTAGTTTGTTTTACATCCTGTAATATTTGCATATATATAAAAACAATTAAAAACAGTCCTGTATATACATATGTAAATTCAGAGTATGGACATCTCACTACTTTTTTTATCTAATGTTGTGAAAAAGTATAATACTTATGTAATTTTACTGCATGCCTCACTTTTACAGAATAGCAGAAATGATCATTAACTAATATATATATATATATATATATATATATATATATATATATATATATATATATATATATATATATGAATTTTTTTTTCAGAATATAGATACTGGAGAGATGAAACAAAAATTTGTATATAAAGTTCAATCTTTTTCCTACTTTATAATGTATGTTTAGTATGTATTTGTAAGTGTGCATACTTCTATAGGTATTTTCATGACAGAAACATTTGCATGGGTATATGTACATATACTTTTTTGTAGAAGGAGTTGATTAGTTTAATTTTAACCAATTGAGTTATCATCTTTAAATGCAGAAATTTATTATTATTATTATTAATATTATTATTATTATTATTATTATTATTATTATTATTATTATTATTATTATTATTATTATTATTATTATTATTATTATTATTATTAAATAACCAGTTGAAGTGTTTGAAATAATCAGAGCCACTCAGTAGAGATAAATACTTTCAGCTTAGAGGCAAAAACTATAAGCAAAGTTTCTGCCCATAGTTCTCTATATTCAAGTTTTTGTGGAAATGTTGTAGCACATCAAACACATATATATTGCCATTGCTAGGCATCATTATCAGATTCTGTGTGAAAAAAAGACATAACTCAGTTCTATTGTAAAGATCTGAGATACCCCAAACCATTTGTAGCTCCAAATTCTCAGTTGACCATTAATGAGTTTCTCAAAACTATACATATAACTGTAAACTTGGTAATTTTCTCACATTCATCAACTTGATATACTTATAACAAACTCAAAAAAATTAAGTGACCTTAAGACATAATTGATACCAATGACTACAAATATCATTGTAGAGGCCCTAGTCCTTTCCAAATAAAGATTGGTAGTTTACCTTAGTAATTCTCTGCGTTATTTCCTCTTCTTTTGGAACTGGTAAAGATGGTGGTAGTAAGGTAGATCTAACTTCAACAACTTGTCGTTTTGGTTTGAAAACTCCTATCATAAAGATGAGAAACAAATATTAATAAAGAACCAACAAATCAGACATTGTGGCAAGTAACATTTGAATTGATTGCAGAGTAAAAAGTTTTGCACACCTCTTAAGAAGGTTACATTGTACAGCCCTACCTCATTATAATTGCAACTTATAATAATAATTTTTAAAAAAAATTAACATGATACCAATATGGTCCCTGTGACTAAAACTAAACCACAATGATCTATCAAATTCATGATATTATGAGGCAATTAAATGCAAAAATTTCATGAATTGAAAATATTTATGTAAAGTAAAATTATTATTGAAGTTTAACTGCCATTTATTTATGCCCTGTCCATTGACACAAATACATTCATCAAATTTTTAATCATTCTCACTGTACTAAAGTTTATTCAGATCAACAACCAGGACATTATAATAGGGGCTAATATTTTATGTCAATATTTTAGCAAAATTATTTACATTACTTACCTTGTCTAAGCAACTTCTGCTTGGGAAGAATTAGGTTTGATTTTAGAAATGAAAGCAAAACTATGAATGGTCAGAGTATAATGAAATTATTTTTAATGGTTCTGTCAATAAACAGCATATTCTTCTAAAACATCTCAGGCTTAAATCAAATTAATAAATGGAATTGCTAGCAGTATAATATTATCAATTCAAAGGATTTGAATTAAATAGATAAAATCACTACATGCACATAAATACTAAAAATTGAAGTCAGATCAAAAACTGTACAAGCCATTGCCAGCACAGAAGTTAACCTTTTAGCCTTAACAGAAAATGTTTTCTCTAATAATAGGCATCATTATCAAATCCATGCTGTACAAATTCAAAAACTTGTATACTTCAGATATTTGCAATTTTCATGTTATCCATATTTATATTATTTTTCCATCATATCAAAATTTACAATTGTAAACTTTTTAACAAAATGCACATACAAGGCACTGGATTACAACACCAAGTTTTCCCCTTGCATTCCTCCCCCAAGCAAAAAGCACTTGATAACCTAAAACTGGATGTTACAAAATAGTCGATGCACACTTACATGATAACAAACTTGCTGGTAAAAAAGCATGCTCATAAAAAGTCTGATTTAAGGAACAAGTGCTAAGGAACAAAATGCACAGATGTTATTGTATACCCTCATCCTTCTCATGTAACCAAACAATCTTAATGCAAAATCTGTCAAATATATATGATGTATCTCTCTGTCATGACCACACACACACACACACACACACACACACACACACACACACACATTGTTATGTATATTCTATTTATTTTGTGTGCTTGATCTTTGTCCATGATTGAAGGTAGAATTCTGGCCTATAAAACTATTGTCAATTATTTAAGATGTTTATTTGAATTTTAGTTAAAAACTCTGCCTTGATTATGGCCTTAGAAGATCCGGAAAGTAAACATGTTTATAGTTTGATATAATTTTTCATTAATCTGACTGAGCTTTTTCAGAAAATGCTACTGAGACATAAGTCAATGTATATAAAGATATATTTGGTCAACAAAGTCTTCATTTCTACTTTTAGTTCAGTACCTGGAATTGTTTTTAGTTTTGTTCATATGTAATTTGAGAGGAATCATTTATTTAAATTATTCACTGGAATTATAAAGTGCACATGACACTTTGGATTAAAATATTATATTGGGACTATTGTGAATTTAGTAAAAGACATTCTGGATTATATTACTGTGATACATCAAAATTGTTGGCACATCAACTCATTCAAGACTATTGGTACATCAACACATTTGAGGCTATAATCATTTGAAATATCCTATACCTTAGGACTTGTGATAAAACATTTAGGTCTCTTTTGCACTTAATTCATAATATTGCAAGTTTCTTTTAAATTTTCCCTTTCAGTTAAAGGGAAATAAATTCTTTGTCGAATTTTACAAAACTTCAATAATTTTACTTTCTTATCCCAGTGATCTAAAACATTTTGAAAACTAAAACAAATTTTTATCCCAAATTTCAATTTTATACTAAAAAAAGAACAACCCCTAAAATCAAACTTGAGACTTGATAATATAATTAGGCTGATGTTATCCTCACAAAAAGGGTCAAATTAATTATAGATAGGTCAGGTGATATTAAAATAATACTTGTACAGACTTGCAGACTGGGCCAATCCAACTCTTTACACCATAAAAAGAGCCAAACAATAAAATGCTTGTAAATCTGTAGTTATTTAGGTGGTAAAACTAATTTTAATTAACCTGCCACTATTGCAAAGCTATCCTTTTTCTTGCTGAAAACTTACCATCCATTTGAATACATCCTCCCACAGAGTGAAGAAAAAGTAAGAATGACCTTTTGCACTCCACCCTCTTATTTTGCACACCACTCTAAATGTCACACAGTAATATACAGAAGGTGTATATCATGTTATATTTTCACAGAGGACAATTATGCAAGACATGATAGAGTAGGGTGGGAGGAGGGCATTTAGAAATAGCTGCAGGTAAGTTAGTGTTTTGACTGGTCTGATTGGTGTCAGGATAATGTGACTGGGTGGGACATCAGGCTACATGTCTGCAGCATGATGCCCCAGTGCTAGACATCACTATAAACTACCACACTGCAGACACTGTAGTGATATGACTGAAAAATTGTTAAAGCTACATTAAAATTCCAAATCAAATCGAGTGGCTGAGTGGTCTAAAGCGCTGTCCGTTACGGATCACTGCTATCTCACCTCTGTCTGCGTGTGTTCAAGTCTAGGATTCAGCAAATGTGGATATGTGAGAAAGCTTGCCAGTAGCTTCTCGTGGGTTGGTGGTTCTTTCTGGTGATTTCCCAGTTTCTTCCTCCACCATTAATACTGGCCGCCATGAATAGCCTATCATGTGCTGAAAAATGGCGTTAAGCCCAACAACAACAACAACAACAAATCAAAACACACACACATACACAAAATAATATATCACCTTAAACCTTCCAAAAGGAATCCACCTGGTGATGAGGTGATGGAGGGACATTAGCAGCAGCATCACTTCAACAGTAGTGCAAAGTCCACTTGCCCATGGGTGATTAATGAACCAAGGGCCCTGAGTTGAAAGGCCCCACATCCCATAATGGTTCATAGGTATTGGAAACAGGAACACTGATGCAGTCCCCATCCAAGGCTGAGTCCAGTGTATTGATTGCAAATCCAGCACAGGGTGTGATGTTAAAGAGGAGGGGGAAGGGGGGAGATAGGTCCTCGTCCTGTCCCTGTAGAGAGAGACTGATGAGTGATAAATGGGGAAGGACTCATCTTCAACTGATTTATCACTGTGTGCATCCTCTGTATGGTGTTTTGCTTCCCTAACAGAAGGAGCATCATGCTGCCAGAAGCATGATATGTGTTGTGGTGATCTATCTCCATGATGGAAGTGATGCTCCACCTCCTTCAAGGCAAGGAGTAATCCACTATTGTGGTGCTCTACCTTCCAAATGGGAGGGCACAACCACTACCTCCCTGAAGGAAGGTACAACCCACTGTTGCAGGGAGGGCACAACCCAATATTGCAGAATGCTCAACCTCCAGGAAGCAATATTCAACTTGAGGAATGCACACTGTTAGAGACATGAAAAATTGCCATCATCTCCCTACATGTGGAAGTTGATTAATTTCTTAAACATCTAGGCTCTCCTTTGGGAGGGGCTTCACCAGCTACCAAAGATATTTGTCCCAACATGTGAGACCTGGAAGAAAGTTTTTGGAAAATTCTGAACAAAACAAGGATGGATGGTTCCCCTTGATATAAGACAAGAAGATTTTTCCATGTGAACTTTGAGCACTTATGCAATCTGTGAGAGTATCCTAAGAGCCCTTTCAGTGGCCTCACTTCCCCATTTATCTGCTTATTGTCTAAATGTGACTGATGCTATTGGTTATTATCAATAATCAGCAGAAAATTTTTTACTTCATATTTTTTATGCAAATTAAACACAGCTTTATTAACCAGACATGCCGCCTTGCTTTTCATGTTTTCCCAACTGAGACCAACAAAACAGTATTCTACAAGTCTGATTCATCAAATTAATTTAAAAGGAGAAAAATGACATACAATGTATTTAAAAAACCATGGCTCTCATTAGTCTTCATTTGCATGTCAAAATGTCAGAATCACCTGACAGCATCTTGGATTGACCTATCCTTATACAATAAAATTATTCTGAACAAAGAGTATGAATCTGACAGCCAAACCCATGTTGAATATAATATGGGAAGAAAAAAAATTGGCATAGAATTTCTACTGTTTCAGATATTCTGAAGAAAATTCCACAAGAATAAATCTAAAAGCAACAGTGACACGAACAAAAATTGTTTCTACAATGCCTGCAAATTTGATAAACTAATTGATCTTGTGTAGCAATGGTTTTGAATTACAGCTGGAAGTTCACTCAGAGTGCCTGGATGACTATGACAATGACCTGGATAACTATGACAATGACCTGGATAACTATGTGAATTACATTCCTATTGAAGTAATTAAGATAACTGGACAGCAAACTTGTTTCAAAGTTTCATAAATGCAATCAGGTCAATAACTAAAGTGATATATATGATAATGAGAGTGTATGTTTTGTGCCACCTGGCAATGACATGACAGTCTCATTAAATTTCAGATTTTATACAGAGTTTAAAAAAATAAAATTAGTGATTGATATGAATAAGCATTATTATGGCATTGCACAAAAACTTTAATTATTATCAGAAGTCACAGAGATGTGAGAAAAAAATAATAATGTTCCATGCCTTCCTCAACCTCAACAGCGAACATTACTAGTTTCATTAAAATATTTAAACACGGTGGATTTTCATTACTAACTCTGATGTAAAGTTATAAAAGTATCTCATTCCTAACTCTAATGTAAAGTTATAAAAGTATCTCATTCCCAACTCTAATGTAAAGTTATAAAAGTATCTCATTCCCAACTCTAATGTAAAGTTATAAAAGTATCTCATTCCCAACTCTAATGTAAAGTTATAAAAGTATCTCATTCCTAACTCTAATGTAAAGTTATAAAATTATCTAATTCCAACTCTAAAGTAAAGTTATAAAAGTATCTCATTCCTAACTCTGATGTAAAGTTATAAAAGTATCTCATTCCTAACTCTAATGTAAAGTTATAAAAGTATCTCATTCCCAACTCTAATGTAAAGTTATAAAAGTATCTAATTCCAACTCTAAAGTAAAGTTATAAAAGTATCTCATTCCTAACTCTACTGTAAAGTTATATAAGAGTCTCATTCCTAACTCTGATTTAAGAGTCTCATTCCTAACTCTGATTTAAAGTTACAAAAGTATCTCATTCCTAACTCTAATGTAAAGTTATAAAAGTATCTCATTCCTAACTCTAATGTAAAGTTATAAAAGTATCTCATTCCCAACTCTAATGTCAAGTTATAAAAGTATCTCATTCCCAACTCTAATGTAAAGTTATAAAAGTATCTCATTCCCAACTCTAATGTAAAGTTATAAAAGTATCTCATTCCTAACTTTAATGTAAAGTTATAAAAGTATCTCATTCCCAACTCTAATGTCAAGTTATAAAAGTATCTAATTCCAACTCTAAAGTAAAGTTATAAAAGTATCTCATTCCTAACTCTACTGTAAAGTTATATAAGAGTCTCATTCCTAAGTCTGATTTAAAGTTACAAAAGTATCTCATTCCTAATTCTAATGTAAAGTTATAAAAGTATCTCATTCCCAACTCTAATGTCAAGTTATAAAAGTATCTCATTCCCAACTCTAATGTCAAGTTATAAAAGTATCTAATTCCAACTCTAAAGTAAAGTTATAAAAGTATCTCATTCCTAACACTAATGTAAATTTATAAAAGTATCTCATTCCTAACTCTAATGTAAAGCTACAAAAGTATCTCATTACTAACTCTGATGTAAAGTTATAAAAGTATCTCATTCCTAACACTAATGTAAATTTATAAAAGTATCTCATTCCTAACTCTAATGTAAAGCTACAAAAGTATCTCATTCCTAACTCTGATGTAAAGTTATAAAAATATCTCATTCGTAATTCTGATGTAACATTTTAAACATATCTCATTTATAACTCTGATGTAAAGTTATAAAAGTATCTAATTCCTAAAATGTTTATTGAGACAAAGACTTATTTCTCTTTGGGACAACTGTTTTTAGTCATGTGACCAGATGTGATTTTTGAAAAGGAAATTATTCAGCTAATCTCCTATTAAATGTTATGAAAACAAACTGCTTTCTTAATTTGTTGCACTCTTAAACACTGAATATAAATGTTCTCTTATAATTGCATTCTCTCTCTCTCTCTCCTTCATTGTAAGTGCTGATAAAAACATTTTTCACATCTACAAAACACATAATAAACCAACATATAAAATGAATATGTCCGCCAGGTCTTACATAGAAAAGTTTATAATTCAATGGGATGTCAGTAATGTTTATCCTTTATTCCTCCCAGTGCTAAATTTTCATCACCATGATTGATGTTCATGAGGCAGATTCATCATACTTTCAAAATTACTTTGAGAGTAAAATGTATCTACATGAAAAACATCCATGATGTAGATGCCAAAGTACTTGAAAGAATAAAGTGTACTGATGTCCTGTTGAGAAAAAAAATTATTTTTTAATGAGAAACTTGGAATAGTATGGAAAATTATAAAGCAGGAACACAAATAAAAATAATCAATAAATGGGTAATTCTTGCTTACAATACTGCATGGTTTATCAATCTTTAATCAAACATTAAGTACAGATCAATTTCTCTTTCTCACAAACTACAAGTGATAGCGTAGAAATAATTGTATAGCAACAACTGAAAAGGTTGCTTCCTTGCTCTGGATAATTCACAATCATTAGTAAATTCCTACCCTCAGAGCATAAATATCTTAAAAATTCAAAATTTTGGCAATATTACACTGCCTATATTAGTAAGGAATGTTGATCATGTGACTTATAATAATCATGTGATATGAAACTTGTATAGAAAGTGAACTGCATGTTTTCAACAAATATCTAACTTTAGTCATAGGATTTAGAAGGAAAAATGAAACACCATATCATCATCATCGTCATTATCATCATACACTACCACCATCATTATCATCATACACCACCACCATCACCATCATAATCCCTTAACCCACAAGGTCATTGGGGCACCACAGTTGACTTAACCAATTCTCTATATCTTTCCTTGTTCTCTACTGCCCTTTGGTAATCTCCAAGTCCCATGCCTGTCCACTCCTTACTGTTGTCTTCCCACCTCTTTTTCTTCTTCTACACCCTCACACTGTGCCTTGCAAGATTGTTTTTGTCAGTCCAGATGATCTTGAGACATGATCGTACCACTTCAGTTTGTGCTTTTTTTACAGTGGTCAAGAAGTCTTCATAGGATCTGATGGCTCGTTGGATCCTGTTGTGGGTTTTCTCATTGGTCAATGTATGAGATGCCCAAGATCTTGCGGTAGCATCTCATTTTGAAGGTTTGAATCCTTCTTTGTAGATGTGATACATCATCATACATATTGTCCAAAAGATCACAGACCTAGACATATATGTGCCTTAATGAAGCTTTGTGATGTGATGTGATGTGATGTGATTTTTAATGTAGCTTTAACAATACAATTTTTCTGTCATATCGCTATGATGTTTGCAGTGTGGCAGTTTATAGTGATGTCTAGCACTGGGGCATCATGCTGCAGACATGTAGCATGATGTCCCACCCAGTCACATTATCCTGACACCAGGCCGACAAGTCCTAACACTAAGCTTCTAATGCTGAGCGTCAAGCGAGGCAGCTGTTAGTACCATTTTGTAAGTCTTTGGTATGACTTGACCAGGGATCGAACCCATGACCTCCCGCATCTGAAGCGGGCGCTCTAACCACTAGGCAACTGGAGCGGTTAATGTAGCATTGTTTGGACAGCACACATTTTATTTATAATGGGCAGTTTTACGAACAGAAACAGGGAGAGGCAATGGGGTCTCCAGTCTCACCAAAGGCAGTTGTCAATTTATACATGGAGTTATTTTAGAAAAGGGCATTGAAATTAATGAAGAACCGACCATCAATTTGGTTTGGATTTGTTGATGATACCTTGACTAAAGTATGTGAGTATAATGTAAGCCAACTACAGTATGCTCTTTTATAACACGAATTTGGATACAACACGATTGTAGTGTGGCTCCTGAAATTTCATATACGTTAAGTTTTCTCACACAATAAAAATTTGTTTCTTTCTTAAAGAGTGTGAAAAGTAACATGTAAAAAGTTTATTATCATTCTTGTGGAATAGATCATGTATGAATTCTAATATAGGATGATCATGGCATGGTTCCTGCAATTTCATATACATGTATTCTTCTTATACCAGGAAAAAAGTTTTTTTCTTCTTAAGATCATGAAAAAACATGAGTAAAAAGTTTATTCAGTGATCATGCTGGTTTCACCAATGTTACAAATTCTGATTTATATTCCTTACTGGCAACAAATTATACCATCTGGTAAATGTTTTACCAAACTTGGCTGTTTAAACTTGTATATATACAACCTTGGGTTTGGAGTGAAGAAATTCAGAGGCATTATGAAAGGAAGCTACAAATTTTTATAAAATGCACTGGAATTTATCTATTGTTAGATAAAAAAATTTTTGTTGATATTGACCAACCATCTTAACAGTGAATTGTTATATCATAATCTGCTTATTCTGACATCTGGCCTGAATACTGTATGCTGTGAGATCTAGTTATTTTAAAAAAAAACAAACATTTCTATTAGCAAAGATAAATCAGACAAGGCACTATTTCATAATGGATCTTTCAGATGAAACTGTTGGCTTATTGGCCACTCACCACTCACTAGTAAATAATATAATTATCATGACTGACCTCTTATGTGGATGGAAAATAAAATTCCTCTTCTTTTCACTCACAGACTTAAATGCCTCATGAACACTCATATTTTCTCTAGTATCAGAACAGAACTGAACACCTGTGTATTCATCATCTGCTGGCCTTTTCTTTAATAAAAGTTCTGATGCATGCATGGAAGGCAGCATCACTATACCACCAGAAATGTGAAGAAACAAACTCCAACCCATCCCCAAAAAAACCATGAGATCTACTTGTTGGTCTTCTTTTGCTACTGGGACTAGATACAATCAACCAACTTTTGAAAGCAGAAAAAATAACTGCTACAATCAACCAAAATATTGGCTAATTCCTTGTGTTTTTAATCTGTTTCCAGAAAAATAAACTTGCTGAAACTTCAAAGGAAATTGATCACCACTGAAGCACCGATCAATCTGTATAAATATTAAGCAAATGGAAAAAGAAAATTAAATCAGTGTTCTACAATATTATTTAATGTTGGCACCACAATAAGAAACAAACATCTGTTTGGTCTTCCAAAGGTGTCCTTTAGCAATAATACATGCACCCTTCATCATAGGAAGCCAGGTACAATCTTCAAAAAACAAACAACCTTTCATCAAAGGTAATCAGCCAAAAATTGTGAATTATTAAGATATCTGAATATGGGAAATACCAATGATCATAATCCTATGGTTATTTTACTTTCTTCTGTTTCATTTTTCACACACCTAATGTAACAAAACAGTGACACAGACTGGAAATGTTCTTTTCATGACAACATAATATACTGAATTGCTATAGTCTCATATGCACTATAGAACCATGGAACATCTGAAGATAATTTATTAACTTGTCGAGCTTTTTAAAATTTGACCAATTTTCTTTAAAATTCTGCAATAGCAGTTTTATATTTAGTAATAAAATATGCTTTGCATTTATTTAAACTGTTTAAAAAAGAAATACCATGTTTATTCTCAATGATTATATTTGACAATATTGTTTTAGGCCACATTTGTTGTAGGTGATACAAATTTAAAACTTTTTTCAAACACTGAATCTGTCCTGATCCTGACAAAGTCTAAATTCTCTTTCTATTTTTTTTTATTTGGCAAAAGTATTTTTAAAAAAGTCTCCAAGATATTATGATGGGTTTTTTTAAATTGAGAAAAAGCAGGCTTAATCATTCCTCCATGGAAGTTGATCATGGCAGAGTTTTGGATACCGAGTCTGAATTGCTTAAAACACTATGCTAGAGAGTTTGGAGACGAAAAGGCTGTGAATAGCTTATCTATGTCAGTGGAGAAAAATGTATGCTGATACAGTCCTAATATCACCAGATAAAAATGGTGGATGGGATATAAGATTGTGTAGTCAAAACTGTTGCATTTACAAACTGCCTGAAAGAAGGTTCAGAAGTTCAAATATCATCTCAATCCTTTGACTTTTGATTTAGAATCAGTTTAATTTCTAGCATGCTATCTTCCAGAGCAAAATTTATTTTATGGCTCCTATGTGATATTCCTTTCAGCTATCGTAAACTACAAATAAGTAAAAAAATAATTGTCTAGAAATACATGGATATCATTAATTATAATTTACAATTCCTGAGAAAATATCATTAAGTCAGCTATTTGTATACAGACAACTGCAGTCAGATTTTCAATCAAATCAATAGGGATTTAAGTGTTAGACTGGTTGCCTGATATCCAATTTGTTGCTTTTATGATAAATACTAAAACAAATGATGGAGAATAAGAATGTTGTTAAAACCTAAAATATAATCACTTGAGTCAAATGCTGTAAATCTCTAACATTTCCACAAGCATAACATTTTCAGAATTTAACAAAACTCAATTTGAAGGAGAGTAGTGGCTAGAATATGCATAGCATTTCCTGAATACTTCAGGACTAAATTTAAGAAGAAAAGTTACATGTAGAATAGTTGACAGAACATATGCTTATTGCAAAGAAAATATTGGCAAGCTATGTTGCTACAAGCAACAATCAGCAAATTTTCCAAATATTCATTGCACAAAAATTCTATATGACTTACATAAGCCAGTGTCAGTAGCAAGTGATTCCAGGTGGAAAACACTAGTTGAAAATTTATACCAGGTGTCATAAATGTCTAATATAACTGCATAGTTTTTTGCAGTCTCCAATGTTACCCCTGCAATATGCATTATGATGTATTCTGTATGACTTTCAACAACTTTAAAACAAATCTTACCAGTTAACAAATAAAAACTCCAGCACTGATGCCAGAAAAGTCTTGTGTCTTAACATCCTTAAGAATGACTCAAGATAAAATATTCAAATTGATTGCCATCATGATACAAACAAAAAATATATGTTAAAGTTTACGGGATTAGTGAGGTTCACAGGATTAATAGTTTTCTTCAATGGGAACTTCTCAAATTTATTCAGGTTACCATGACAATGCATTAAAATATACTTATTGACCAATCAAACTTCAGTTGAAGCCAAGTGTATCAAATGATCAAAAAAGTGCAGTGTCGCACCAATTACATGTATACCCAGCAAACATAGTGACAATGCAAGTTACAATTGCAGAAATTTAAAGAAGTGAAAATATGCAAAAAAACATGGTTATATGAATAAATTTATCCAAAATTTAACTCTGAACCTCATACATTTTTAACATAAAACAGCAAATAAACTAATGTCTACATGCAAACCTTGAAATATGTCCATACAACATAATTAGATGTCTAAACCCAAACAATGTAACTGAAAAGAAGGATGAAAGTTAAAAATCATACAGCAGCTATAACTCTAGTCTGATAAATCATTCCCCAATTATCCTGATTAATGATTTGATAGCCTGATATCACCTGTTCATTAAAACGTACAATTTTGATGCATAGAAATCTTTCTGGGACACACCTGCATGCAGTTTAGACCAGGGGTTAGCAACCCATGTCAAGTCAAGAGATTTTGTGTGGCACTTTAAGGGTAGCCAAAAATCTTGATTTTAACAGGTTTGTTCTCTTACTGGTGGAACGTACTCCTTTGTTTTGTAAGTGTAAAATAGGTTCCCAATCCATGGTTTTATAAGTGGCATGCAATGTAAATTAGGTTTCTGACCAAATGCTTACCAGCATTTGGTACTATCCATATGTAGCACAAAATTCAAGATGGCCACAGGACATAGGCTTGTGTCATCAAAGGATTTGATCTTGGAAATATTCTGTCAATACTGCCAAAAGGAACTTTCAGCCAGTGGCAGCTCATAAGATGTAAGAAATACAGGTAAATATTTAAAATGTACACTGACATGTTGTGGACAGTTTTACTGCAAGTGATAGTTTTTATGAATGAGTGATATCAGAACAACAAATCATCCATCAGTATCAGCAGAGATTTGGGGGAATGATTTACTGGACTGTAATTTAAACTCAGTTAAATTCTTTACAGAGAAAAAAATACAAATCAAAATTATCCAAGTTCATTTTGATTTGAAGCTTTATACCAGATACTGTTTCAATCCATCAATTTCTTTAAAAGCTTTTTTTGGACAAAACAATATTCTAGATGCAGAGGTACATTTCTGAATAAAATAAATGCTATAACTTGATCATATTTTAATAGAAAAATGTAAAAGTCAAGCTTTTAAATCTAAAGTCTCATTACAAATTTGACTTCAGTCTATTTAGGCCTTTAAAAATTAATGAAGCAAGATAAATTTGTGAAGTATGAATACTGGATAAATACAGTGTGAATGCACACTATTCGTCCTCTCTATATACACTTGCTTATAAGTCTAATGGCAAACTACACTGATTCAGGTCTGCCAATGCAAAATGTGACAGTAGAACTGGGTCTGTGCATTTTGTAAGGAGTCACTGGCAGAGCCAACAACAAAGATCAAGATCTTCCAGTGCATTATGGGATAGCAGATCAAGGTCAATGTTCTTAGCAATTGGACTGGACTTAAAAGTAAGCAGACATGGTAATATTGTAAAAGCTGTTTAATAGTTACTTTGATGAAAACTAAGCACACACAGGCCTTCAGGTATTTATTACTTAAGCACACATACATACATACATACATACATACATACATACATACATACATACATACATACATACATACATACATACATACATACATACATACATACATACATACATACATACATACATACATACATACATACATACATACATACATACATACATACATACATATATATATATATATATATATATATATATATATATATATATATATATATGTGTGTGTGTGTGTGTGTGTGTGTGTGTGTGTGTATGTGTGTGTGTGTGTAACACAAAACATCTAATTTGATTACTGGTTGATTATATAATCCATTTCTAATTAAATGACATGCATTATGGGTATTTTTTTTAATTTCTGTATTAATTAGGCCTCATTTTCTTGTTATCTTTCCTTTCCTTAAACAGCCATTGCTGCTCAAACTGTCGATAGGCATGAAATTTGAACATTTATACACAGTTATAATGTGATACAATTCACTATCAAAAAATTGACATAAAGAAATATAAGCATACAACTTCTTTTGAAGAAAGTATGCCCTTATTATCCACATTTTACAGGATATGGCTGGTGCATTTTTCAAATGTTATACAAGTGAAAACTGTATCTCACTACTGTGCATTTTACAACAGACCATATAAATCAAACCATAAAACAGCAAAATAATCAGGATAATGCAGCACATAAAAAAATTAACCAAAATCAAAGATGATGTATGGGTCACAGTGACCAACTTTTGTTATAAGAGTATTGTACTCATGCATCTCCTCCTTGCTGTATTTATTATTCTAGAACATAACAGCAGGTATACACTGTACAAGAAAACTGAACTAAATCAAACAACTC
This sequence comes from Potamilus streckersoni, assembly GCA_016746295.1. NCBI lineage: Eukaryota > Metazoa > Mollusca > Bivalvia > Unionida > Unionidae > Potamilus > Potamilus streckersoni. The sequence goes on from JAEAOA010001970.1 coordinate 3,875,285, forward strand.
TATTTGTACAGATGCCAATGCAGGCACTGACATGACACCAAATGATTGTGGTAGTACATTACTTATCCTCAGGCCAAATATAACATGGGTACAGTGATATGTGACTCAAATTCATCAAGTCTCATAGCAATCCACACAAAGCTGTGAGATTAACTGTGCTCAAAAGAGTCTGACATATCTGTGTTCAAATAAAAATTATTTGCAGTGTTCAGGTGATGACCAATGGTGCAAAATTTTGTAGAGATATTTTTGCAGTGCATTCTGTTGTGGTCACTGTGACACAACAATTAAGTTTGACATATGGGCTAGACTTAATATATTGATGACTGCGAGGATGGGATCTGTTCTGTGAGAGGCATAAATTTAATTTTAATCACAGGTCCATTCAATAATGGTCCAACATATTTCAATGTATGGTTAAGGTTTGGGAATGACAGTTCTGTGACAAACCAGAGCAAAATTTTTGAGAAATCTTGAGCCATTTCAAACAGGTGTCATAAAATTATATTTTCTAGAATTTTTATTAATAAAGCAGACTAGAGAGGAGTATTCTAACTTTGATGGGAGTGTAAAAATTTTTGGTAGTTAGAGAAAGTAATCCTTACTGGCTAAGCTAAATGATAGTGTGTGTGTTCCCAGATGGAATTCAGCTCTCCCTCAAGAAATTACAGTCTCAATTCTGAGAGAAGCCAGAATTTAACTCTGCAAGGAATTAATAAGTAATTTTTCTCATAATATAAATTGTCCAAGGAAGGAGGTCTGGAAATTTGGGAAACCCAGAGCCAGAGAAGAGACAGGGAATTCTCTGATGATAAGCAAGCAAGGCCCCTGGAAGGCACAAAGATATCATCTCAATTGCATACAATATGTTCACTGATGTAAGTATGTAATTATTTGTTGAGTTTATTCATTTTAAATTCATACTTCAACTTTTTCTTGAGTTCAGAAAATAACTGTTCATTCATAGTTTGGAATGTTATATGATTCAGGTATTGTAAGAATGTCATACAATATTTTGCTGGTGTGAATGCATGCAACAGAAATCATGTATCATAGGAATTTCATGCATTTCTTCTGATTTTAATGATGAGAAGTAAATTATCTGTCTTAAATAATTTGTATCATGCATTCTGAGAATGAAGTCCATTAATTCATATATAATTAAGTTGTGAATTCTTTTCAACTTGTGCTAGTATTAGGAACATGTGCTGACTGACGAACTCAACTTGTAATTTATAGCCCCCAGCAAGTTGTGAAGATTTATCTAAGAGGTTTATATCATGATTATCAATTATCAGCTATGAATGCAACTAGCAGCTAAAATAAGGTCAATTTATGATTCTATAGCAGTATTAGGTTTCAAATTGACCATAACAGCTTGGTTCAAGCAACTGTAGTAAGACAATATCTGATATAAAAGAGTGGCAGTATTGTTGATCCATGGAGAAGAAAAAACTTGACACATATTTAGGTTGGGTTTTATATTTATTTGAAGGAAATAGCTCCATACCTGTACTGCACAGTGGAAAAGCCCAATCAAGATGGTTGATGCCCCAAATATGCCAGAGTGATAGGGGGAAGGAATCAACAATGATCTGGAAAAAACTGGATATCTTTGCTAAGATCACTGTTATTTAATCCATTAATTTCATATTTTATTTTATTTGTTCTTGATCTGGGCAATAAGACCTTCAATCATCTCTTAGATAATGATGACACCATAATGAGTGGGGATCTCTCATCATACCTAGATTAATGACACCATGATATTTACAAATATCCATGATAATCCATCAAAAAGAGGCTTAAGTGGACCTGCAATTGTTCACTTATCTGACATTTGCTTAATAGACAAATGCAAGAGCAGTTGGCCAAAAATCTTGGTCAGAAGGATGCTTTCTGCAGATATTTCTTCCAATGCCTGATTTCATATGGGAAAATACTGTTTCAATGTTATTCTATTTTGAATCTTCATCAACATACAATGGCATATAAGTGACAGATGTCCGATACTGAAAAAATGATATGATATGCCAGATGCTCATGTTAAAGTGTTCATGCTGCTGAGTGGCTTTTGTGATAGAGCTCTTTATATATTTTTGTATTTTTAGTAATGTTGTCATATTCAATGGCTGATGGGTATTATTTGTATAAGCATTAAAGCCCTTTATGTCAGTGTTTTCTGTCAAATCTGATCAAATTATGTTTAGCAATTTTTGAAAGAAGCAATTTAATAGTTATTCTGACTTTAGTATTAGTGGCCATGTTTGATGCTAGACTTGCATCATTTGTAAGAATCTAAATACCCTTCAAGCCAGGATACATTCTGACAAGTTTGGTCCAATTCTGCAGAGAAGTCATTGAAACACAATTCTCAAAAGATGCTATTTTGAAATCAGTCATCAATACAATGTTTAGACTTGCATAAAAAATAACTTCAAAGATTGACAAAGATAAGGTCTTTAGTAAGACTACCACTATATTCTCACAAAATCACGATGTTGTCAAGTTTTGGGAAAGAAACCATACACTTTAACATGTCTGTAATTTCATCAAATTTAATCCATGCATGTTATCAAACATTGATATTGGGATTCATGAACTGTGAATAATATATCATTCTGGATTTTCAGACAATTTTTAACATAAACATGGATAATATTAATCGAATACAGATCTGTTTAGAAGCTGCATTTAAGCATGAAAAATGAAAGAAACAAGTGTTGATGGTACAAACAATTGCAACATGCACACTAATCCCCATGCATAACACTTACAAGTCGAGATATTTCTGTTGAGGATCCCAGATAACAAGCTTTGAATATTTTATGCCTATACCAGTACATTTGAAAATAAAATAAGCTGCATGCCATCATTTGATATAATTTGCATGCAATTTGATGCTTAACAGCATGCAACAAGCACTTTGTGAGCAGATGCAACATGCTTACTTAATGCCAGCCAGTGACAGATTATAACATGAAAATGTGATATACCTGATTCAGATACTTGATCAATGTCAGCACTGGATGGTGCTGAAGAAACCAGTTGTGAAGGTGAAGCGATGCTGGCAGATTTATATTTATGGCCAGCATTAGCTTCTATAGATCCCACAAATTTACATTCTGTGGCTTGTATATTTGTAACTGGTTCTTCAACGGTGTGAAGGTCCTCTTGGATATCCATTGATTGTGTGCTGTACTGATACTGATGATGCTGTCCCAGCTTAATAGACTGGGATGCAGATTTTCTTTTCATGGGTATACTCAGGTTTGGAGTGTTTTGGCACTCTTCAGCCTTTGTCTGATTTGGAGTGTTTTGGAACTCTTCAGTCTTTGTCTGATTTGGAGTGTTTTGGAACTCTTCAGTCTTTGTCTGATTTGGAGTGTTTTGGAACTCTTCAGCCACTGTCTGATTTGGAGTGTTTTGTTTCCTTTCAGCCACTGTTTGGTTTGGAGTGTTTTGACACTCTTCAGCCACTGTTTGGTTTGGAGTGTTTTGGCACTCTTCAGCCACTGTCTGGTTTGGAGTGTTTTGGTGCATCTTATTTATATTAGGGAGTGACAATTTTTTGTGTGCACCTATTTTACTTGCAGATTTAGCAGCAGATGCTAGAGCTGAGCTATAACCTGAGGATTCAGCATCTAGGTTTTAGGCATAAAAGAAAAAAATATAGATTAAGATTTCACTTGTAAGTTAAATACCTGTGTTCTATTAATCTTTAGAAAAATAATCAAGTTTGAGATACTGCATCTTTCTTAGTAATCAGTTTCCTGGAAATATGTACCACCTATCTCATTTGGCAGGATCACACTCAAAGATAGCACCATCCATTTTTCAAAATTCCCAGAAAAATACAAAGATCTCCAGAAACAGGCCCATCCCTTCAATAGTTTGTGCCCATTTTTGTGTTTGTTTTGTGACAAGTACCTGATACATTTTTTTGTGACTAACTCTGAGAATTTCTGAAATATTAAATTGTAATTTTATTCTTTTTTTCAAATTATTCTTTAAGTTTATTTGATAATTATCATCAACTATTATATAATTTATTGCACCTTGCTATTTTCAATTTGATCTTACCTGCTCTTTGATCTTTTCAGTTTCACTCACAGTTCTAGATAAGCTGCATATCTACATATTTTAGGCAAACAAATGGACTAAATGCATGAAGAAATGTTTAAATGCATCAAAGCCATGAAAAGTATTTTAATTTAAATCACAGAGTCAAAAGATGTTCCTTCTGCCACTATAAAGCACAGTAATGTTTTATCATGGCATATTCAATCGACTATCCTTCCAGAAGTTCTAAATGTTTAATAGCATCTTGAAAACACACAGAAACATACAATCAAATGCACCCTGATTTAGTCTTGATTAGTATCTCATTTTATGCATTCTAAAGCTAAGATTAACATATGTATAATTAAGACTCAGTTTGTTAATGTTTGTTTTTGCAGTATCAACAAAATAGGCAATCAAATGTTTAAAACAAAACACAATTAGTTCCAACCACAAAGAGTCAAATACCCAATTCATTAAACTTTTATTTGTTATGGTCTTTACTAATAATTAATATGTGTTGGAAATCTACTGAAAGTTCATGTCTGATCATCAGTTTCTAATGATCGATCAATAATTGATTAATAATCAATTAATTTGTCCATATGATGTCTTGGTAAAACATAGATATTTTATTTTTTTCTAAAAATGAAGTTTGAAACAATGGCGATGGTGCAGAACTGAACCTGGACTTAAATCTATCACATAAATTATAATTAAGTGGTCAGTTAACTGAAAGTGTTTAATTCTTGGCCAGACTGCAACAGAGCTATTAAGTACACTCATTAGTTATCAGACAAGAACTATGGGGCTATCATCCAAGAAATATGTAAAGTACACTAAACAATGATCATGAATCTCAATTATTGAACTTTTTTGCTGGTTGGGTCTTTAAATCCATAGTATGAAAAAAGCAAAGCAGGTAGTCTAGTCATTAAATTTTGCAGTCTAGATTATCATTCATAAAATTTGGTAGTCCAGATCATTCATCAAATCTGGTAGTCTAGATCATCATTCATCAAATTTGGTAGCGCAGATCATCATTCATCAAATCTGGTAGTCTAGATCATCATTCATCAAATTCGGTAGCGCAGATCATCATTCATCAAATATAGTAGTCTAGATCATCATTCATCAAATTTAATAGTCTTCATTAAACAAATTTGGTTGCCTAGATCATCATTCATCAAATTTGGTAGTATAGATCATTCATCAAATCTGGTAGTCTAGATCATCATTCATCAAATCTGGTAGTCTAGATCATCATTCATCAAATTTAATAGTCTTCATTAAACAAATTTGGTTGCCTAGATCATCATTCATCAAATTTGGTTGTCTATATCATCATTAATCAAATTCAGTAGCGCAGATCATCATTAAACAAATTTGGTAGCCTAGATCATCATTCATCAAATTTGATTGTCTATATCATCATTAATCAAATTCAGTAGCGCAGATCATCATTAAACAAATTTGGTAGCCTAGATCATCATTCATCAAATATGGTTGTCTATTTCATCATACATCAAACTTAGTAGTCTTCATTAAACAAATTTGGTTGCCTAGATCATCATTCATCAAATTTAGTTGTTTATTTCATTATTCATCAAATTTGGTAGCCCAGATCATCATTCATCAAATGTGGTAGTCTTCATTAATTAAATTTGGTAGTCTAAATAATCATTAATCAAAAGTTCAACCTCTGCATCTTCTACAATATCTTCATTAGAGACAATGATTTATACACATTTGACATGACAAAATGCCTTAGTGTTATTTAAATATCTTTACTTCTGTACTAAAACTGTTACCGGGTCACATTTTAAATGAAGGGAGATTTAACTGGAAGGAATTGGAAGGGTTCTCTCCAGAAATGTGGTGAGCCACATACTTTGGAAAAAACTGACCATTTTAAATTGTTTCCTAATAAGAAGAATTTAATGTAAACAAATGCAGAAATGTATTGGATAGGCCAGCTTCACACTCTTTATTTAGTAGGGATCTAGTCCAAGCTGGTTGGAAATTTTCTATTAAAATTTTTCCATTAATTTCACTTGATATTTTCTCAATGTAGTCCATTTTCAAAAATTTTACATCATCTGGATTTATTGATGATGTATTAAAACATCAGATTAATGTGTAGATTCATTGAAAATTCAACATGATACCCAACAGTCAAATAGGAACAAGACAAATGTGTCTCATGTAGCCAAAAAAAGGCAAGTGTGATGACATTCAATGTGAACCTGTGACTAAATGTTTGAACTGGAAACTGAATATTCTTTCAGCAATATGCACCAAGAATGAAATAGTATTTCACAAAATTCATCACAGAGGAAACTGTGAAATATTCATGCATATTTGATTACCTTTATATTCCTCGAAAGCTGGCTTGCTGGCCTTCTTTTTCAGCTTTTTCTCATCTTTAGGTGACAAAAGGGGGACAACACTCTTTTTAATTTGCTGACTAGAGGCTCTAACGTTGTCTCCCCTACCTAGATAGAAATTGTATGTATGTATGTATGTATGTATGTATGTATGTATGTATGTATGTATATATATATATATATATATATATATATATATATATATATATATATATATATATATATATATATATATATATATATATATATATTAAAAAATGGATATATTTTATCAAAGTTTTTCTCATTACCATGTAATATTCAAGTATTACCGGTTAATGACATTGATATTCTGCTAAATTTCATGATAATATAAACTGAAATAACAACAATGAGCAATTTTACATTCTTCATAAAAGATATTTATGTTCTTATCATCTCATTGCACGAAATAGGAATTGTACAAGACGAAACAAAAGTATAAGACATGGTGTCCAGGACCTGCATGTTTAGCCACAATCATAGCATTGAAATGAATCATGACCCTAAGGGTAAAAGGGGAGACTGAGCATGTCACTGAATGAACTGAAATAGCATCATAATGATTCATTCAGTGTAGGAACAAAATCCATCAAGAGGTTTAGGAAATATAAGGAAATAAAACTTCTCTTTTTCTTTAACCATACCATAATGGAAATGGTATATGATTGTAACCCTGACTACAAAATCAAAGGGGCAGGATTAATTATCTTACCTTCATTATGATTCATCTCACATCTTTAGAAAATCTATCGAGGGGTTTAGAAAATATGTGCAAATGAAAAATTTAACCTAAACTTTAACAAGCTATTGATGCTGATATCTGTGCTACCGGAAAAGTGAAATGTCTTGCAAATATTGTACAAATTTTTTTAAATATAAACTTTAAATTACCTTTCTGTCTTTTGCTGGGCTCTGAAACAATCAAATATTGCTCATTAAAAAACAATCAAATATTGCTCATTAATAGGTATGACTTACAAAAGAGTCTATAGTCTTAACCATTTCACTTGATCTTTTTGTTGTAAAATATTTACATACATGTAAGAATATATGAATCCATCTTGCAAATACAACAGTGACACATTGCAGATAATGAATTTAATATTTTATTGCTTTGAAAAGGTGAATACCAAGTACTTATCTAAAAAAGGAAAGGATAATAACATTCTGTAGAATGAAGAATTTCTTACAGTAATACTATAATGCAAGCTTCCAATATGACTTATTATAGTCCATTATCACTCACTTTCATTGGTCCTTGAAGAGAAAATTCAATATACATAAAACAGATTAATTCCATTCAGAACTTGGATGGTATCATTTAATATGTGACTAATTTTGAAGTAAAAAAATTTTATTAAGTACATGCACCATAATAAATAAATCACTATTTAGTAGTATATTGTACAATAACAAAAATAACAGATATTAATCAGAATGTTTGAGGAAAGTATGCATTTTTAGAAGCAATTATTCAATTAACAAACATTAAAACAGAGTGACACAAATAAGCATTGGACACAGTGAAATATTATATCAGGCATGTTCAACCTACATCCCATGGGCTGGATCCATCTTGTATTATCTGCTTTTTTACATTATTGGGTTTGGTTTAATAATCGCATTCTCCAGCCCACACCCTGGAGGAAGTTGTACATGCCTGTCATATACAGACAGTTTCATTTTACTGACATTGAATGATCAGTTTTACTTCAATCAAAACACAGTTCAGTCTAACCTCCAATTCAAGGTTCTGAGATATGGAGTACGAGATAATTACTGCAATGTCTATAGTTGTTTTTTTTGCTTTCTATTAAAACCATCTACAGTAATTTGCTTTCATGCTGTTAATCGAGAAAGATTCTAAATATTGTTATGTTGTAAATCTTCATAAAGGGAATAGAGCACTCTTACAAAAAATTTCTTGCTTAGGAATCTTAGCTATAAAATATAACATTTTTTCTATTACTAGTTATTTTCAGTTACCAAATGCTCAAAAAATGTAGAATAATATACTAGGACAATGGTTCCCCAACTGTGAGCCATGGATCCCCAAGGGGCAACGGTGCTAATCCAAAGGGTATGTGACTGATTACTGAGTAATATGTCTTGTACACATACTAGTACTTTTCCAATGTATGTACATGTATTTATTGTTATGATAAATAGAATGTGAATTCATTTACAATGGTTACTGAGTTCACAATAGTTTTTTTTGTCACAATGTTTTTTCTCAACTAATGTTGCCAGAACTACAACTATAAACATATGGGTGGGGGTCTGCAAAATTTTCTGAAGCTAAGAAGTCCCCATATTCAAAAAGGTTGGTAACCACAGAACTAGGCTAAACTGCTTTCAGTGTTATAGTAAACATTATTTTCAAGATAGACTGAAAACTCCACTTCTACAACAATGGCATATATTAATCTCTTCTGTTGAAAAGAATCCTTTTTGGGTGCATCTCACTGTCACTGACCCTAATATCCAGACACTAAAAAGTACTTCTCTCTCTCTCTCTCTCTCTCTCTCTCTCTCTCTCTCTCTCTCTCTCTCTCTCTCTCTCTCTCTCTCTCTCTCTCTCTCTCTCTCTCTCTCTCTCTCTCTCTCTCTCTCTCTCTCTCTCTCTCTCTCTCTCTCTCTCTCCAATAATTCATGTACTAACAAAATTATCACATTTTCCAAATATTGTAATAAAAAAATAATAACTTTATTTTCACAAACACATATCAATGATCATGGCAAGTACAATATCTAAGTAGGTCAACCATGTTGCATTATACTTTTGTTTGTTTATTTAGGAAAATAAACTCCAAAACATCAAAAACCAAAGAAAACACCACAACATATTTATGATAACGTTTTAATGTTGTTGTGCATAAAAAGAATACTAGTTATGGTGTTTGTTTTTCTTATTGTTTATAAACTGAATGATAGTCTATTCATTGTGCACATGTACTGACACTGATGATAAGTGTGGGTGAAAACTGTTATTATAAATGCAACCCATTCTAAGACTAATATCGTTTCATAACATAAAGAATAGCTTTGATGACAGAATTTATCATCCAAATAATACACATCTATCGTTTCATAACATAAAGACAAACAATGGATTATTGTTCAAATATATGGGAAAACTGTGCTAAATCTCAGCTTGACAGCTTTCATAAACTTCAGAAAGGAGCAGCACACATAGTTTTAGACGCATCTATTTATTATCCCTCAAAAGCATTGTTTACCTCAAATGGTTCACAATATATGAAAGGATAGATTTTCACATGACAGTTCTTGTATATAAATATCTACATGGAACTGCACCAGAGTATCTTCAGGACTTATTCAGGCCTTTTTCATAACAATACCAGTTGGAATCAATATCATATGGAAATATTATAGCATCCAAACCAAGAACTGAGCAATTTAAAGAGAGCTTCCAATACTCTGGTACAGTTCTGTGGAACAAGCTTCCTCTACATGTAAAATCTGCTGAAAATATTAGAGTATTTAAGAAGAGATATCATGAGCATATATGTGTTTCTAATAGATAATGTAATTTTTTATTTTAATACTAAACAGCCTAAAATAAACAGTAATTATTGCTATCTTTCATATAATGTGCATTGTTATATTCTCCTTAAAAAGGCCTCAAAGGAGAATAGTTCATGACTAATGAGCCACCATCTATAAATAAAGTATTATTATTATTATTATTATTATTATTATTATTATTATTATTATTATTATTATTATTATTAAATATTAAATATATATTTAAGCACTTTGTATTAGAATTGATGAGCAACAATGCTTTATTTCCCTTTGTGCACTCATCATAGGTAGAAGCCTGCAATCACATGTAAGCTTGATGTAACTTGGATGACCATTCATGCCAAGTAATTTACTTCTACCAACTGTCACAATATGAAAACCAAGTGATTTACTTCTACCAACTGTCACAATATGAAAGCCAAGTGATTTACTTCTACCAACTGTCACAATATGAAAACCAAGTGATTTACTTCTACCAACTGTCACAATATGAAAGCCAAGTGATTTACTTCTACCAACTGTCACAATATGAAAGCCAAGGGAGTTACTTCTACCAACTGTCATAATATGAAAGCCAAGTAATTTACTACTTATTTCTACCAACTGTTACAATATGAAATATTGTTTTTCCATTATCATTACCTTTAAAAAGCTTGTGCTTTATTTTTCTTAGGAGTCATTTTGCTGTTTGCTGTGGGGTGCGTCAGCTGTTTTTATTGTTGCATATTGACCATTTGATAATTAGGATTGTCAAATAGGTTATGCAGCCTGAGATTCACCATTAAATAAGCAGGTTTTGAGTACAATTAAAACATACATCAGTTTATGTTCCAAAATATAAAGAAAATTTTTTCATCAGATCCAAAAATGCAAAAAGATATTTTGAGGAGCATTGATAATTTTTGTACTATTTAAAATTATTACAATTTAAAAGATATGGTGTCTTGAAAACTGGATGGTCTGACTATATTAGTTAATTACAGAGGTGTCCATTGGAGATACACAGCAATACTTCTGGTTTGGATGGGTTTAGCCTATTTAATGTGTTTTGCCTTGCAGTTTCAAAAATTATGACAACCAGAAGAATTTGTGAAGTCAGAAATACCATATTTCTACAAAATCCAATGAAATTGTAAGACCTGTGTATCCTTACCTTCCAATTTAGCAGAATTGTCAACTGTTGGTAGATTTGTTGGCATTGAGAATACCTTGCCATTACCACTTACTGGTTGTATTATTTTACTTTGGTACCTATTAATAACTGGTACTTGCGTGTGTGGATGTAATCCTGATGTGAAGCATTAAAAGAAAATGGTGATAATTAAAAAAAATCAATTCCAAAAGAAAAAAAAAATCAAATTTACAAGTTTATTTCTTCAGATCAGTGTAACTGAAAACAATTGCTTGATTTCTTCAGATCCATATTTCTACTACAAGAAAGTCAGCTATGATTAACAGTTGTAGGCATACACTTTGATCAAAATTATTTGTAAAAATGATGACACTAATAAAATATCACTAATTCTATAAATGGTTTTCTTTCATTGAAAAATTAATCATACCTTCAGGTATATTGAGAAATTCTTGTGGCTTTTGAAAACATGTTAGAATAAATTTGTGTAAATGCATGGATATCAAATTTGTGTAAATGCATGGATATCACATTTGTGTAAATGAATGGATATCAAATTTGTGTAAATGCATGGATATCAAATTTGTGTAAATGAATGGATATCAAATTTGTGTAAATGAATGGATATCAAATTTGTGTAAATGCATGGATATCAAATTTGTGTAAATGCATGGATATCAAATTTGTGTAAATGAATGGATATCTAATTTGTGTAAATGCATGGATATCAAATTTGTGTAAATGCATGGATATCAAATTTGTGTAAATGCATGGATATCATAGTCCAATACAGTTTTATTTCTACAAAATTTGTTGAAAATATCTCATTTACTTTTCTTTAAGATACCTCAATTTTTCATTATAATCCAAATTTAAAGAGTGTTAATAGGCTGAAAAACACCTCAAATAATGGAAAACACTGGTCATGCTTTACAGTATCAAAAAGACATATGTGAGATACTGCAAATAACATTTTTTTTAACAACTAAACTTTTAGTGAATTAAGAGAGAAAAACATTGAGTTATTGCCATCAAGCATATATATTGCAAATATGAGAATTACAAAAATATTGCTGCAAAAATTCAGAATTTAAAACATTTTGAAATTTAATGATGACATAATATCATACAATGATTAGGTTTTGTTGAGTCCAATATACTCTTTTGTTAAGCTGTGAAATACTGGGATAATCAAAGAATTGGAATTTGATGAGGGAAATTATCTCCCTTTATTTAAAATGGGTAAATTTTATAAATATACAAGAGATTTAAAAATGAAATAAAGGTATGGCTAGTGACTACAACCTGCAAAATATCTGGGCATTCAGTTGATATTTGTGTTCATGACTTTCCAGAAATGAGTGTAAATCACAAACTCATGCAACCGATATGTGATCCTGGAAATATATTGTTAAAACAAAATGGAAATTAATTTGTTTTTCACAGCTCAATAAAATGATGTACTGAGCAAAACAAAAACCTCTAATTGTTTTATTATTTTCATTCTGTAAATCTAAACATATCCAAACATGAATATAATTTGCTTTGTAGAGTTGAACTCACTGTGAGGAAACCAAAACATCTTATTACTGTTGATAATGTGTAATCTGTTCAACCAATCAGAATTCTGAATAATTTTATGAAAGAAATCATGATTTACTGTACTTTCCCATATGAAATTTCTTATATTTAAGTTTCTATATTTTAGTTTGCAGTTTGAGATATGTGAGGAATGAAATAAAACCAAACAAATGGCATATTTTTGTTAAAATATATATATTGCACAAGCATGAATGGATAGTATATCCTGTAAGAAAGCATGCAGTGGTGTCAAATTTGCAGGAAAGACTCAACATTTGAACTTAAATCGGAAGGAAACAAAGAAGCTGGGAAATACTTGTCAGGAAGAGGGGTCAAACAAAGCTAGCATTTTTTTTTTTGTAAGAAATGAAATCCAGTCTGATAAGTGTATTTACTTTCTTTCTTTCTTTCTTTCTTTCTTTCTTTCTTTCTTTCTTTCTTTCTTTCTTTCTTTCTTTCTTTCTTTCTTTCTTCTTCTTCTTCTTCTTCTTCTTCTTATTATTACTATTATTATTATTTTTATTATTATTATTATTATTATTATTATTATTATTATTATTATTATTATTATGCTAAGTTTTGGGCACAAATGGAGGGTCACACAATTAGTTTTTAAATGGGAAAAAGTGTAACTACATTAATTAAAAGAAAATAGGTGCAAGATATATAGAATGTGCTGGGAATATTGTGAGTACTGTTATGAGAGAAAGTTAAGGTTACAATGTAGGTACACTTTTAATACTTTGAGAAATCAGGGAACTTTTTATGTTGTTCACTTACTCAGGAAGTCACCGTGTAGTATAATCCAAAAATATGAGTAATATCAGCAAATGTTTAAGGGAAACAGCAGTAAAGTGCCATAAACTAATAAAAGTTGTAAATTAATATAATATTCGTAAGTTTTACAAAGAGTATGTATGCACATGCAGTATGGGAAGCAAGTGTTGCGATCAAAGGCAGCTCTTTATTGAAAGGTTTATGGAGATGCAGATCCTTTCACAAAAGCACTATATTTTTGTTTTCACAAATATGCAGAAGACAGAGCTACCTTTTTCATGGATTGGATATTATCAAAGCAAGGAAGGTTATCATACACGGTCACTCTATATATGCTACCTGACACTGTTTTATTCAATACTCTTTCTGGCAGTTTAGTTTTCCCCAAGTTAGAAGAATTAGACAAAACTGGCTGTGATTTTCCTGTAGATGCTTGAAGAGTATCTGGTTGGGTAGGGGGCTGCTGTACTTTTGCTGGTGTTTCTGGCTTAGGTAATTGCTTTAAGTCAGCTCTTAATTCATCTTGCAAGGAAATAGGAGAAAAATGTATATTTAATCCATACATGTATTTCTAAAGAACTACTTATGTGTACATATAAATTTTGGCCAAAGTTTAGAACAAATCAAGATTTAATAATTAATAATTTTAATTATTAATTAATAATTTGATTTAATAATAGTTTTAAATAACATTTTATAAGTTTACAACTGCAATAAGACTAAAAAGCATATGCAACAAAAATTGTCCATTCTCAGTGCCGATCACTTGTAAAGTGAATGACTTCTGTCAGCTACCTCAGCACAGCAGACCCATGTCTCTGATTGGCTGCTAGCCAACCCAACCAGTCTGTCTGCTGAACTGACCTTGAACTAACCCACAAAAGGCTTTGACTGGAATCCATTATTTGTATAAACATTATTTAATTACAATAAACACCTAAAAAAGTATGCTGTATAATATGACTTATAATTAATGAATCTGCAAATTTCAATTATAATATAGATTTACTTTTTAAAAAAGAAAATTACTCCACTCAAATGTGCAAAGAAACACTGATCAAGTTTACTTAACTTGGACATGAATATCACATTAATATGGCTTGAGTCTTCTCCTCATAAATAAAAGATAACTTCTGATATTATCATAAGCAATAGGAACTCCTCTAAACCTTTCATCATGTACCCTGCTAACTGTGCAGATTTGTCATATACCTTGGTGTCATTAAAACTGTTTTAATATTAATAAAACTTCTATGCAATAGTACAGCTGAAATTCTACATCCAAACTGTATCTAGTTTGGGGAAATTTTACCATACGTCATTTTAAAACAATGAACTGTATATTTTAGTATCCAGGACTAGTTTAAAATGTAAAATAGTGATATCTATTGCAAAAAATGTGGATACCAGTAACAGTGCAGTGGATAAAAATCTGAATGTTGTAGATGAGTTCATAATGGCATCAAGATGCTGGCATATTCAGCCTTTACCATTTTCAAAAACAAACATGCATGTTTATTATAACATGTTTACCATAATAAATATGTGAAAATGTCCTAATGTTTTTTTTTATAATTTTTTTTGGTGGGGAAAAAAGCAGCAAATATTTAACTTTGTCAAAATGTTGGGTATAAAACTGTACAAATAAGTGCTAATTAGTAAAATAAATTAAATATGTTTAACTTTCCAATATCATAGAGGCAAGAAAATTTAAGAATGCTGGAATTTTGCCATATACCTTGTATTCTAGCCTCTGTTAAATAATGGAGACAGATCAACAAATACTGGCACTGATTTGGTAGAGATTTTTCAAGATTTTAGTGGTTCCCCCTCTTATAAGACCACCTTTTCTGCAGCAGGAAAGTGATCTTTTAATGGGGATAACCTTTCCAGAGTGGGAGCACATAGATATGAGTAATACTTACATATAAGTCAACAATGCATATATAACTTTTAAACACCTAATACTTTCATTTAAAAATCACATGCATGTTATGGAATTCATGTGAAACAACTTATAATAATGCTTTGTAAATTAACTATTAATAACCATATATCACAGTGCATTTAAAAAGCTAGGAGATAAAATCAATGTACAAACATCTGACTTTAAATATCATTCTCTGTTAGGATTTCTTGGGCTGATGTCACGATAATGTGACTGGATGGGACATAATGCTACATGTTTGCACCATGATGCTCCAGTGATAGACATTACTATTAACTGCCACACTGCAGACATTGTAGTGATATGACTGAAAAAATCATTTAAGCCATATTAAAAGTCTAAAACACATCCACACACTGATTCTTTGTCTGAATCGAGGTTATGATCTCACAGTCATCTTCATCCATTAAATTTCACTCTGCAGCAGAATGCATACTGACAATATTTGATTTTAAAATTCTAATATCTAATTACTCAGCAATGATGACATAACTCTTTTTGCCTAATTGAACTGCTTTCAGTTTTTCTTTTAAAACTCAGAATTCTAAACATTTTGCACTTTTTCTTTTATTGGCATTCAAATCTGTTTCAAACTAACTTGTAGCAATTACAGTAAAATTGGGTGCCTACATAGCTCATGTAACATGAAATACTCACTGTTTAAAAAAAAAAACACCAAAATTGTCATGTGATTGACTTATGTTCTGGTACTCTTTCAACTTGTAATCTCACAGAGATACCATGATTGTTAATATACCATTTTTGTCTGTACAGAAACCAGATGTCATGCTAACCTGAACTGAACAATTGTCAGGTGTTACATGTTGCCATCTTGATGATTATTAGTGGTTATAATTGCCAGTACAAAGACTGATAAAAAAACTCTAGAATAAATTTGACATATTCTAAATAAAGCAACCCAACATTATAAAAATTAAACAATCTATAATTGAAAATGCCCCAATGTGGGATCTGATGTCATTTCTAAGTTGATGACATCACAGGCCCAGTGACATTATTTTTTAATATGTCATTTATGTAGAAGCTGTGGTAAAATGGCAAAGGAGTCTATTTTTTAATAGAGAGAGATTATAAAATTGTATGAAAAAATGGGAAATCCTTTACCCAAATAAAAGAAGACTTGGATGCTGTTTATATACCTAAATCTGGAATAAGTGGAGGGAAGAAACCATTCAGTGATGTTAGGTAGACTGGTCTGGATGAAGATATAAAAAAGGTTATCATTTCTTAAATAAGATCATTACATTTAATGAAACTTAGATACACCACTTTGAATCTGAAAGTAAGATAGAAATAATGGTATAATAGCACCCACATTTGCCATCACTTATAAAATAATGTCTTTTCATATCTGCTTAAAAGTTTCTTCTTCAACACACAAGGAATAATTTTCAACCACATGGTACCACAAAACAGCACTTTGATTGGACAATGTTTTGCCACAGTGATGAGATAAAATTTACATGAGGCTAAAAAGATCCCAGACATATTGATATATGGTTTCATTATGTACTATGAGACCACACACACACACACACACACACACACACACACACACACACACACACACACACACATGCATGCAAGTTTATAATGAAGACCATATTTGGGTCTGAAACCCTAAATTAACCACCATATAGCTTGATTGAGTTCTTTGCAATATCAGACTTTTCCAAAAAAACTAATATATATTCAATATAGAAAAATCTTTATGAACTAAGAGATTCAATTATCATCTCCCGTTGCCTGTAAGACATGAGATTGGAGAAGCACATTAAGTCAAATGGAAGTAACTTTGAGTAGGACTATAAAATTATTGTAAACAATTAAGCAACTTTTTCTATACAGAATTTGTTCTGGAACTTTTTGATCAATCTTCATAACTATCAAAGTGATAAAACCTGACATACACAGTCATACTTTTAGTATTAAATAATGATACACAGTCATACTTTTAGTATGAAATAATGATACACAGTCATACTTTTATTATGAAATAATGATACAGTCATACTTTTAGTATGAAATAATGATACACAATCATACTTTTAGTATGAAATAATGATACACAGTCATACTTTTAGTATGAAATAATGCTACAAACTTCATCAACCTGTTGGAACAAACGTAAATGTGTTAAATTAAAAACATTCAACAGATACTTGTAAGATTTCTATCTGTAAACTGCAAAATGTGTCTAATTATAGGAATATTTTTGGTACTAATATGCTGGCTATATTATAAGGCACTGGTACAAGGTTACATTTGAACACTAACCCATCAGTGCCAAGAGATTCTTGCATTAAAAAAGTCAGGCAGATGATCAAGAAAGTCAACCACTGTACTATACCTTCATTCTTTGATTCTGTTGAATGTGGGGTACTGGCCCCTGAATTTCGATTCTCTTCCTCATCTGAGTGTTTAAAGGTAACTCTTTTACTGTCCGCAGACTTTCTGCCAGCAGTGTCTTGATCTATGGAACTGACAGGTATCAAAGGTGTACCTGGTTCTGTTTAAAGAACATTTTAAAAGTTAGCATGCTATAATCAATCTTATTTATTGTAGGATTGGAGATCAATCAGGAACATGGCTTGGTCAAGAGTAGGATAGAGAAAAATGAAAAATAGCTACATGTATATGTGGAACTGACCACTTTAATTATCAAATAACAATATGATTACTCCATTCAGTAAAATAAAGGTTACATACTGAATCAATAAATACTAAATCAATGAAATTACTGTTTCCCTCTCTAATCAGGGGGAATGGTATGGAACAAGATCTGGACTAAATTATATCAAAGAAATTATAATCTTTTTGTTGTTTTATTTTCTGAAACTAAGCAATATTTTACCAGATTAATTAAAAAGAGCAGCATTCATGCCAATGTACTCTTTTTACTGTCCACAATTAAAGCTTTGCTATAAAATGTGTAACCCTGGCACTAAAGGCCACAGAATGGATCATGTTATGAGTTATAAATGATGAAGACTTCGTCTTCAACTGATTTATCACTGTGTGTACCATGGGTGTGGTGTTTGCCTCTCTAACAGAAGGAGGAACATTTTGCCAGAAGCACAATATACTGTATATTACAGTGCTCTACCTCTCTGATTGAAGGAAGCAACCCACTGATGTGGTGCTCAAGATATGCAAAGGGCCCTTTTTGTGTCCACACTGCCCCACAGTCTGTTCTGATATTGTACTATAATAAAAAAAAATATTAATGTCATCTGAAATCATTTGTTGTTGCCTTGAAACTCAACTGGTTGTATGCAGTGTCAACAGGTTGTATGCAGTAGTAATACTGAGGTTGATTATAAACTGCAGAAGAAGACTGCCTGTTGCAGTAAGTTGCTACAGGCATAATTTCTCTGGTGATAGTTCTGGCAGACATCTACCTTCTGCACATGACCATGTAGCATAGAGTGAAGTGCAAAGGTTATACTGATGTTTCTCCACTCTGTGACAGGATGTATTCACTTCAAATGGATGTTGAGTTTTTGTCACAAAAATTGGACAGCTATGCAATAGAGGCAGGATAAGAAACTGCTGCCATTTAAACCATCTATCTACCTACCTACCCACCCACCTACTGTGTCAAGAAATGAAAGCTATCAAAGAATCAAAATAACAATCTTTTTTATCATACCAAAGTAATGGTAATAAGTTGATCATAAACAAAGTAATGTTATTTTTGTATTCATTGTTATTATAACCTACTAAAAAAGCTATTATCATTAGTCCACTCCTAGATAGAACATATTACTCAGTGAAAGTCACATGTTTTTGAGAAACCATTGAGTGACATCCAAAAGTATACAGTTCATACATCAATAACTACCTTGATTAACTTAGTTTAGGCCTCACATGAAAAACATAACAATATATAATGAATAGTCATTACTATGGAAAGTTTACCATTGAATAAACAAATTTATTCCTAATTCCAACTGCCTTCATCACAAAGGCTTTTCCAAGTACTGTACAATCCATATACACCTAGTAAGGATTGTGATTTCTGATTTTTGGAGTTTAGCACATTTTTTTGCACATCTTATGCTATACAATGCAAATGGCATATTTGTTGGAGGAAGAACCAGGGAAGACCCCAGGAAGTCAAGTCCAACCTAAAGAAACTACTGGCAAGCTTGTTCATATATCTACATTACCTGGCATATGGACAAGTTGCCAGATGAGTGCCTTAGATCACTCAGCAGCTCTGTGCCCCACCTAACATGGATGAATGAATGTGATTATAAACACAAATATTTAACTTGTGTTAGAAAGTATAAAATGTATTATACAATGTTCTTTGATTTGAAGGGAATAATAGTAACAAGGAGGCATGCAATTACCAACTTTCATGACTAGAACATAAAAAAAAATATGAACATTTGATACAAAATTTAAATAAAGTCACTGAGCAACAATTATAGGTCACAATGACCTCTTTTGGCAAGAAGGATATAGAACTTGTGAAGAAGCATCCACTCTCCAAGTTTCATCATTCTTAGAAGAATAGTATGCCTATAACATGGCAAAAACTCATTTGGTCAGGAGCTAAATGCAAAACCTAAACCATAGTGAGTAAAAGATGAAATACAGGTCACATTGAGCCTCTTTTCATGTAAGAGTGTGGTTCAAACAGAAATGCATATTATCAACAATTTAACAATGACATCATAAACACTTCCAAGAAATTAACTTAAAACACAATTTTTAGTAAACTTCACATAGAAGTGGTTATTAAATTATGATAGTACAGTACTTAAATCATACATGGGAAACAACTATGGAATGTTTTCTTTTTACTGATACATATCATTAGTGGCTGCATGCTGACAGAATAAAAAAATTAGCATGAAAGTGTGTGTGTGTGTGTGTGTGTGTGTGTGTGTGTGTGTGTGTGTGTGTGTGTGTGTGTGTCTTGAGTCACTGTTGTCAATAAATTTTCTTTTTTACTTACTTATGGCTGTCTCATCTTTATTCTAAATTTAAAGAAATAAAAGGCAAATGACTCATAATTGTTCACAACTCTGGAGATAAAGTAACTTGTTTAAGGTAAGCATCATTTTGTATTGATTCTTCACCTCTTTTATCAATTTTGAGGATGGAAAGAAATGTCTACTATTGCATCTTATCTCTTTAGAGGCTGACATATACAAATGTAAAGCCTATCTGGGCATAAAAGCTGAGGTTGTGGATCTGTATGAGTTGATCTTAACCATCCCCAGCACAGCCCAAGCTGAGGTTGTGGATCTATATGAGTTGATCTTAACTATCCCCAGCACAGCCCCAGCTGAGGTTGTGGATCTGTATGAGTTGATCTTAACCATCCCCAGCACAGCCCCAGCTGAGGTGGATCTGTATGAGTTGATCTTAACCATTCCCCACAACAGCAAAACCCAGCTGAGGTTTTGTGGATCTGTATGAGAAGGAGAGATACTGGACTTGGTTTGCTAAAATCTTGGTTGGCAAAGGAGAGAAACGAACTCATAGAGTGTTGGAAAGAGCTGCTCTACACCTTTGATGGTAGACACTGCTCAGCGTTGTTTCTCTTCACACAGCAAAAGAAAATCAACTAGTCATAAAGGGACATCTATGATTAATATGCTTTCTACTTCATCAATCACAAAAGATTCAACACTTGTCAAGATTTAACTTGGATGCAGAATGTTTCCTGACTTGAATTATACACTCAGAAACTTTGCTTTAAAACTTGTTTTAATGCAGAAATTGTTTGAGATAAGTGAAGTGTGGATAATCTGTGGACCATTGTGTAGGAGAACACATGTCTACTCTCTTCTATAGGACACAGATTTTATATGCCAACTGGGAAGACCGTAGTCATTGTTGTGTAATGTATTGGGAGGTCAGGATTTACAGTCTGTACTATGTAGAATTCTGAGCTATAAGCATACCCTGCATGGTGTAAAGGGAGATCTCAGTATGGCTATTCATTTTATGTCAGATTGTAAGAAAACAGGGTAGACCCTGTTCTACTGGCACAATATCAGATGCCAATCTCAATCTATGCTGTTCATTGTTAGCTGCACTTCTTACATAGGCAATAAGCACACTCTAAATGTGCTGATGTTTAGTACATTTTGCAGTCTGAATAAAATCAGATTATCCACTGTCCTAAATGAAGATCTGATGGATATCAACAAAAGGTTTAAATCTTTTGACCTTGTGGTTCACCAATCAAATCTCAGCATTCAAATTTCTGAAAGTGACACATGTCATTTGGTAATCATAGCTCTCCCTCAAATTAGCTTGTAATGCTCTATCAGATAGACTACAAAAATCAGCCTAGTGTCTAAAGCACTGTCTGTTACAATCACTGCCATCTCACCTCTGTCTGCATGTGTTTGAGTCTAGGATTCAGCAATGTGGATATGTGAGAAAGCTTGCCAGTAGCTTCTGGTGAGTCAGTGGGTGATGGTTCTTTCTGGTGATTTCCCAGTTTCTTCCTCTACCATTAATACTGGCCGCCAGGAATAGCCTATCGTGTGCTGAAAAATGGCATTAAGCCCAACAACAACAACAATAACAACAAAAAATTAGCAGACAGGGAATTTCAAAGGTCACCAAAATATGAAACTGTACTAGTGTCTGTCAAGATCTAATTTTAATCAGATTTGTAATTTTTAAATGAACCTCGAGAAGAGACCATTAATAGGTGATGATTTGTAATTTTTAAATGAACCTCGAGAGACCATTAATAGGTGACAATCAACATGGATAAAAATCATATATTCACACTTTAGATGGTTTAGATGGTGATGCTGTTTAATACTAATTACGAGATGAACCTTGAGAATATAATATATCATATGTCAAACAATATTGGTAAATATGGTATATTCTCACTTTAGATCAGTGATTCTTAATCTTTCAGATGGCAATCCAGATTTGGTTTGTTGTATTAGCCTTGCCACCCATCAAATGCCAAAAGAAAACACTTGGGTAGGAAAATTAAGATTATTAAAGTTGATTTCAGCAACCCACTCAAAACAAGATGGAAAAAATTGAGGAACCACAGACTATCATGACACCCATCATTGGTACATACCATGCACTATACATGTACAAGGATCTGCTCCTGACTGGAGAAGAGCTGAACAAGTGACTTTACTATTATATGATCTTAATAAAAATAGCATCAGTCCATTTGGCCATGCAATTATATAAGTGAAATTAATTTTTACTAAATATTTATTCATGATAAAAAATTTTAATGAAATCATCATATTATATAAGCTATAAATATTGAGCTGGACAGTTCTGGAACTTGGTTAAATATTTTGTAAGTACTTTAAATTGAGTATACTGATGTGCATAAGATGTTTTTAAGAAATATCTTGATAGATTTTTCCTGAATATTTGTTTTTCGCTTTAAAATCATAGCAACTTTCAGCCATTTATGTTACTGATGGGATGATAATACCTTGCATTAGAAGAGTGCAACCATATCTCATTTTGTTTGAGTTTAATATATGGGCAATAGTGTAGCATGAGATAACATGTTGCTATATTTTTTTTAAAGAGCATATTAAACAACATTTTTAAAAAAATTTGAAGAGCAATAATTCAGTAAAAATTTTTTAGCTAATATGCTCAAAAATTACATTTTGTTAAAATTTAACTATGCGAAAATATTATGATTTTTAGTATCTAATACAAGCAGCTGTATTTACGTAAGATACACCAACCTTCTTCAAGTTTTGGTGACTTTAGTTTGATGGAAATATCTCTTTTCACTTTTGCAGACGTTTTTTCCTGTATCTCCACAGTCTCTTTCGGCTTGTCCCATAATGGAAGGGGAGGCACTGCATTGATCTGTTTCTTCCTAGGGTCAGGAGAAACTGGTGTGGACTGTGGCAACCTGGAACTCTGCATCCTGAATTTTTGTTCTAGACAACAGTAAACATTTCATTTGCATTAAAAATAGGTTTTGAACTATTATGTAACTACTCTATTTACATCTTAAAAAGGGCCATTTTGTAAATACTTTCTTGGAAACTAGTATATATATTTGCCAGGAAATCGGGATGGTTATGGCTGTGTGAAAATTTTGTTTTATATCATTTCTATTGCTGCATGTGGACCATGTGAAAACCAATCAAATTTGAGTACATTAGTCAGTGGTCATTGGTAGTTTGCAGGCCAATCAAATTTGAGTGCATAAGTCAGTGATCATTGGTAGCTTGCAGACCAATAAAATTTGAGTGCATAAGTCAGTAGTAGCTAGCAGCTCTACAATAATCAAGTATTAACTACATCAAAACTGATGTTTCTGGTACAATGGACACATCCAATAATTTTGTCATACAGCAAAATAACCCTATGCTCACTGTAACATTATAATATTACAATAATTATGGTATAGTGAAACCACGAAATAAACATTTAATTGTATTCATATGTTGATCAAAATGTGCAAATTTCACCATATTTTTTACATCTTCAAAAGACCACAAAAAGGGCAACTTAATAGCATGCTTTATCTTTTGACAGAAAACACTTTTTTAAAAAATATATGAGGTTCTCTCTACATGTAAGGCAAAGATATGTTTGAGATATTTTGTTTAAAATCTGCATAACAAAATATTTAGGAGTAATTAATCATACCCAAAAGAGAATCACAAGGCAACAAACTATGTTGTTATCTTTTCAGATTTGTATATACAAATACATTTTCTTTCATGTTTTTCCTTCAGTGAGTTATTTCTTCCTCTTGCACTATTTCTTTCTAGTTTCATCTATCCACACATTTAATTTGATTAAACTAATTCCTTCTTTGTCTTTTCTTTTCTAGTTTCATCTATCCACAGATTTAATTTGATTAAACTAATTCCTTCTTTGTCTTTTCTTTTCTAGTTTCATCTATCCACACATTTAATTTGATTAAAAATAATTTTGAAAGCAATTTGCTTTTCTCAAACAATAATATAAAACTGGTTTACGTCTTTTCAAAGTTTAGTCAGTGCTAACATGCTTACAAGAAGAAACATATTACCATATGAAATTCAAACTCGGTGCCTAGGACACTTATTTGGAGTGTTTGGGAATAAAAACTTCATAATGATAAAATGCTGTGGTGTACATCTGTATATTTATAAGGCACCATCCTTTACTTTGAGTTCATTTAATGTAAAATTTCCATACACATGGGACATAAATGAAATAATATAACATGATTTTTTGTAAAATCTAAATCTAGAGCCCTTTTGTGTTTATATGAATGACTGAATATACAAGAGTTTACAAGATAAAAGCATTTTTTAAAAAAAAGATAATATTGAGTTCTAATTGTTTTTTTTTTATGGCATCCTTTCCAGAAACCCATCCGATATATAATAAGAAGCTAGGGTCAGTTCACTGATCAGATTGACAACAAATGTATACAACCTGATACCCTCAGGAAGTAATAAAACCCTGCTACAGTGCCTCACATGCTGCATAGTATACAGCTATTGTGCTTTCACGTTCCCTCTTTCTTTCTCTCTCATAAACCTGATGATCAATCATTAACATAAGGAAAATCTGTTGTCCAAATTAATAATACTATAAACTAATGATGCATAAACAAATAGTTTTGGTCACTGATATTTTTAACACTTTTAGTTCAGCTCTATAAATTTGACTATTAGTAACGTACAAAGTATATTAACTCTATTTTTTTTAAAAAAGTGACCAACAAATACAAATATTGCCTTTTCTGGGGCAATGTAGACAAGAATACAACAGAAAATCAGCACTAAACATACTCGTGTAGAAAGCATTTTAAATGAAAATTGACATAGCATTTGAGGTAATCAACCAAACCTAATGTGAATATATGCAAATGTGTAATTTATACATTGTTTCAACACAAAAATTTTCATTATAAGTCTCATTATTGACTGTTATGCATAATGCATTCCAATGCCAGATAAATATGTTTCAGCAACATACATGATATGAGCCTTTCATGCTACATATTCATGGTCAATGAACATAGATTACATAACAGAAAAAAGGCAGTTTAGTTGTTTATTTCCTTTAATAAAAGGGGTCCTGGATAAAAATCATATACATTTTTAAAGAGAAGGGCATATTTTGTCTAGTTTCATCAGGACCTAAGTATTGGCTGAAAATGAATTAGTAACTCTTATTGCTTGGGTTTATTTACCCAAAAATATAATACATAATTATTCCAAAACAAACTTTACAGCAACCCAATTCTGTTAAAAAACAGTGCAATATCAATCAGCCAAAATGGCAAATTCACATCTCTTTCTTCCCCTTGTTTCTCATATTTTAATTGTATTGAAACTCAACATATAACTAACAATCTTGATATGATGATGCAGTCCTGAGGCTTTAGTTTGATAAAACCTCCCAAAGTCAGTACTCTTTATAAATTTTGTCTCCCCCACCCATGCAGTTTTCTCGATGACTAGCGATATCAGTAATTATTGTTTTGGAGGTTCCTTGGTAACTCGCAAGAGTCTCTTGGAAAGGACCAATGCTCTGCTGACTGAACAGAATTGTCAAAAATCCATGATAAGATTGGTTTTTTATTTAGCTGCTGTGTTTGAAACCATCTCTGCTATTTCTAAAGGATAAACTATTTAATAATATGATAAAATGTAAAATTCCAGAAAACTTGAATTGCCATTGTAAAAGCACAATTTTCTGACCTATAAAATACTATCATTTTGGTTTAAGTAGATCAATGAAGTCAAACTTTTCAGATTTGAAAAGGATTGATGTCATTTTTTAGTGCAATATAGAGCATTAAAACAGGAATAAGGTATACATATTCAAAACACAGTGGCCGTTACCACAGATGTTGATGATTCCATGTAAACATAAGAGTAATGAAAGCCCACATCCCAAACACAGAATGTGATTTGTTGAAAAGAAAACATCTATATAGATGGGATTAGTTTCATTACAGAGATGAAGAAAGAAGAACAGCAGAAATTACAACATCTACAACAGAGCTAGATCTTTTTGTCCTATGCAAAATGACTTGAAATAAATTGATATAAGAAAAAAAGGGGTATCTCAAGACAGTTAACTATAAATAATCGACTATTAATAGTCCAGTTGATTTTCAATCTATGCATGCAGAAAATTTAACTCAATGATGATGGAATAGATATGCATTCAATACAGTGGATAAACCTATTGTCATGAGAGAAAGTGTATGTATATATTTTTACACTCAACTGAGTGCATGACTGTGATTTTCAATCTATGCATGCAGAAAATTTAACTCAATGATGATGGAATAGATATGCATTCAATACAGTGGATAAACCTATTATTACTGGAATTACCACGGAGAGAGAAAGTGTATGTATATATTTTTTACACTCAACTGAGTGCATGATTGTGATGCATGCTATCAACATAATCCAAAACTTTTTCAAATATCACTAATATTGCGTATTGCTTAATTTAAAAATGTTTACTCTCAAACTACAATATACATGTATTTGCTTTACTCATCAGTTCTTTGTTGCACACTGCATGTACTGCATGTGCATTGAGCATTGAATTTGTTTTATTTTACATTCCTTATTCATTTTTTGTATCATGTATTAAAGGGCCTTTAAAACAAATGTTTAATAGTACTATTCAAGCAAACAAAGCTGGTAGTGACTCTCATATAATAGAATCCTTTTTGTCCATTTACACTAATTGTGAACTGGCTTTTTCTGGGAGAAGTTTAACTGTCATGGTGAAGGATTCAATCTATATTTTTACCTGCAGTACATCCTATGAATGGATTTAGCTTATGGCTATGAAATACATGTTAATCTGTGTTACTGGAGTGAGGATAATTATGGTTTGTATGAATGTTTGCATATAAAATAGTGTTGCTGTCAAATATCATAGTGTAGATAATAATTTCAGTATCATTTTCAGTTATCATCTTATGGAACCAAATAAAATTTTCTTGCTTCAATCTTTAGCAGACCTAGTAACACAATAAATTCTCTACTGACAACTTCACATAAAAACCACAACTGAAAAGCTTTTTATCTAATTATGAAAACTGTGGTGATAATAATAACAATATAATCAATTGCAATGTGCATATGTTGTTCGTATTTTTTCCTTTCCTCGTTCACTATTTGTATGTACCACAAACATTTTTGTTACAGTCATTACAACTGAATTGAAAATATATATTTTATTTTTAAAAAATCTGGAAGACAAATGAAACATAAAAAGGTAGATGGACAATTAATCTTTCAGCTAGAGTTTCTATTGCTTTTAGTTTTAACATTTGTCTTTACTGTTAGTGTGTGTAGCTATTACATTAAGTTCAGAAATATGTAAATTTATTTGGTCTTTCTCATGTCATGAAATATGTAAATTTATTTGGTCTTTCTCATATTATAAAATATGTAAATTTATTTGGTCTTTTTCATGTCATGAAATATGTAAATTTATTTGGTCTTTCTCATGTCATGAAATATGTAAATTAATTTTATCTTTCTCAATTCATAAAATATGTAAATTTATTTGGTCTTTTTTATGTCATGAAATATGTAAATTTATTTGGTCTTTCTCATGTCATGACAATCTGTTTGAAATCAGTATACTTATTCAGCCAAAGATTTTCTCTAAACAATGATAGCAATTGAAATCTTTTAATAATTATCATTGACAGCTGTTACATATATGTAATTTAAATACTTGTGTGTAAAGTTTAAATATTTATTTTATTTCATTACATGTTATTATAATGATAACTTTATTCACTGGAATTGACATTTTTCCAGAAAATTAAGTTCTGAATTTTTTTTAGCCTGATCAAAATGCAGTAGTTTGAAACTTTGTATCTTTTAGCTGACCTAGTTCCTGACCTTGATTTAGAACTAGTAAACAACTTTTTAAAAAATTTCTTTCACATAATGAAAATCATTGGTCATAATTAATGTTATACTTGGCCTTCATGTTAGTTTGAGTAAACAATTTTTTTAAAATTCATTTTCAGTATGGGAATCATTGATTTTTAGCTAAGGCTATACTATAGAGTATGTGATAATTGATTTGTAGTTTTTTGGATTAAGTCATGGTGTAACCCAATCTGAATTGCAATTTATCTGGGGCTAAAGCTGAAGTTTTCTAGTGAAATAGTCAGTCATAAATTGATACCTTCAGAGCTCAAAGGTATTTTGTGTTGTGACCAGTTTGAGTTAAGTTTTTTCTAGTTTTCAGAATTAGTAATTAATTTCTTTGGAAAACATGAGTGCTCTTCATCAAAATTCTTTGACAAAAGACATTTATTGAAAATTATTCAGAATTATAAAGCCAGAATATTATTCTTGATTCATAAAATTCAACAAGGAACTGTTGACACAATAGCACAAAAAAGGATATAAAAGATGTCATCATCTTCCATCTTGGAACTTCATCAGGATTCAAATTTTGATTAATTTAGAACGTTTTAGAGATAGGAATTATATTATTCAATCTAGGATTAGTTTTTAAATTAAATTCACAAACTGTAAGTCCTTTTTACATATTTTTACCTTGTTCTCTAGGAAATAAATTATTTTTTTAAATTTTACAAAGCTTGTTGGTGTCAATCTTTTCTTTTTTACAAGCCTAGACATGTAACACAGTCATAATGTTTAAAGGAGTAAAACAAATAACAAGACATTTATCCACCTATATAATTTAAAAATGTGAAGATTGTGCCTTCTTGTCTATTTGTCTGTATCTCCATTAGTAATCCAGAGTATCTCCTACATCAATAAAAATACAGACTGAAAACTATGACATATGATTATGGGTAGTCTTCAAATATATATATATATATATATATATATATATATATATATATATATATATATATATATATATATATATATATATATATATATATATATATATTATAGAAGCAAAGTCAGGGAAAATGTAACTTTTAAAAAGATTCTGGAAGATAAAATTTAAACTACTGAAAATATTTTAATTACACTTGAGCAAGTTATATATAATAATTAGAGTAATTAGAGATACCATACCCATGACTTAAGTGTCAAGGTTAAGGTCACTACCAGGGAATATATAAATGAATGATCTTTGCCTAAGTGCAGGTATAACAACTGAACCAATGAAGGTATTTTCATGTAACTTTAATCTGCAATATATTTGGACTTGATAGTGTTTTATGTATTTATAGTCATACCTTCCGTCTCCACGGATAAAGTTAAAAACAAGGAAAGTCACTGACCTGTTCCCTTATCTAGGCTGTCACTTTTTAAGCACCTAATATATTTTGATGAAATTTTATCTAGCACCTCACCTTATCATGCAGCTGACAGCTCTGAGGTCAAGATAGTTGGAAGGGAAAATGGCATGAAATGTAATGTGTTTTGTAGTACACATATTGCATAATGCCTTGAGGTTATCACTTATCATGAAATGGGCATATAATGTGTTTTGTAGTACACTTATTACATAAAGACTAGATGTTATCACTTATCATGAAATGGGCATATAATATGTTTTGTAGTACATTTATTACATAAAGACTAGATGTTATCACTTATCATGAAATGGGCATATAATGTGTTTTGTAGTACACTTATAGCTTTGAGGTTATCACTTATCATGAAATGGGCATATGTGTTTTGTAGTACACATATTGCATAATGCCTTGAGGTTATCACTTATCATGAAATGGGCATATGATGTGTTTTGTAGTACACTAATAGCTTTGAGGTTATCACTTATCATGAAATGGGCATATAATGCATTCTGTAGTACACATATTGCATAATTCCTTGAGGTTATCACTTATCATGAAATGGGCATATAATGTGTTTTATAGTACACTTATTGCATAAAGCCTTGAGGTTATCACTTATCATGAAATGGGCATATAATGTGTTTTGTAGTACACTTGTAGCCTTGAGGTTATCACTTATCATGAAATGAGCATATAATGTGTTTTGTAAAACACTTATTGCATAAAGCCTCGAGGTTATCACTTATCATGAAATGGGCATATAATGTGTTTTATAGTACACTTATAGCCTTGAGGTTATCACTTATCATGAAATGGGCATATAATGTGTTTTATAGTACACTTATTGCATAAAGCCTCGAGGTTATCACTGTTTTGGTGCCAGTTTCAAAATTCAAATTGTAGACTTTTAGAAGACTATTTTACATACTTTTACCTTCAACCTATCTGACAAGGATTTGAAATTTGGGTGCTTAAAATGAGTATGTGCTTCTTAGCCACCTTTGTAATGGAGTTTTCATCCATTTTCTAAACATGCAGCTGTTAGCTTGCAGTTAATAATGCATAAAAGGAAAGAACATGCAGACATGTTTTTCTGATGATTTTTTTTTGAAAATAACAATCCTTAAGTTCATTATGACAAAAATGTTAGTTCCAAACTCTTTACATAAATATATTTGTGAAATAGCCTAAGAATATGATGAGTGTTCCAACTGCTAGGAGTCTTGAAAGTGAGACATGACACTTACACTAACACGTTATTCATTTATCATCTGTCCAGCATGACCTTATGACAGAAATTTTAAGAGATTATGATATTTTCTGTTATATCTGTGTCTATTGAGAACCAGAAACTACTAAGAGAACAAGCATTTATTTTGGCAGTGTGGGAGTGATGTACCATAGATTTTCTTTCAAACCAGAATTTTGTTTCTATTACCTCAACCTAATTAATTAATTAATTATTTTTAACTAATATAATGGATATAATAAGTTTTTATCCTCAAGTCTGATTTTACACATAAAGTCTTTACAGCATAAGTGCAACATTATTTAAAAAGTTATAGAACTTGAGCAAGAAAATAAAAGAAAAATGTTGAATATATTGTTCACTGCAACCTGGGCCTGGCATCTTCCAAAAGAATACCCTTGTTCCTCAAGGTGCAGAACATAATGTATGTTTGCATGTGCTTGTCTTACCATGAAAGTCAAATAATCCAAGAAAAGAAGCTTTATGAACTGTAACAAAGGCAGTATTTAAAATTCTTATTACCATTTAAATTATTTTATATACAAAGCATGCCCAAACATTAATTATATAGACCCAGATCTGTTATTGTATTATGTACTGAAGATAAAGATATACAGTCCATATCCATGAAATCATTGATACAAATATATATTTTATGTAAAATCACAAATATGATTGGTCATGATAAGACAAACCTTCAGTAAAATAATTTAGCCATTCCAAAAATAAGATAACCAGCAGCACATGTATAATGAATTAAGGACCATGTCGTATCAGGGGACATGTGATAAGAATCCTGCGATGCCACATTGAAAGGCATCACTTTTAACAAAGAAACAGGACAACAATACATAGGGTAAACAACTTAGGATCTGGGTGATGAAGCCTGGATAAATAATTGATTGCTTTTTATGGGGACATTTATTTAAAGGCATTTGAAAATAAGCTAGGTAATTTAAGCTGCTTACTTCTCTCTGCCATTGAAGTGTAAAGTGGTGATGAATAGGCTTTTCGAGTTTTCCTTTGAAGAGTGAGTTCCTCAGATCTCTTTCTGACAGCATCACGTTTTTCATTATTCTGAAATAATCAGTATAAAAGATCAGTATATTTTAAAGTGTAAATTTTTGCTACAGATTATTTGTGCAATTCAGCTTTTTGTTAGCAAATATCTGGTAGTGATATTACATAAGTAGCATAAAGAGGTTTATTTGTCTTAAATTCTCAAAAGCTGATTTCACAAACAAAATCAGATCCGGGTTTTCATTGATAGTAATAAATATAACTGCATTGCATAAATGGTGTAGATGGATTAACATATCCGCTAAGCAGAGTTCAAGTGTTTGAATTATTGATCTGTATTTCTCTCTACACCTTGGCAGACCAATAAGCTATTTTAGGATCTTGTACTAGTGACATTTACCTCTTCTTTAAAACAAAGAAACCAACAGATTAGTGGACTCTGAAGCATGTAGCGTCTATCAATATGGCTGACTTTGGAATGAAACATAAGTATCATAATGATTTTGTTGTAATGACCACATTCAATAAAATCTCTGAAATTCTTAAATAAGGCAAAATAATAGAATATTAATTTGTAAAGATTTACAGATGGATGCAGAGTTAAAATCTGGTTTGTAAAAATATCAGATAAATGGTAGCCTCATTAACCAGAGTTGTTTTGCAATGAACAACATAAAGTGTGGCAAACTATCATCTAATATTACCCAAAATAACCATTCTTAATGGAAAAAAAATGCCTATAAAATGTGTTCTTATAACAAACCTTTGAAAATATGCATTGGTTCAGTAACTTTAAAGATTGAAATATTATTCCTCTCTTTCACGAATAAGAGATTTTAAAATTAACATTATAAATGTTAGCTACTTAATTTATCATTTTTGTACAACCACCATATGCTGCATTGTTTTAAAATAAGCATGGTCTCCATTCAAATCTATGTTTTAAGACTGCAAGTTATTGCATATAAAATTAAAAATCATTTAAATATGTGTTAATAAATGTCAGGTGTTGAAATATATCAGCATGCAAATAAACAGGTAGCAATAAACATATCATATTCTGATGCTCCTTGTATTTCAAGGAAATTCTTCTGTGCTTTATATTTTTTCATCATACTACCTTGCAAAACACTTTCATAAATTAACAAGCATAATTAATGAAGACAATTTATGCATATTAAAGTTCAGAAAAGCTAAATGAAAAAAAATCAAGAATAGTTTTTAAAAATTGGAACACAAAATAATCACTTCTTATTAGATAACTACTTTTGAAATAAAAGGCATCTTTCTTTAAACCATTCTGAGACACTGGTTATGATTTTGAACTATAAACATGTATTAAGAAAATGAGAAAATTTCATTAGGATTAAATGAGAAAATTTCATTAGGATGGTAGTTTTATGGTTACTTTTGGTACAAATGTAACTTTGAGGGAACAATATTATGTTCCTTGATACATATTATTCATTAGGATTGTTCATTTAATCTATTTAAACTTTTAAGGACTTTTCATTACACTAAAAAGGAAATAAATTTATATACACAATGAAATCTCTTGACATCAAAGTATAAATTTAAATAAATCTTCAGACTATTCAATAACCGAAGCTACAGTCAACTTTTTTCGATCTAATGCAAATCATTTTCATTAAAAGTTTTCATAACTAGACTGCTGAATACAGTTAAACTATTATACATGTGCAACAAAACACGATCATTTTGTGTAAAAAATCAATCCTGCCGATAAATGACTGTTGTTGTTATAGGTTTTAACACCATTTTTCAGCACAAGATAGGATATACATGGTGACCAGTAAAAATGGTGGAGAAAGAACCTGGGAAAACTCGAGAAAAAACAACCAACTCATGAGAAGCTACTGGCTTTCTCACATACCCAAATTGGCAGAATCCAAGACTCAAACCCATGCAGACAGAGGTGAGATGGCAGTTATCTATAATGGTGAGTGCTTTAGGCCACTCTGGTCCCTGATAAATGACTGAATCAAAGATTTAAATCTTCAGTGTATATGGTGGGAGTCTATAACTAAATAATCCAGTACCGGAGTCCAATTTGGATTACATTCCACTATTAAGACTAAGATTTCAAATGAAAAAAAAATCCTCCAATAAAATAAAGCTCGATTAATAAGACAAAACTATAATTCAATCTATGGAATGATATAACTAGAGAATCCACTGTCACACAAATGAGAACAAAATATGAACATCCAAACAAAACTTCAGAATGGAAAATCTTTCTTAAGGTCCCTCTTTAGTATGGGAACACATCACAACTAAAAGAATTTAAATATGAACCAGAGATAATATTAGAAAATCAAAATGAGCTCTGATTTTAGGCAAGTTGGAAAACAATCAATAATGCAAATGAAAGAAAAGGCTCAAATGCACCTGAGATTGACATCTAAATCATATCTGCTTTAAACACACAAATGCGGTTGGGGAAAAAATCAGGGCTAGTAGCACACTTTCTGTAGACATTTTCACCATTGCTGTTTATTATTTCCAGGTTTCTTAGTGTTTTTTTAATCTTCATCAATATTGGATGGCACACCAGCAACATGTATCCAATACTAAAATGCCTATATGCCAAGATGATTTTTGTCACATTGGTCAAATTCTATTGAGCATATATCTGAAATATAGTGGTGTAATGATTTTTAGTTTTTTGTAACAGTAGCCATATTTCACGGTAGATTTGCATCTTTTGTATAAATTTAAAAGCCCTTAATGCCAAGTTACTTTAGTCAAATTTTGGTACAAGTCTGTTGCATGGTTTTTAAAGTCATATAAAGATTTTGTTTTTAGAGTAATGGTGAATCAGTATCATTGTACAAATTTGAAAGCCCTTAATACCAAAATGTTTTCCATCAAATATGACCCAAGATTGCTTAAAATCTTACTGAGGTCGTCTTCATTGTCGGTTGCTTTCTGTCAAATTCAGTCCAGTTTTTCAGAGTTGTGTTTGAACTGTCAAAAGGCTTTTCTAGTGATTGTAATAGCAGCCACATTGGGGACAAGTATTATTTGATAGGGGACAAGCATCATTTGATTGGGAATAAGTATCATTTGATTGGGGACAAGTATCATTTGATTGGAGATAAGTATCTTTTGATTGGGGACAAGTATAAATTGATTGGGGATAAGTATCATTATATTAGGAACAGGTATTTTTTGATTGGGGACAAGTATAATCTGATTGGGGACAAATATCATTTGATTAGGGACAAGTATCATCTGACTGGGGACAAGTATCATCTGACTGGGGACAATTATCATTTGATTGGGGACAAGTATCATCTGATTGGGGACAAGTATCATTTGATTGGGGACAAGTATCATTTATAAAAGAATTCAAAGCAACCTCTCCAATATTTTTTTTTTTTCTGTTAAATTGGGTCAAATTGTACAGAAAAGTTTTTAAAAAAGAAAGTAATTTAAAGTCTTTCCTGTTTTTAGTTGTACATATTTCATGGCTGATCAGCATTTATCATACAAACTTGAAAACCATGATTTTATTCAAACTTAGACATATATTGAACAGTTTTAAGAAGATTGGTGGATGGTTTTACAACCTTTAATTATGGTACACATACTGGAAGGTGGATTGATATCCATTAAAAACTGAAAGGATTTATTGATAGAATATACCAAGCAATGCTATGTAAACTGGACAAGCAACTTTGCAAAGAAATTGTAAATTAATGACACATGGTGTGTGAAGAACAATAATGTCAGCACATCTTACTTTGCAGTCAAGTGGGTTAAAATATTATAAATATGGAGGCCTAACAAATATTCCCTAAATTTGTATGTAATATTAACAAAAAAAAATAACAAAATAATAAATAAAAAATTCCACACAAAATCACTGTATCCTCAATATAATCCCTTATTTACATGTACATTATCACTAAATTTCCTATCATTGTCACATTAGTCAAAGCAATGATGAATTTTTAGTAGTTCCTTTCATTTGCATACTAACTTTACCTATGACAGAAAACACATGAATGGCTTTCTATTAGGCCAGCTAGTGTAATTAGGCATGAAAACAGGTGTTCACACTTCAAACAACTAAAGATAAAGCAGTTGCTGAAACTCTCCAAGATCAAAAGACAGTTGGTTCCTATGAAACCTTTGATGCTTAGGGAATAGAAAGAAGCTTCCTGCAGCTATTGTTTCATGTAATATACCTTTCTACATACCAGGCCTTATGCATCAAACAAAATAAGTTTAATCTACATACATGTAGTTGGAGCAGTCACTGCTGATATTCTGCATTGACCACAGAAGGCAGGGTGGAATTACTGCTTGGTTAAGAAACACAATATCACTGACCACTGATAACAGGTGGCTAATGATAAATGAGGTTTATATAGGAAATTTGCTGGTGGAGAAATTAGAATGGTTGTGGTCAACAGGTGACTGCTTAACTCCAGTGATCATTAGGATAGATTTGACTGTATGAAACAAAAATGGGTATGTATGACTTCTAATAAAATGATTCTTTTGTGATGTCATATACATGTCTCATAAAATGAAGCAAAGATTGATATGTATGACTTCTAATAAAATGATTCTTTTGTGATGTCATATACATGTCTCATAAAATGAAGCAAAAATTGATATGTATGACTTCTAATAAAATGATTCTTTTGTGATGTCATATACATGTCTCATAAAATGAAGCAAAGATTGATATGTATGACTTCTAATAAAATGATTCTTTTGTGATGTCATATACATATCTCATAAAATGAAGCAAAAATTGATATGTATGACTTCTAATAAATGATTCTTTTGTGATGTCATATACATGTCTCATAAAATGAAGCAAAGATTGATATGTATGACTTCTAATAAAATGATTCTTTTGTGATGTCATATACATGTCTAATATAAAATGAAGTAAATATTGGTATGTATGACTTCTAATAAAATGACTCTTTTGTGATGTCATATACATGTCTAATATAAAATGAAGTAAATATTGGTATGTATGACCTCAAATAAAATGTTTCTATTTTGATATCATATACATGTCTCATATAAAATGAAGTAAATATTGGTATGTATGACCTCTAATAAAATGTTTCTATTGTGAGGTCATATACAGGACACATAAAAAGAAGCAAAGATTGGTATGTATGACCTCTAATAAAATGTTTCTATTTGTGAGGTCATATACAGGTCACATACAAAAAGAAGCAAAGATTGGTATGTATGACCTCTAATAAAATGTTTCTATTGTGATGTCATATACATGTCTTATATGAAATGAAACAAAGATTGGTATGTATGACCTCTAATAAAATGTTTCTATTGTGAGGTCATATACATGTCTCATATGAAATGAAGCAAATCATGGTATGTATGACTTCTAATAAAATGTTTCTATTGTGATTTTATATCTATCAGATAAAATAAAGCTAAATAAATAAGACAAAACTATAATCTAAATTACAGGTTGCAATAACCAGAAGACCCATAGTCATATAAACTGTCTGAACACAAACCTTGAACATACAAACAAAACTTCAAAATGGAAAATCTTTCTTAAGTTCTCTCAATATCATCAAAAAGAGATTATATTTGTAGAGATTTAAAGACAAGTTAATGCCAATTTTTAAAAATTCTAACACTGCTCAAATTAAAGTTATAGAAGATCAAAATTTGCTAAATTCATGAATAAGTTCAATATTTGTGCTCAAACAGTTCTGAGAGGGCCAGAACTTAACAAATAAAAGATTTTAAATCCAATCTAGAGAGATAATCTCTTGATTAGTATGGTACACATCTTATGTAAGCAACCAATTCAAGATTTCTCTAATTTTCATGTCTTCGAGCATATTTCATGGCATATAAGCATCGTTTTCCCAATAATGCAAGGCCTCTAATCCAGGATGACTTTTTTCAAAGTTGGTAGAATTGTATTAAGCATTTTTTAAAAAAAGATAAAGTGGTGTAACTGTTATAGTTTCCCAAATGGTAACCATATTTAATTGTGGATCAGCATCATTTGTGTAAGTGTGAAAGGGTGCTTTCTGAAACATTTAGCAAATTTCTGCTAAGTGGATTCTTTAAAGTCATAAACTATTTTTCTATTTTTTGGTGTAACAACAATCATATTTAATGGCAGATTGGCATCTTTTTGTACAAAATAAAAAGCCCTTTATGCCAGAATGTTTTATGTCAAATTTAGTTGATTGTTTTATTGCATTTTAAGAACTTTTGACAATATCTGATGGCAAATCAGTTTCACTTCTAAACTCTGAAAACCTTTATGTCAGTTATTTTCCCCATCAAACCTGATAAAGTGAGTTGGGTTTTTTGCTGACTTAAACATTGCCACTGTTCACAAACTTGCTGAAAATCTTTAATACAGATGGTTTAAAAGTTAAAGGAAATGATATGAAGAAACGTTTGTTCTTCAGCATGTATCTAGCATCTCATTGATTTGTCTGTAACTTTAGATGCATTGGGTTGTTCCACTTCATGAACTTTACCTGTGCAAATGAATACAATGGGCTTTTCCACTGCAGTTTTCAAAATACTTAGCACAACCCCCTATTTTCGGCCAATGAAAAAATATGCAAAATGGTGGTTGTTTATTTCTGACCTAATTTCCTTTTAATTAATTCTATTTGAACTGCCCCAAGGATAGTCTTATATCAGCTCCAGTCAGGAATGTTAAAACTGTCACCGGCATATAGCGGAGGTATTTTCTCAAAGATTGCTTAAAATCATGTTTATTGAAACAAGACTGTGTCAGGGGGTTTGGGAGTAAAAGAAAATCATGCATGACACATAATATTATGACAGTAATGATGAGCAGGGATAGAACTGTAATACTTGGCTGTGCTGTTAGTGTTGCACTGCTGCTCTATCAATAAGTCCCCAGTCTAAGCTAAATATTCCTTCCTCCAAAAAGTAGGCCAAAAAAGAACAGAACACTTGAGCATCTATGGATTTCTCCTTTGACAGTCATGTGCACTTAGAAGCAAGCATCTATATATAGCACTTAAGAATATTTCAAATTACCCATTATAGTCAATTTCTCATTCAGTTCATTTTAATGACTGATTAAACAAAAACAACATAAAAATTTGGAATAATATTTGTCAAGTCCAGTCACATGACCAAGGTAACAGAAACTGTCCAATTAAAAAATGAGCAAAAGTCATATACAATTGTTGCTGGATCTAATAGAACAGCCAGATGTAACTATGAACTTCAAAGTGAAATTCGAAGTGGTGTCAGAAGTAAGGGTTTTGTTATTCCATGCGTATTTACAAATTGTCAAATATATAATCTAAAATAAAAATTCATGAATATATCACTGATAAACCCTTTTAAATTTCCATAATTCAAGAGTGGCAAGAAATACCAGCATATGTCAAAAATACACACAGTGATGTGTTGCAAACATCAGCATCAAATGTATAAAGAGGTGAGTCCTGACATCACCCATCAGTATCAGTACAAGTTTGTGGCTTGTGACTAGCTTAGACTCACAAAGTTGATACTTTAACTCTAGTGCATCAAAGGATAAAACAGTAGTGTGAGACTTCCGGAAAGCTGCTCTCTTGACATCATCTGATGGGTAGTGTTTAAAGCAGGCTCAAGATGCAGCAATTACTCTTAATTCTCATGAAAGAAATATCCCTCTCAGTGAGGGACTGATTTTACTCTTAAGATAGTGAAGAAAATATAAATGCTGACCACAAAATTATCAGGGGAACCCTTCAGAGGGAGAAAAGACCAATTCTGACTATTCCTTCTCCTTTAAGAGAGAGCTAAATAAAACCCTAGGGACCTAAACAGGCAAAAGCACATATCTTGATGATCCCCTGTAGATATGACTGAGACTGGGAATCTCAATAGCAACAGGAGTGGCTGAAGGTAGCTGATTCTTAACAAGACACCCACGTTTGCAAGAAGAGAAACTGAATTAGAGATATCATCATCATTGAACCTTAAACAAGCTTTTACACCAAAAAAGCATGAATTTCACTCCTCCTTGCAGATGCCAATAGCAGGAAGAAAGGTTCTCAAAAGGGAACCTCATATAATGAGTTAATGTTAATAAACATAAAAAACATATAAAAAGGTTCCATCTATGCATTCATGAGGTATTAGAATTTGAAGCTCAAAATACCTGACAATATCAAAAAGATGAAGATCTAACCCGATGGCAGAAGATATAGAGAACTTAAAAGGGATTGTGTTGTAGCCATTAATGGTGGATACAAAAATGCACTTTCCTCAATAAGGAAGGTATAGAAATCTGCAACTGCAGCTAAAAGGAGGCTGATATGATGAACATGTTTCTTACAACTATGGAAAATTCTACACTTGGCATCATAAACTCTGGAAGCAGACCGCCTCTTGTTTTATGTAATGAAGTCTGTAACCTTCCTCAAAAACTAAGACCATATGCAAAGCATGAAGTTGGAGAGCCTGTGGGTTACTGTGTAGGAGAGTCACTCTGTAATGCAATATCAGGTCTCTCCTGTGAGGTAATCCCCAAGGTCGATCACTGAAAAGATTAAGGAGGTCACTGAATTATGATTGTTGAAACCAAGGAGGGATCTAACAGGATGAGTTGAGATGTGTTGGTCCTGAACTGGTGAAGAGGAAAGGATTTTTTTCAATGGACCCAGTTGTACAGTCTCATTGCAAACTCATCCACTATTGGTCTCTGCCACAGCTGTAAAAGTCCCTGTGCTACAATCTGGTGCAGAAGAGACCATTTCATAATGACCATATCACCTTGCATGGACAAGTTTCTTTTTTGACTGTCCTTCAAAGGAGGTTCCAGACTTTGAGACATAGAGGAAAAGCATGTGTACTTCTTCGATGCCCAAAGTATGCTAGAGCCAATGTTTTGTCCAAAGAGATCATAATGCATCGAATTATTAGGTCCTCACATACTTGTATGGCTAGAAACATTTCCTGTATTTCTAGGTTGTTGAAATGAAGGGTAAATTCTTCCTAAAATAACAATCCCTGAAGAACTAATCCCACTGGCTGAATCTGATGTGGTTGCATACAGAATGGTGTTGTGTTCCAGCATGTGAATTGTAGTGCCAACTCAGATAATGACAAAAATCAAATCCTGGAATCATTGAGCCAATAGAGTATCCTTATGTGGTCCCCAGTTTGCTAGGGACAGGAACTAGAGAGGATATAACTGGAAGAGAAACATGAATTGGACAGAAAGGATGCAAATGAAGTCTCCCTTAAGGAACTACATGTAATTATGAAGCTGCATTCAAAGTTCCTAGATGAGAGAGGCAATGGTGAGCAAATAACAAAATCTTGGCTAAAAGACCCTATGCAAGGAACAGAATCTAGGTGGGCCAAGGCCCTCTGCAAGGAACACTGTCTAGGTGATTCTGTCTGGGGAAATGTAAACTATACCCTGACTGGTGAGGAAATTCATCCCCTCATACACAAAGTCCTGAGATGGGATACAATCCAGCTTCTATAAGCTTCTATTAAACCCAGCCAATTCACCATGAGCCAACATTTTCCATCAACCAGTCATCAAAATATTGGATGACTGGGACCACTAAAGAGCTGCTATTACAGCCAAACAGATAACTCACAATTAAATACCCCTTTAAAAAAGACAAAACTAGAGGTATTTCCTGTGACCTAGGAAGATGGAGATGTAATTCCAATTCAGACTGTGTTTTACAAGTCTTGAAATGAAAGAGGACACCCTGAACTAATAAAAAATCTTTAAAAAAAATTCAATTCCTGTTTCCTTTACTTTGCACTAAGTGTACATCAAAGTTTCAGTGCACTGGTCAGCACTACTGACATAATGGTGTTATTAATGGTGGATGATGCACAGTGAGCACAAATAAAAACCGGACACCCACTGCACATGGATTTTTTTGCAAGAAACTAAGACCAACCATGCAGTGTTACTAATGTACAAAAGGGTTTTATGCTTGTAAGAATCACAGCAACTATATCTAATGTTGATATGGTTCATGACACAGAGATTTGGCATGTTGTGTGAGCTCGTGTCACAGGTGCTGCTGAGAGCTCATTTTGATTATCAGGCTATCTCCTCTTCACAACTATTTCAAGTGTCAATATGGTTCATGTCCTGAGATTGGGCATATTATAGTAACTATTTCAAGTGTCAATATGGTTCATGTCCTGAGATTGGGCATATTATAGTAACTATTTCAAGTGTCAATATGGTTCATGTCCTGAGATTGGGCATATTATAGCAACTATTTCTAGGGTCAATATGGTCAGCACTACTGACATAATGGCGTTATTAATGGTGGATGATGCACAGTGAGCACAAATAAAAACTGGACACCCACTGCACATGGATTTTTTTGCAAGAAACTAAGACCAACATTGCAGTGTTACTAATGTACAGTGAGCACAAATAAAAACCGGACGCCCACTGCACATAGATTTTTCATGTCCTGAAATTGGGCATATTATAGCAACTATTTCTAGTGTCAATATCATGGTTCATGTCCTGAGACTGGATATGCTATTGCAGCTCTTGTCATGGGGCTGCAATGCAATCATTTCAAATCGTAGGGTTAGTTTCACCCTCTTCATTGCATCTATATGTAGTGTTGATATGGTTCATGACCCCAATTACTGGACCTCATGTCAAGTGGCTGAAGAGCAATCAGTTTTCAATTTTAAGGGCTAGTTTTGCCCTCTCTATTTTGAACAACATCACAAGTGTCATGTCACACAAACATAGTTACTTATGGACCATATAAATAACCAGTGCACTGGATGTAAACAGTTGTGACAGCAGCAAGCTGATCTAAAAATGCCAACATGAGCTGGCATTCAAGATTAACATTCTAAAATGACAACCTCATTACCCCTGGTATCCTGATACTTTCCTTACTTTCATATATAAAAAGCTGACATTGAACCTTATAAAATGTCATTGTATACACATATTATGTGAAACTTATGCAAAGGAAAACCATTTAGTTCTACCTGGTTATAATACAATGATATGCTGTAAGTGTAACTCTTAATTGTAACTGCCAACAAGCAAGTACATATTGCTGATGGTACAGTATTTCTTTCTGCAGTGTACATAAATGTTGGGCAACAGTGATGTTTAAGTGAGTGTATAATCAAGATGTAGGTGTGCTGGACTATAGACAATTAATGGGTGATCTTGTATTGAAGACTGAACTGTACAAGTTTTTGGATTGTATGTAAAGGATCTAAAGAAATAACTGGA
Source organism: Potamilus streckersoni (assembly GCA_016746295.1). Taxonomy (NCBI): domain Eukaryota; kingdom Metazoa; phylum Mollusca; class Bivalvia; order Unionida; family Unionidae; genus Potamilus; species Potamilus streckersoni. The sequence continues at coordinate 3,918,570 of JAEAOA010001970.1, forward strand.
TCAATTTTTCTCATTGACTTGTAACTATAGTCAGCACCATCCAATTTCGTTTCTTGTAGGTAGCTACGTCAGATCATGATATTTCAAGAAAACCTTGATATTCTGAGGAATTTCATATAAATGGAGTATGCATGCATTCTGGGATAGATAGGTGCTTTTGTGACAATCTCTAAGCGCCAATGAATGAAATGCAGTCATTTATATAACATCTAAACATGGAATCTTCCAGCAAAATAATTAAAGAATTGTTCATATATTGTCATACTAATATATCAAGTTTTAACTTATAAATTTTTCTTTTTCTCTTTTGTATTTTTCAGGTTAGCTTTAGTAAATGAAGGCCACATTTACAGAATCTATGACTTAAAATATGACAAAGATTTTTTTTCAAATTTCATCATAATGTTTGTTATTTAGACATAGCCACAAATGCATTCAACAAAAATACTAAGAATAATAGGTGATGTGCAACAAATCCAATTCCTGTGTGCCACAACACAACATGCATTAATTGTGAAACATGGACAGCATGAACAATCTTCTGACCGATGGCTCATTGTCCATTTCATGTCTGTATTTTATCTAATAAAGAACAATGGAAAAGTTCAGTCTGAATGACATTAAAATGAAGTTTCATTGATTTTACAGCAGATCAAAGCATAACAAAGTAGAATAACAAAACTGGTGAGAAAAAAAAATGATCCATAAGGCATCAATGTCAAATGGCATCAGGTGTTCATTAGAAAGGTTTTCCCATGTGCATTTAACCTCTAATTTGCAAAAGTCTGGGAGTACAACAGTTTCAATCACTTCTATTTCTAATTTAAATTCTTCCTTCAGAATTAAAAAAATATGGAATTCCCCAGAATTTTTCTCCATAAATGAAAACACAAACAGAAATCTGCAAACTTCTCCAAATTAATGGGTCAACAACAAAAAAAATGAGCTTTAAATTTTTTTTTTAAAATTTGGCATGATGTTCTGTAATAATAGCTACATTTACTGAAAGCAAGGAATTATTACTCTTCAGGTATTTGTTCTTAGAAAGCACGTCAACATCTGACAAAACATTGTCAATTTACAACCATGAAATGAAGTAAAATATTAAAGCCTAAAGGAACAGCGTATAGGATTATTTTAAATCATATTCATTAACATTTGGAGACATACTTCTATTCTTAACGTCACCAAAACTGAATGATTAAATAAAGAATGAAAAAATGATTCCATATCAGAAGATTGTTCACACACAACTGCAAAATTAAATGTTATAATCCATCACATGCACTGTCTATGTAAGTCTCATCTCATACCCTCCATAATTTGTTTCTGTCCCTAGGGAAAGGCGTTTTCAGCCCTTTACTGGTACTGTGGGCCATATGTATTTCATAACGTTCACATATGGTATTTGCTTCCTCATCTTGGGCCTAAATTATTAAAGACAGCATTTATAAAGGCAGACATCACTGATGTTGGATAGATTTTGTAGCCATGAGTTTCAAATTCTTTTATACATAACGTCACTTAAATTAGGAATTTTTACATCAGATGAGGTGACTAATATGATATTCACTAAAAACATTTTCAAAATATTCTAATTATGACATGCGTCAGAGTAATTTTTATCATTTGAAAGGTTCATTATATGTTCAAAAGCAATGATTTAAAAAATCTTATGCCCAGACCCCAGTGGCTAGCAGAATGTTTCGTCTCAGCTACCATCATTAATGTAGTCAGGCAGCCCTGTGGTCTATTAGATAACTTTAATCATACTGTTTGTGTACAATACTGTAATTAATATTATCAGATTTAGTTATTGGTAGCTGGCAGGGCTACTGTCTAATTTTGAAACTTGTCAGAACCTGAAAGAGGAATTTAAATTGCTCTGGACAAGTAATATATGATGGAATACTCTGCTTTGCAGACTGTATTACATTATCAAATATTTGAGCTGCTTACTTCCCTTTACTGTAATATCACTGGAATGCTATCAGGTTGAGGTAGTTTACCTTATACTGACAACAATTTGCTATTAAAATTACTGTAATATGCTGTAAAAAGGTAAGTGTGGTGTGGTTGTATTTTTTGTGTATCCAAACAGAATATGGGTTTTATTTTTGCTCTCTCTGCCTTTCAACTAATCTAAGGTCTTGCTTACATGAAACTTCACAGCCAGCTTAATTCAAATCTAATGTAATACACTGTCTGCACACTGAAATAACAATGCCTTATACTAAGCTGTTCAAGGGCCATAACTCTAAGACAAATTTGCAGAAAGTTCTCACATATAACTTGTGAGATTTGTTGTTGGGATGAAGCTGTACAGAGAATGTGGCTGAAATCTTAAGATGAAGCTTAACAGCCAATTTGATTTAGATTTTAGCCTTAAGATGAAGCTTGACAGACAATTTGATTTAAATTTTAGTCTTAAAATGAAGCTTGAGAGCCAATTTGATTTAAATATTAGCCTTAAGATGAAGCTTGACAGCCAATTTTATTTAAATTTTAATCTTATGAAGAAGCTTGACAGCCAATTTTATTTAAATTTTAGACCTAAGATGAAGCTTGACAGCCAATTTGATTTAAATTTTAGTCTTAAGATGAAGCTTGACAGCCAATTTTATTTAAATTTTAGTCTTAAAATGAAGCTTGACAGAAAATTTGATTAAAATTTTAGCCTTAAGATGAAGCTTGACAGCCAGTTTGATTTAAATTTTAGTTTTAACATGAAGCTTAATAGCCAATTTGATTTAAATTTTAGCCTTAAGATGAAGCTTGACAGCCAATTTTATTTAAATTTTAGTCTTAAAATGAAGCTTGACAGAAAATTTGATTAAAATTTTAGCCTTAAGATGAAGCTTGACAGCCAGTTTGATTTAAATTTTAGTTTTAACATGAAGCTTAATAGCCAATTTGATTTAAATTTTAGCCTTAAGATGAAGCTTGACAGCCAATTTTATTTAAAGTTTAGTCTTAAGAAGAAGCTTGACAGCCAATTTTATTTAAATTTTAGACTTAAGATGAAGCTTGACAGCCAATTTTATTTAAATTTTAGTCTTAAAATGAAGCTTGACAAGCAATTTTATTTAAATTTTAGACCTAAGATGAAGCTTGACAGGCAATTTGATTTAAATTTTAGTCTTAAAATGAAGCTTGACAGCCAATTTGATTTAAATTTTAGTCTTAAAATGAAGCTTGACAGCCAATTTTATTTAAATTTTAGTCTTAAGATGAAGCTTGACAGCAAGTTTGATTTAAATTTTACTTTTAAAATGAAGCTTGAGAGCCAATTTAATTTTAAATTTTACTTTTAAAATGAAGCTTGAGAGCCAATTTAATTTAAATTTTAGACCTAAGATGAAGCTTGACAGCCAATTTGATTTAGATTTTAGTCTTAAAATGAAGCTTGACAGCCAATTTGATTTAAAGTTTAGTCTTAAAATGAAGCTTTACAGGCAATTTGATTTAAATTTTAGTCTTAAAATGAAGCTTGACAGGTAATTTGATTTAAATTTTAGTCTTAAAATGAAGCTTGACAGAAAATTTGATTTAAATTTTAGCCTTAAGATGAAGCTTGACAGCCAGTTTGATTTAAATTTTAGTTTTAACATGAAGCTTAATAGCCAATCTGATTCAAAGTTTTGTCTTAAAATGAAGCTTGAGCGCCAATTTGATTTAAATTTTAATCTTAAGATGAAGCTTGACAGCCAATTTTATTTAAATTTTAGTCTTAAGAAGAAGCTTGACAGCCAATTTTATTTAAATTTTAGACCTAAGATGAAGCTTGACAGTCAATTATATTTAAATTTTAGTCTTAAGATGAAGCTTGACAGCCAATTGTATTTAAATTTTAGTCTTAAGATGAAGCTTGACAGCAAGTTTGATTTAAATTTTAGTTTTAAAATGAAGCTTAATAGCCAATTTAATTTTAATTTTAGTCTTAAAATGTACCTGGACAGCCAATTTGATTTAAATTTTAGCCTTAAGATGAAGCTTGACAGCCAATTTGATTTAAATTTTAGTCTTAAAATGAAAAATAATAGCCAATTTGATTTAAATTTTAGCCTTAAGATGAAGCTTGACAGCCAATTTTATTTAAATTTTAGTCTTAAAATGAAGCTGGACAGCCAATTTTATTTAAATTTTAGACCTAAGATGAAGCTTGACAGCCAATTTTATTTAAATTTTAGTCCTTGATTTAAAGTTTAGTCTTAAAATGAAGCTTTACAGGCAATTTGATTTAAATTTTAGACTTAAGATGAAGCTTGACAGCCAATTTTAATTAAATTTTAGTCTTAAAATGAAGCTTGACAAGCAATTTTATTTAAATTTTAGACCTAAGATGAAGCTTGACAGGCAATTTGATTTAAATTTTAGTCTTAAAATGAAGCTTAACAGCCAATTTGATTTAAATTTTAGTCTTAAAATGAAGCTTGACAGCCAATTTTATTTAAATTTTAGTCTTAAGAAGAAGCTTGACAGTCAATTATATTTAAATTTTAGTCTTAAGATGAAGCTTGACAGCAAGTTTGATTTAAATTTTACTTTTAAAATGAAGCTTGAGAGCCAATTTAATTTAAATTTTAGACCTAAGATGAAGCTTGACAGCCAATTTGATTTAGATTTTAGTCTTTAAATGAAGCTTGACAGCCAATTTGATTTAAAGTTTAGTCTTAAAATGAAGCTTTACAGGCAATTTGATTTAAATTTTAGTCTTAAAATGAAGCTTGACAGGTAATTTGATTTAAATTTTAGTCTTAAAATGAAGCTTGACAGAAAATTTGATTTAAATTTTAGCCTTAAGATGAAGCTTGACAGCCAGTTTGATTTAAATTTTAGTTTTAACATGAAGCTTAATAGCCAATCTGATTCAAAGTTTTGTCTTAAAATGAAGCTTGAGCGCCAATTTGATTTAAATTTTAATCTTAAGATGAAGCTTGACAGCCAATTTTATTTAAATTTTAGTCTTAAGAAGAAGCTTGACAGCCAATTTTATTTAAATTTTAGACCTAAGATGAAGCTTGACAGCCAATTTTATTTAAATTTTAATCTTAAAATGAAGCTTGACAGGCAATTTTATTTAAATTTGAGTCTTAAGAAGAAGCTTGACAGTCAATTATATTTAAATTTTAGTCTTAAGATGAAGCTTGACAGCCAATTGTATTTAAATTTTAGTCTTAAGATGAAGCTTGACAGCAAGTTTGATTTAAATTTTAGTTTTAAAATGAAGCTTAATATCCAATTTGATTTAAATTTTAGTCTTAAAATGAAGCTTAATTACCAATTTGATTTTAATTTTAGTCTTAAAATGTACCTGGACAGCCAATTTGATTTAAATTTTAGCCTTAAGATGAAGCTTGACAGCCAATTTTATTTAAATTTTAGTCTTAAGAAGAAGCTTGACAGCCAATTTTATTTAAATTTTAGACTTAAGATGAAGCTTGACAGCCAATTTGATTTAAATTTTAGTCTTAAAATGAAGCTTGATAAGCAATTTTATTTAAATTTTAGACCTAAGATGAAGCTTGACAGCCAATTTTATTTAAATTTTAGTCCTTGATTTAAAGTTTAGTCTTAAAATGAAGCTTTACAGGCAATATGATTTAAATTTTAGTCTTAAAATGAAGCTTGACAGCAAATTTGATTTAAATATTAGCCTTAAGATGAAGCTTGAAAGCCAGTTTGATTTAAATTTTAGTCTTAAGATGAAGCTTGACAGCCAATTGTATTTAAATTTTAGTCTTAAAATGACGCTTGAGAGCCAATTTTATTTAAATTTTAGTCTTAAGAAGAAGCTTGACAGTCAATTATATTTAAATTTTAGTCTTAAGATGAACCTTGACAGCCAATTTTATTTAAATTTTAGTCTTAAGATGAAGCTTGACAGCAAGTTTGGTTTAAATTTTAGTTTTAAAATGAAGCTTAATAGCCAATTTGATTTTAATTTTAGTCTGAAAATGAAGCTGGACAGCCAATTTGATTTACATTTTAGTCTTAAAATGAAGCTTGAGAGCCAATTTGATTTAACTTTTAGCCTTAAGATGAAGCTTGACAGCCAATTTTATTTAAATTTTAATCTTAAGAAGAAGCTTGATAGCCAATTTTATTGAAATTTTAGACCTAAGATGAAGCTTGACAGCCAATTTTATTTATATTTTAATCTTAAAATGAAGCTTGACAAGCAATTTTATTTAAATTTTAGACCTAAGATGAAGCTTGACAGCCAATTTTATTTAAATTTTAGTCTTAAAATGAAGCTTGACAGACAATTTGATTTACATTTTAGTCTTAAGATGAAGCTTGACAGACAATTTTATTTAAATTTTAGTCTTAAAATGAAGCTTGACAGACAATTTGATTTACATTTTAGTCTTAAGATGAAGCTTGACAGCCAATTTTATTTAAATTTTAATCTTAAGATGAAGCTTGACAGCCAATTTGATTTAAATTTTAGTCTTAAGATGAAGCTTGACAGCCAATTTGATTTAAATTTTAGTCTAAAAATGAAGCTTGACAGCCAATTATATTTAAATTTTAGTCTTAAGAAGAAGCTTAGCAGTCAATTATATTTAAATTTTAGTCTTAAAATGAAGCTTGACAGGCAATTTGATTTAAAGTTTAGTCTTAAGATGAAGCCTGACAGCAAGTTTGATTTAAATTTTAGTTTTAAAATGAAGCTTGAGAGCCAATTTAATTTAAATTTTACACCTAAGATGAAGTTTGACAGCCAATTTGATTCAAATTTTAGTCTTAAGATGAAGCTGGACAGCCAATTTGATTTAAATTTTAGTCTTAAGATGAAGCCTGACAGCAAGTTTGATTTAAATTTTAGTTTTAAAATGAAGCTTGAGAGCCAATTTGATTTAAATTTTAGTCTTAAGATGAAGCTTGACAGGCAATTTGATTTAAATTTTAGTCTTAAAATGAAGCTTGACAGCCAGTTTGATTTAAATTTTAGTCTTAAAATGATGCTTAACAGCCAGTTTGATTTAAATTTTAGTCTTAAAATGAAGCTTGACAGCCAGTTTGATTTAAATTTTAGTCTTAAAATGAAGCTTGACAGCCAGTTTGATTTAAATTTTAGTCTTAAAATAAAGCTTGACAGCCAATTTGATTTAAAGTTTAGTCATTTCAGTGATAATGGTGACAAATCATGATAAGAATTTGTCTTTCTCATACAGTAATAATTATGATCTTGGTCTTGCCTTTTTATTACTTGCTAAATAAGGAATATGCAAGTTCTAAATTGTGTTAATTTTTTACTGGTTCATACCATCCCATAAATCCTTCCTGTAGTGTTTGTGTGTGTGTGTGTGTGTGTGTGTGTGTGTGTTATTTGGATTTTTAACATAGCTTTAACAATTTTTCAGTCATATCACTACAATGTCTGCAGTGTGGCAGTTTACAGTGATGTCTAGCACTAGGACATCATGCTATAAACATGTAGCATGATATCCCACCCAGTCACATTATCCTGACACCAGGCCAACCAGTCCTAACAATAACATCTTAATGCTGAGCGCCAAGCAAGGCAGCTGTTATTACCATTTTTATATTTTTATTATGAGTCGGCAGGGATTCAAACCTATGACTTTCAGCATCTAAGGCAGATGCTCTAACCACTTAGGCCATCGGAGCGGACTCTTCCTGCAGTACTACTTTTTACCCTTCCTGCAGTAAAAATACCAATCAATATGTATGCATCCCCAGTAGAATACAATACATGTATTTAGATGTGATTTCTTTCCATATATTTGCCAGTAAATCACTACAACTGTAATATTGATCACAAAGGTCTCTTAATGATTTTCCTAGTTATAACATTAATATATACTTTTGACAAGCAATACGTGTTGAAACTCCAATTTGTACAGACAGCTCAACTTAACAATTATAACTTTAGTGTCCATATTTACATCTCCATATATCTACACTCCTGATTAAGTACAAAGTTATTTTATTTCTTCTAAGGTATTATTATCTAGCTCAGCAGGATTGATGAAAATGGTATCTCTTGTTATGGCAGTGAAAACAATGCCTCTGCCACCCTACCACTCCAGGCATACATATAATATAGGTACAGGTCAATCTCCATAACTACACTACAATGTATAATACCATAAACAAACAGTAACACTTGGTAAAACTAGCCAAATCAGGAACAGAACAGTCATAACAAATCATATTTACTCATTCTGAATGATGATGATTTAACTGAGAAAACTGGGTATTTATTATTTTATCAAAACTGATGATTTTGTACACTGCTGTATTGGAGTGACCCTTAAATTGAAATACAGATAATATGATACCAACTTAATGTGCTATGAAATTATGTATGATCTGACTTTTAGTCTTATGTAGTGTTAAGTGTAACATGCATGTAATGCCATGGAAAACTGCAATATCAGAATTAAGGGAAGTAAGCAAGACCATTTACTTCCAGTGCTTTCAAATAAATCACACCTTTTCTAATAAAATTATTTTCTGACTTTTTTACCGAGAAAAGCTACCAGCAGCTTTCCATGATCAGTGATGAATACAATTCTACATTAAAATGAAAATGTAGTTAACTTATTTGTCATAATATTCTATAAATATGCACTTGAAATGAATATTTCTAAATACACACAATCATGAAACTTTCATGTTTAAGTTGACTGATCTCCATTGTTGTTTGTAGTTTTTGAACATAATTTAATGGTAAATAATTCCTTTAATATATTCCATTTCAAATGTTGTAATTTATGCTTTTGTAAGTTACAAGATTTTTTAACATTGGCAAAGTTATGTTGTTTCAAAGTCCACAAGTCATTTTGCTTTACAACTCCAAAGTTACTTAGTGTTGACGACTATATGCCTACAAAGTTACTTAGTGATGAAAGGGTTAAAATGTGAATGACAATTTCTACAAAAGCAGAATTAATATTTTCATTAAAAAGTTTTAAAAAATAATTCATTTCATGAAATATTAGTTTTATACAGCTCTCAAAAGCTGTTGATGCAGTATCCTGGAAGCAATAAGAATTAAAATTTCTTTGCTAAATTCACTGATAAAGCAAAAAAGATTGATAGCAGTAAAGAAGCTAATTGAAATTCAGTATTTTACCTCTTTCATTGACGAAATTACTTTCTCTATTACTGGAGGATTGCTTATAAATGTCATGTAGGGCCGTGCCTGCAGCTGAAATAGGGACAGTCAAGAATTTTAATCTTGTATCATGAAACATTGTTGTTTTCTCAACAAATGCAAATGAAAATGTAAAAATACAATTTGACACAACATGATAATTACAAATGACAGATGAATAACCATGTGTGCATCAAGGAAGACAATTGATGATTCAAGTCTATGCAACAAGGGATGACTGATGAATAACCATGTGTGCATCAAGGGAGACAATTGATGATTCAAGTCTATGCAACAAGGGATGACTGATGAATAACCATGTGTGCATCAAGGGAGACAATTGATGATTCAAGTCTATGCAACAAGGGACAAAGAAATTAAGGCTCACTCTCACTATGTATTATGAGGATACGAAGGACAAATTCCAGAATCATGTATCTTTAAAGCAAAAAATGGTGTCAACTTATACACGTTTTCCAAACCCAGTATATACAGTGGCTTCAGAGATGCAGCAAAAATAAGTAAATTCCTTTAAATGAGGGCCTCAAGGTAGATTAGTTCTTAGCTAATTGAGTTACCCTCTTTAAAAAGTCATAATAATAATAATAATAAAAAGATATTGCTTCTTTGTTAAATATGATCCTAAAACAATGAACCTTGGTGCCATTCCAAATCACTGTGGAGTCACTGTCTGTATAGTCGGCATAAAAGTATAAGTGAATGTTTTTAAGCTGTATTTCCCTCTCCAAAAAGGCTATATGGAGATAATAACATAACATAACTATATGGCTCTCTCAATCAAATAAAACAGAAATACATAGCAATCTTTAGACCATAGTCAAGAAATAAGAGGAATTCTGATGCAGGAAATGTTTGAGGCAGAATTCTGTAACTATGGGCAAATAAGATAATATATTCCAAAAAGATAAAAAAAAATCCTATTAAGGGAGAATTTCTGTATGTAATGTCATACTCATGCCTGATTTATCAAAAATGATGAAAAGATAAGCAAATGCAAATGGACACAACTTGCTCATAATTAATTCCTCTGTTAGTAAAGGTTAATACAGAGCACATTGCCAAGTTTAATTATCATCAGATGATTTGTGAATTAGATAAAACCTGTTCTGCCACAAAAAGTATAGTCTTGGTTTAAAAACTTCTGTATCTCAGAATTATAATTTTCAAAAACAACACCAGAATGTAATCAACACTATTTGTATTCCAGAACATTATTATTTTCAAAAACAACACCAGAGTGAAATCAACACTATTTGTATTCCACATCATTATAATTTTCAAAAGCAGTACCAACGTGAACTCAACACTATTTGCATTCCACATCATAATTTCCAAAAACAACACCAGAGTAAAATCAACACTATTTGCATTCCACATCATAATTTTTTAAAAACAACACCCGAGTGTATTCCACATCATTATAATTTTCAAAAACAACAGTAAAATCAACACTATTTTCATTCCACAACATCATGATTTTCAAAAACACTAAAGTGAAATTAATACCTTTGTATTCCACTACATTATAATTTTCAAAAAGAACACCAGAGTGAAATCAATACCATTTGTATTCCACAACATTACAATTTTCAAAAACAACACCAGAATGTAATCAACACTATTTGTATTCCACAACATTATGATTTTCAAAAACATCTCTAGAGTGTAATCACCTCTATTTTGAAAAGACTCCAGTAGCCTTTGTAAACATCACAATGCAGAAAATAAATTCAGACCAAAGTAATCTTTGCTTCTTTTCCAACTAATCATTTTTTTGCATTTTTTATTACAATTTTTAGTCTTAAATGGCACTATGCAGCCAATACTGTGCTGACAAAAGGTAAAACTTTCTAACTACCCATCCACCCAATTGTCTGCTATGAGAAATAAAACAAAACAATAAAAACATTCTTTTATATCATATTAAAGTAAAGGTATTATTATTATCCAATAAAAACCAGAAATTATTGTTGTATTCATTTTTAAATGATCTTAAAATCTGCTTGACAAGCTAATATCATTTTCCACACACTAAGCCTGAATTTACTTGTGAAAGTCATGGGTTGTAAGTAATTTTGGAGTGACAGTCAGCCATACAAACATAGTTGTGTGTCAATAATTACTTTGTTTAGCCACCACAGATGTGATCTCATTTGAAAAGGACACAGCATGTAGTTCACTAATCAAATTGTTTTACCCATTCAAATGTACATACACAGCTAAACTGCCATGGGTAACACATCACAATATGTAATATGGAAAGCTTTCCATTGAATATTTGCTTCTACTTCCAACTGAAGTAGTCAAAAAGGCTTTCTGAGAAGGCTAGTATGTCTAGCATGGATTAAAAACAAAACAATTTAACTCATTTGTTAAAGCATAAAATGCAGTTATTGGTGACATCTGGCTTTAAAAGGTTTAGTAGTAACAGAGATGCATCTAATAATCAAATTTCTTGATTGGAACATCAACATCACCAATTAAATTCACTCTGAACATACAATTTTAAAGAGGTCACTGACACATAAAATACAGGCCATGGAATAAAATTTCAATAAGTGAAGAGTGGAATGAAAAAGCTTAATAAAACTCAATAAAAGATGATATACTAACCATGTTTTGCAAGGATGAGGCAGTATCAGAAACAGAGTCTGAGAAATGAACATCAATACAATATTTAACAAAGTTAAGCATTGATCACAGTGACCTATTTTTATGTAGGGGTAATACTCATCACAATATAACCTTCACCAAATTTCTTGAGTCAGGGTACAAAAGAATATACACAGTTAGCAAAAAAACTATTTGATCTTGAGCTAAATGCAGAAACTGAACTGAAGCCAGTAAAATGTAAAACATAGGTCACTGTGACCTTATTTTGTTGTAAGGATGCAGTACTTATAGAGATACATTTATATAGTTTAATGATTCTAGCAAGAACAGCTTCATAAAATTAATTAAATCACAAAATTTAACCAAAGTCAATGAATCATGAAACATGAGTTATAATGACCTACTTTTGTGTTGATTGTACAGTATTCATCAAAATGCAACCCTAACTATATTTCATGATTCCAGATATACCAGTATTTATACAGTGTGCATAAATGCTTTGCTCAAAGCTGAGCTGATTGCAACACCTTAACCAAGAATATACACATAATGTACATGTGCAAAGTCTATCCCCTCGACTGGGGTGGGGTGCAATGAAATTCACTTCACACTGTTACTATGGACCTAGGAAGAAAGAGTGGTTGTGTTTATCTGTTTAGGACACCAATGCTGACAGCATCACTAGTGGTTTTACAATAGCTTTGATCTATTTCATAAATGAATTGAAATGGAAAATCTGGAAATTAATTTACGTAGTTATGAGCTTGAAAAAACAAGTTTGAATTTTATTCTTGAGGGAAATTATTTCCTTGTTAAAGATAATTAGTGAATCAACTGTTTCTTTGTATCTGTGCTTTCAACTGGGTATTGTTACTTTAAAAAAACAAAAACTGAAAGTGGATGAAAAAGAAAACCAGTCAAAATTATGCATGAGGACCACAATCAGATTCCAAAATTCACACTTTGGCTGTAACAAAAACAATTTCTTCTCAAATACTTTTAGAGCATGCCAAATTCCACATGCGTTAAGCTGCTTAGAAAAAACAGACTGCATAAAACATTTTTATTGTCTGTTGATTGAAGATGTCAATTTATTTGTGCCATGTCTCACAGTGGGGGTAAAAAAGAAGTATATTTAACAAGAACAAACACATTCTCCATTGTTTCCTATGTAAATAAAATCCCTGTTGTTTAAATGACAAATCACGTACCATACATTTCTCTGTGCCCATAAAACTGACTAAATCAAGTGTAATCTCCGTTTAATGAAAATTTACTGAACTTAATCTTAATCTTTGAGAGCAAAAAACACATTGAGTGTAACTGTATGCAGATTTGCAAAATATCCAGCTAGTGCTAGGTCTCAGGTCTAGGTGTAAGCCCCGGTCAAACTATTCATTTTACTCCCATAATATATCGCAAGTGCTTGATTTTCCTTCACAGATTTAAAACAGTATAGATACATGTGAAAGACACTTTATTTTGAATTTATAATGTCCAGATTCTTTCTGACAATGGATAAACACTCTAAATGTTTCATTTACTACCATATTTGACAAATCTTTACTAATACCAGCATGGCTAAAAACATGGGTGAGCCCTATGAACAGATACAAAAAATGTTTTCATATAGGCCTGAAATATTATAAATAATGTCACTTAAGTAACTGGCAGAATTCTGACAAACATACAAAATTTGAACACATTAATCTTCTATGATATTCAAAGTTTTGTTTTTTATTCGCAGAAAATTATCTCCAAAACATGTGATTCTTTATTCTGAATTAAAAAATCCATGCTGCTGGCTGATAAACCAGTTTCTTGTACTAGAACATATTACAATGAATATTAGGTTTATCTGTAACACTTCAAACTGTTTCAATATACATGTACTTGGTAAAAATCTGAAGAATTTATGATAAGTTACAATTTGGGAATGACATTCAATTGGATGAGTAGTTCATACAAGGCATCAAGTTTAAAACTGAAATCTAGATACATTTACAGAGACTGACATAAATTGTCAATACACCAATTGAGAGCCACTGCAGCATTAATTAAGTCTAATCCTCCTCAATTATGCAAATGTTTATATTTTTCTTCATTACTTTAATATTAAAGAGCTGGAACTAATTTGAGACTTCACAATACATCATCCTGACAGCAGCTTTATATCTCATATCAGTAGTTTCTCCTTCATGCACTTAATGCACTGAATTTCCCAAATTAAGAAAATCACTCAAGTATTCAAATTAAGAAAATCACTTAAGTACTCAAATTAAGTAAAACACTCAATTACTCAAATTAAGAAAAACACTCAATTACTCAAATTAAGAAAAACACTCAATTACTCAAATTAAGAAAAACACTCAATTACTCAAATTAAGAAAAACACTTAAGTTCCCAAATATCTTTTCAAACTGAATAAACCTTTCAAAATTTAATTGCTATGATGTTAGGCAGATTACTCCCAAAGTAGAAAGGCATTAGGATTTTTTTTAATTAAAAAAAAATGTGCAGTGTTCAAGGGGATCATCATGTGCAAAACAAGGCCCATATCACACTGTAGATATAAAATGATGTAGTTTCAGTGTGTGTTGGCATTTATTTTGTACATTAATTTACATAAATACCCAAAATAAAGAATAAACCTGAAAAATATGCCAAGTGATTTGAATGGTCAAACACTGTCATAGCCAAGATGAGAACAAATCAAACATCTGTAAGATCAATCTCTTTCACTATATTCTCCTCTAAGTGCTCAACAAACAGTCAACCATACCAAGTCAAGCAGTGACTGACATATAAATAATCTTTTACTTAAAGGGACCTCAATACTGAAGCACTGTCACTATGTCATCATCACATATTTGAACCAAACATGATAAACTGACCCTTCCTTAATGTAATCAGCAGGCTATGGTAACCTTTGATGAGTAATGGAGGAAAATGACTCACAGGGCTCAAAAGTTGATTCCAGCAAGTTAACATTGTGCAAGTTACAATTAATAAATTGCTAACTGAAAAATAACAAAAGTTTTTGTCACTGATACTTTGTATTCAAATTTCAAGTTTATTCCACATTCTTGAGGACAATAAAAACAGCCTAATTTTTACCAGCTGAAAATATTATAACCTTCAAAATTCTGCTAATACTAAAAAGGTATTCAATTTCAAGCCATGAAAATAGAAGAGATCAGTCCTTCCACAACTTTGGGAAAACTGGACTTCTGTAATTTTAAGCTTGGGATTATGTATGTTGCAAACATTTGGGGGAGGCAAAAATATACTGGCAAGGATATTCTGTGGGTTATTTTCCAAAAATCAGTGAATAGTGAACTCACATGAGCTGTAATTTTATTTATATATATATATATATATATATATATATATATATATATATATATATATATATATATATATATATATATATATATATATATATATATAGATGCAATAAACTGACGACGAACAGTACGAAACTAGTAACTAACTAGCCTAAGCGCTTTCGACTCTTAATGAGTCTTTTTCAAAGGCAAATACAAAACATAGTTACGACAAACAAATAAACACAAAAACGTTGCGTTTGTAAACCTCTACATTTCTATCTTCACATGAGCTAAAACTATAAATACAACCAGCTTGTATAGACTAGTTGCGGAAACTGAAAACGTTGTATAATTCCCTAAAAGTCTACAAGCCAAAGCGACATCTATTTTTACTTTGTGTACATATGTAACGCAGATTATATCCCGGATATTTGGTTCTATACCGGTTATTCTTATAGTAAAAATTGAAGGATAAGAAGATTTAGAAAATGTTAAATTCTACTAGTGCATAGTTTTCATTTTCTAGTCTTCTTGGTTTAGACCGCTTGGTTTCAATGTTCTAAGGCGGCGTATCCAGTATGATTCCTTTTCCTTCCTGGTTTCGGAACTCCAGCTGTGGTTGTTGGCAATAGCGCAGTCACTAGCACAGTGACTAAAGAAAAACTAAACATACATGGTTCACACAAAACGTGCAAAACAGAGAATGTGATTTATCTCATCACATGTAAGATCTGTGGCCTTCAGTACGTGGGAGAAACTGAAAAGCTACACATAAGGATAAACCTTCATAGATCTGATTGGATGACAAAAAAGCTGTACAGAAGCCCGGTCGCAGAACACTTCTCCTCCCCTGGCCACACTTTCAGTGATATAATACTTATCGCTATTGCCAACAACCACAGCTGGAGTTCCGAAACCAGGAAGGAAAAGGAATCATACTGGATACGCCGCCTTAGAACATTGAAACCAAGCGGTCTAAACCAAGAAGACTAGAAAATGAAAACTATGCACTAGTAGAATTTAACATTTTCTAAATCTTCTTATCCTTCAATTTTTACTATAAGAATAACCGGTATAGAACCAAATATCCGGGATATAATCTGCGTTACATATGTACACAAAGTAAAAATAGATGTCGCTTTGGCTTGTAGACTTTTAGGGAATTATACAACGTTTTCAGTTTCCGCAACTAGTCTATACAAGCTGGTTGTATTTATAGTTTTAGCTCATGTGAAGATAGAAATGTAGAGGTTTACAAACGCAACGTTTTTGTGTTTATTTGTTTGTCGTAACTATGTTTTGTATTTGCCTTTGAAAAAGACTCATTAAGAGTCGAAAGCGCTTAGGCTAGTTAGTTACTAGTTTCGTACTGTTCGTCGTCAGTTTATTGCATCTATTTTAATTAATCCCTGACAGACGTGATCCCTTGGTGGATCCAGTACGCTTGAGAGGGTTGTTATTCGCCATATGATTTGTATTCTTTATATATATATATATATATATATATATATATATATATATATATATATATATATATATCATTTGTAATTTGATTTATATAAATCATTTGTAATTTGATTTATATATATCATTTGTAATTTTATTTATATATATCATTTGTAATTTGATTTATATATATCATTTGTAATTTTATTTATATATATCATTTGTAATTTTATTTATATACATCATTTGTAATTTGATTTATATATATATCATTTGTAATTTTAATTATATATATATCATTTGTAATTTTATTTATATCATTTGTAATTTTATTTATATACATCATTTGTAATTTTATTTATATATATCATTTGTAATTTTATTTATATAAATGATTTGTAATTTTATTTATATATATCATTTGTAATTACACTTGTGCTTCAAGCAATAGTTTTTTCATATTTTACAGTCTTGCTGTTCCATTGGATTAAAAATGAGTTCATGAAATAATAACTGCTTTTAGGGGTATTTAAACAAGAAAATCTGCTACATGTAATTAAAAGTATACATGCATTTATCTATGCTTTATGTAGATTATTTATTTAAATGGATCACAACTATTTAAATCTTAATTTACAGAGGCATAAAATACAAGGAGTGCAATTTCATCATTGCTGTATTGTTAGTTTTTTAATAGTAGTTTAGTTAAACTTAAGATTAGGAATAATTAGTACTGAATTTAATATTTTGTACTTCATGTTATTATTCTCTTTTTTCATTTTTGTTAATGTTTATACTTAGATACATTATGATCTTTCTCTTTTTTCCAGTCTGTATCCTTACTGGTCTCAAAACACACCGATTCAATGTTAAATGGAAAGTTACCTAATATTGTACAGTATATATAATATTCATGTTCATGGAAACAATATACAAGTAAACAGCTATATAATTTTTTTCCAAATGGATTAATAAAAAACAACACAAGTAAAATCTAATACTGTTTACAGAAATGAAGTTGAATTATCAAATAGTTAAGATTTGTTGTTCACTAGGAATAAAAGAAGAGGAGGTACTTCTGCCCCACATACAGCATATTTTTCATTTGATCTGTACAAAAATTGGTACCCCATCAAAAACTGAAACCACAATATTTCAAAATCATGCAGAATTTCAAATGTCAGTGTGTAAATCTAAAAAAAAATTATTTAATGTTTTACACAGTACCCAACAAAACAAAATGATAGCTCAAATATTTATTCTTCAACTATATAAATGATATATCCATCATATTTACAATTTTGGCATATATTGGTAGCAACTCTGTGGTACACACAGCTTCCAAGTTGTAAGTATAGAACAATACAACAAAAAAAATGGAGACAAAGGAAAAGATAAGGCAGGTTATCATGCAACTGGTTAAGGAGCTGCACCTGTGCAACTAGCTATGGAGTTGCAACAAGGACCATAGATTTCATCAGATGAAATTGCACTGAGTGCCCCCAATATATAGTTTCCTCTTCTTATATATATATATATATATATATATATATATATATATATATATATATATATATATATATATATATATATATATATATATAAAAAGGAAAGCAATATAGCAAGCCTCATATACATGGCATATACAATATCTGGTGCATACCCTTGCTGAAGCCGCATTCTGAACTGGAGGAAAGCATATTACACAGTGCAGAGAGAATGAAAACTCTGGAAATCAACTATGAACACAGAAATTTTAATGCTGAACATGAACATATCCAGTTTAACAGACAGTCAACCAGTCCTAAAGTCTTTATCAGGTGGTCTTCCACACAGCAGCTGTGATGGTAGCAGCACCATTATAAAAGGAGTGTTCACTATACATGTCTTGATCCAAGTGAAAAGTTTGAAAAGAACTTCGAAAAACATGTATGAACAAAGTTTGTATCAGTTCCTGTTTCAATAATTTCTAAATCAATGGGTCCATTGTTTAATGAGCACCCATGCTTTTGCACACTTGCAGGAATTTCACCATCGCTAAATAAGGACATATAAAGTTGTTTGTCTGGAAATAATACAAATTAATCTCTCTGCAGAAAGTATCAATTTTGGAGGATGTAAGTTTTAAAGTAAAATAATCAGAAGCAAGACACATTTTTAAGACATAAATGGAATTCATTATCAAACTTGCTAGTAGTAAGAGTAAATTCTCCACCATAAAAAGCCAGAAAATAGAACACATGATACCAATTTCAAATTTCAGCATTTAAATCTAAAAAAAAATATTTATTATAAGTAAACCATTTTCAAACACTGATTGACCCAAGTCCCATTCCCACTCACCAAAGAATACCCAGTACTTTATGCCTGGCATATCTGCCATCTTCAAAAATCTGTATTGAAGTAACAGGAAGTGCTACATCTCTGTTATCCATGTAAAAAATCTGTTACACAAAGAATTTTTTAATTAGTGATCAATCATTGTAAAAGTAAAGAAAGATGACTACTATAAGAGAACTGAAGGAAGATTTTTATAATTTGGAGTTTTTGCTTTCAACAATATATACTAAACTATGTGATTAGAAATGTTTGAGAAGTTTTAAAACAAATCACAATATTTTCATTCTTCATACACATTGCATTACTTTTTCATTGTATAAAAAATGTATGTGTTAAACAATTAAAATTTTCAGGCATTTTGTAAATATCAAATGAATTTCACTGTAAATTAAAGAAGTTGTAAAAAATGACAGAACTGTTAATATCAATGTTCACACCCGCATCACATGCAAAAGATTATATATTTGCTTCCTCTGAGTGAATGATTTATATATTTAAAAAAGGAGATGAAATATATCTCTTATTCATTTACTGAAAGCAAATTTTCTTTTTTTTCATACTGAAACTTACTGGCTAGCAATAAATATAACAGACAGAATTAACATAATATTCTCACTATCCCGCTGAACAATGTCATTGGCTTACTGTTAGTCTTATGCTAACATTCAAATTTAACTTAAAACTCTGGTAATGACTGGCAAGTGTTTGAACATTATCCAGTTATATGACAGAGTTGAGCCTTTTTGAGAATATGAACAATTTTAAAACCCCAGACTTGACATGAGTGTATAAAATTCTACAGGTTTGTCAATAAAAATGATCACTAGGCTTACTTCCATCCCACTGCAATATGTAAAAAAAAATTAATGTTATTTCTTTAAAAAAGCAAATTCTCCATAACACCCATTTTCTGCAATCCTGATACAAGGTCTCTTTACCCCAGCCAGGAGTCAATACCTACAACTTACCCATCCTAAACAGGTAAGACTACCCAGAAATCTGATGGGTCAGGCAGCTAGTCTATGAATAAATATCTGGATGCATGAAAAGCTCAGCTTAAAAAACTAATTTACAGTAACAAGGACTTTTTTACCCACATTCCTCAATACAGCAGCACTCTACTGAATCCAATCATCTTTTGATCCAGCAACATGAATCTGCTCAAGGCATCAGCACACCACCAGAAAAAATTATATATTTCCTCAATTTTTCTATAGTTTTTATGAAATCTAATGCATTAGTTACAAGTTCAGACATTATAACTAAGACTGTAGCTTGGGCATTATGAACATAACAAAAATCATCTGAGGTTATATGGCTTTTATGGAAATAGTTGATTGAAATGACCAAAAGTTTGTAAATGAGCTTTCTGAAACTGGCTGAATCACACCTGTTTGCTTTGTCATCTGACAACAAAGTCAACCCGACTTAACTTGATGGATATTTTAATGCAATACTGCTTAAACTGAATGCAAATCACTGTTTAGTAAATCTCCAGGGAAAATATATACAAAATTTGTATATAAACATAATTACAATATGATAGAATAACATCTTTTGGCACAATTAATGTAGAGATAAAAAAACAAATGATCAGTTTGATTGGTGTTATGATATTATTTTGTGTAATGTATTTAGATAAAACTATGTCTTCTGATCAGTAACAAGCAAGACATTAGAAATTTGTGTTTGTCATGTAGAAAATGTTTCTGTCCAACAGATGTCTTTTCCAAACTGCTAAAGCATCTTTTGAAACTTTTGATAATTTATTAATAGGCAGACAGTATTGTACAACATGCCTAGCAATGAAAAAAGACTGACAGTAATAGATCCTGCATACTTTCAGTAATTTAACATTTATGTCATTTCTCTTGCTATAGAACTTACGCTAGTGGCCCTGATTGGCAGAATGGTCTAAACCGATCATGTTACAAATCACTGCCATCTCACATGTCTGCACGAGTTTGAGTCTCAGTTTTGGCCTATGTTAGTATGTGCGAAAGCTTGCAGTAGCTTCTCATGGGTTGGTGGTTCTTTCCGGGGTTTTCCCAGGGTTCTTGCTCCACCATTTATATTGGCAGCCATGTAGAGCTATCTTGTGCAGAAAAATGGTGTTAAACCCTACAACAACAACAACAACTTATGATAGCATCAATGGCAAAGTTGTCTCACTTATGCTACACTTTGATTCAGTGGTAAAATATAGCAAAATATTGAATGCAGAAATATTCCCTGCATCTGCTGGTACCTCTAGTCAACTTGCTTGGCAAGTGAACCAAGTCTGGATGAAATACACTACATGATATGATAGTCAGGCTCAGTAAACCAAAATGGATTACAAACACACAAACATAACAATATCCCCACCCTGATATTAAACTGGGCTGAAAATAATTAACTATTGCCCAGAGAATCACAGAGAATTTAATTCATGGAGTACCTATTCTAAGGCATTTCTTGTTTGCTGCAAACCACAAATTTAAAAAATCAACAATGGATGTTTGAAATGTAACTTGCCTATCAGATGCATATTCATGAAAAATTACATTCAACAAAAATATAATTTTTGGTAGGAAAACCATGAAAACTGATTTAAATTCACATTGTACATTGATTGCATTATTGTTTGTTAAAAGAGCAAATTATTAAAATCATATTAATTAAAATGATTTAAATAAAAGTCATATGCCATTATTATTTACCTTTACTTTGGGCTGAAACATTGTTGAGACAGCTATTTCAAACACTCTTATTTTCATGCATTTAAATTAATTTTCCTCACCTAAAACCTTTATATAAATAAATCTGGTAGACTTAGAAATAATGAAGATTTTTGGCATGCTGTAACCAGGTGAATAGTGATTAGATCATTTCTCATGCAGTGAGAATTTTCTGAGTGTTCACAACAAAGCAAGCCATGAGATGAGTCAATAAAGACAATGGGCATCAAATTCTCCGTTGAATAGCGATCTAACTATGGAGGACAAGACTGAAAAATTCCTCCTAGATAGTGATAATCCTTTTGTAAATATTTTCTAATCTTGTAAATATACTTTTTCTTTCACATACTGGGAGAAGTTGTTCTTAGTTCACAAGAGTAATCAATTTTGTTAGCCTACACAATTCTGTGAGAATATTATTTTGCAGTTGGCAGTACTTTTAACTGTTTGTGTGATACTGTGATTACACATCAACATACAGTCTACACTCATTTTTCCGATAAAAGCCACTTCATTTATCTTTTTGCATAAATCCCAGCTGTCCAATAAATAATGACTACCTAAAGGTGTCGCACTATGCATTCAGATTTTCCTGAGTACACATCTATTAGATATAATACTAACTCCTATGTTGTCTGTAATTTTTTATACACATTTTATCAACTATATTCTTCAGCTATACAAATATTTAAATATAAAAAGATATAAAGTTTAATTTTTAACTCATTTTTATGTTTGAAAAAAACATTTGTAATGAGAAAATAACTTTCACTAAATGAAAAGTAAACTAATATAATTTTCATGGAATGATGCTATATGATACTGAGTACCTCGAAGGAACTGACACTTGCCTTAGAAATAGATTAACCATAACAAGATTTCCAAGATGACCACAATAGTGGCCATACTGGATGTCAAATCAGTACCATTTTAGTTTGGACCAAGAATACTTTATAAGAAGTTTTCTAGTGAAAAACCTCATGTTGATATGGCTTTTTCTGGAGGTTTAACAACAAGAAGATGTTCATATTGGATTCCAAATGCACCCCTTGGACCAAGAAGACACTATAAGAAGCCTTACAAATTGTTTCCTCAAGACAATTAGTTACTATAAGGCAGTGGTTCTCAAAGTGGGCTATACCATCCACTGGGGTTGGTGAGATCACCAATGGGGAGAGGTACTAATGCTGAATAATGCTTTAATGGGGTAAGGTAGGGAGCACTGACGATAACCAATGGGGCAGTGTCTCGAAAAAGTTTGGGAACAACTGCTATAAGGCATGAACTACAAAAACTTGACTGAAGAGTCACACTGAAACCTTGGATATATATTACACATGGACTCCTTCAAGGTTATTTAATTCTGACATTCTACAGAAGAGGAAACTTTTATTTTAAAAAAAACTTGAATATTTGGATTTTATGACTATATAGTCTGTACAAACATTTTCACTGTAGTCCATGTAACATGATCAATCTCAAATCTTATGACTTCAACAGATGTTCTCTTAATTGCATGGATTGGTTGTGTGCTAATATGATTATTTCTCATGTACAGGCAGAATATGACCCAAATTCTGCAAACTATTGAATCATGTACACTCATCTGCACCATGTCCCTCTTTTATGTCAAATATCATGATTTCTATCCAGAACACAGATTTAGTACATCTAACCTGTGAGCTATGCAAGTCAGCAAACATTGCATAATTTCTTTCCACCGTAAATCACATCTCCTAGCTACAATAAAGAGTATCTAACATTTTCTGATCAAACACAAGGCATCAAAATAAGGAACATGTACATGCCTAATCTAAACCGATTACAATAATAGGCATGTATGAATTTAAATATTTATTTGTGTGCACACCATACCTGCCATAGTCCCAGGCAGTGTTTGGTTTTTTTGAAACTCAAAAAGTGTGTTATGAAGTCCCAAGGGGGTAGGGTGTCAACACGCAAGACCCCAAATAAAGCAATGTCGTCCAATTGTGAATAAGCCATCTTTCATATAAACCTACAGATAATGACTGGAAATTCAAATCTGAAGTAAGCAAAAATTTAACTTGTCAATTTTTTTAAAGCATTTATTACACTATATAATTAGTGAACTATTGTCAAATATCAATGCCCTGCACATACACATGTGCAAACACTTGCATACCCAAAACTATATATATGTATCAAGTTGCTGTCTTTAAAATCCACAGGATGACAAAATATATGCTATATTTGATGTAGTCATTGCTGCTGTCTATAGTGCAATAGGGGCTTTTAAGGTAATGTGTTATACGAGTTCATCTCTATATTCACTAGGGACAGGATGGTACTGTTGTTCCCTGGTCAGAACATCTGTTTATAAAGTTCATAATGTTAGAATTGTCAGAACTGTATATAAGGCAGTTTGACCATGAGATATGCTTGTCTCTATAAAAAAAATGAATATATATATATATATATATATATATATATATATATATATATATATATATATATATATATATATATATATATATATATATATATATCTCACATATAGTACTGACCATCTATCAGGGAAGGAGTAGAACATCACATTATCAAGTTTAATTAAGGTCTTTTAAGTACTACAGCAGTAAGAAATTCAACTGTCCAATAATGATGTTAACACTTTTTCAACAAAATCAACTCTGCAAACAATGGCAGGGACTTATTAATTTCTTTAAATCAATCTTTTTCATGGTCAAAATCATCCTGAAAAGCATGGGTCAATTGATAGTTAGTATTAAAACAAAATTACAAGAACAAATAATAATATAAAGAATGTTCAATTCAGTGTGTCAAATATGCTACATGCAAATGGTGTTACTATTTCGATGGGTGTCATATACTTCTTGTCAATACGATGTTTGCAAGGAATTAAATTCTCCTCTTTGTTATTGTGCTTGACAAAGTAAAACTCCATCAACCTAGAGCTTTTAAATTTATTTTTGCTGGACTTTGCAGATAGCGTATTAAAATTAATTACATTTCAACACTATTCTGACAATTGGAATAATCATGGTTCTCATTGTTTATATGAAGTAAATATCTGACTTCAAGGAAAGATTGCCGATTATCACAAATTCTATTTAAGTTGAATTCAACATTATCATTCAATGCAATGACATGCTGAATTTGTTCTGAAAAATATTTTGTTTGATGTTTTGAATCCCGTCAATTTGGTTCTACTTTTTTCACTCAATAGATAATATGCAAATTATCTAAATGGGCTCCCATGCTGCAGAACTTGACAGAACACATCACCCTACATATTGTCAGCCAATTAAGTAATCTCTGAAAGGTAGTTGTTTATCTGACCCCATTAACTTTAATTGGCTTATATCAGCTGCATGTCATGAGGATAGGTTTAGCTGAGCTTTTAGCAGGGGTATTTACTTTTCATATACATACCACAGTTTACATGCA
The DNA here is from genome assembly GCA_016746295.1 of Potamilus streckersoni. Taxonomy (NCBI): domain Eukaryota; kingdom Metazoa; phylum Mollusca; class Bivalvia; order Unionida; family Unionidae; genus Potamilus; species Potamilus streckersoni. The sequence continues at coordinate 3,943,616 of JAEAOA010001970.1, forward strand.
TATATCCCAGTAGTCATGAAAGATAAGGGTATTTTTTTTGTTTGAAAAACTTTGGGGATAAAAATCCTGAAAATTGTTTTTTGAAACATGACTATTGGGGGGGGTTTCCAAAATCATGTTTTTAGTGTGACAGAATAGTATGACACAAGTGTGTGTGTGTGTCTCTGTGTGTGTGTGTGTGTGCAGAAGTTCTTATGGATATTCATGAAACAAATTGGCCATAATTTATCTTTTTCTTTTCATCAATCACATAGCAGATAAGAATATATGTAAATACTAAAAGTCAGTCAATTGGAGACACTAAACTCAATATATTTATAAGAAATTGTTAAATGGACAAAAATGTATGACCAATTGGAAAAATAAAGAATACATAATTTTACTTTTCTCACCTGCATACCCATATAACTTTAAATAAGGACTAAATTTCTTCAACTCCTAAACCTTTCTATTAACTTTATCAAAGAAAAACATACAGGTGATAACCTCCAACCATAAAATATGGATTCTTTGGTTTAAAACATCTGGAATTTTAATCAGTTTTTGAATTTGTTTGTACAGAATGCTATTATTTTAAATGTTCATTTTTTTAAAATAAAAAACCCACTGTATTCATTAGCAAATTCATTGAGGATATTTTCTTTCCTTTTCTTTCCCAGATGCATTTCATTGTGTGGTACAAATGGTACTAAAAAATGTAATAATTTAATAAATGTCCTTTTTGTACCATAAGATAAAATGTATCCTGTATTTACAGAGGAAGATAAAATTGATGTAAATTAAGTTTTACATTTTATGTATTATTTTACTCTATCTTGACCACAAAGCAAATCAAATACTGCAATGCGTCTCAGCTGATTTAAAACTGTTGTCAAGGTAACAAGAAAAAAAAACTTTATAGAGACTTGAAGATGTTCAGTCCAATTTCTTCAGCAATGAAATGTATTGACATATCTAGCTCACAAAGTGCTCAATTCTACTGCTGCATGTATAACCTTATTAGACACAAACAAAACACAGTGTTGCATGGCATAATGGGAAATCTTGTATTTTTACAAGTGAAAATATAAGGATATAATTTTCACATATGAAAATTTAAGAATAAAAAATATGAAAATTATTTAAAGATTTTTTTTGTATTTCACACTTCAGTTATTTAATAAAACCAAGCCTTTTTTTTTATCTTCAATTTGTTTACACTGTCATGAGAGTAGCTAATTGATTAAGAGAAGATGGCTGTGTTATGAAGTGAATGAAAACAAACATCTAACTCCTTTCTGATCCAATGAAAATGAAATATTTTGGAGATATTTTGATGCAGTTAAACATTTCAATAATGAATGGTAATGTATAAAACATTTTTTACTTATAATATGTAACAGGATGCCAAATTTTCATTAATGGAGAAGTGTTGTCTTTTAAGCAGACACATAATGACATTTACTCTTACTTTTTTAATTAAAGGTAAAACATCAATGTTTCTGTTTTAACTTAATTTTGGATTTTCTGTACTTTAAAACCCAATATTCACTGGCATTATAAACTTTTATTACATCATTTTCATCTCCCACCCCACCCATCCTAAAAATGGCAAAAATTTTACCTGCCACTGATAAGTTTGTGGATGTGGCATGTCACTAGAACAAAGAATATACCAATGTAGATACTGTGTGGGGAATTTGTGACAAAAGAAATTAAAAGGAAAGCAATCTTGTGGAAATTAAGCTAAAACAACTAATGCTACCCCTACAGTCAACATGGCCACCTGAGTGGATACTACAATCAATATGGTCATCAATAAAAGGAGAGAAAACAAGAAAACAAATGATGACATTTATCAAACGGACCTATGAAAATACATGTACTGTGCATCCAATCATAAAAACATAAACAGATTTTCAAATGTTTTATTACATTAGGTATAAAGATAAAATAAATACATTAGATCCAAATTATTAGCCAAATTATCAACAACTATTACAAAAATACCTTTAGTAATCTCTTATCTCCTAATATAATATTTCAACATCTTTAATTTTATAGTTCCTGCTCTTTTTGTCCATCTTGAATCAATATAGCAAAAGTTAAATAAAGATATGTTCTGCTCAAATTTAAAAGCTGTATGAAAGTGGATTTCTTATTTTTCAATGTTCTTCATGTATTCTCTTGCTTGCTTGCTCTCTCATTTTCTGAGAATTGCCAAAATGATATATACATTCTTTTTTCAATGTTTAGAAAAAATATTTAATAATTTTTGAACTACTGTAATACAATGGAAAATAATACAATGAGCAGTTGGTCCTACTCCAAAAAGTCCTAATTATACTTCTCACTCCAAAAGTCCTCATTATATTTCCTACTCCAGAAGTCCTCATTATACTTCTCAGTTTCATAAAGTATAATTTTGTACATCTTTCTTTATTAACAAAAGGAGAAATGCAGCTGTTAATTTTGGACAATCTAGCTCTTCATTAATTTTAATGGTAAACTGTGAGAAACTGGTGGGAGTAAAATTTAACAGAAAAAATATATTTAATCAACACATCTTGTTTACAAAAGGTTCCCATATCTGACCTTTACCAGGTTTAAAACTTTTTGATGCAATTTTATGCTAAACATAATATTAATTTAATGCAGTGCTTTAAGAATAATTTCATTGTAGTGTCAGAACTTTTAAATATTCCAATATACTACTACAGGGAGTTAATCCATGATGAGTTTGTATCACAGCAACACAATGTAAACCAACTGTCTGTCTTGAAATGGATGCTAAAAAGCTAGCATTTTGCTAGTTACAATTTTTAATGACAAAATGAACTACAACTCTTTTGCTAGTGATACTTTAGTATTCAGATTTCAGTTTCATTCATTATGATAGAGGATATTTTTAGTAGCAAATTTTTTTTTTCTAGCAGAAAATGTTACAACTATGAAAATGCTTTATGTACTGAAAACAGTTCATTTCAAGCCATGCTATTGCTATACAAGAACTGAACAAGGGCCATACAATTTTGAACATAGTGTTAAAATGTGGTAGCTTGAGATGTTATTCTGCTTGAGCTACGGACTCTTGGGATAAGCTGTGCAGTAACTGTACAGTAGGCATTATAATGACATGTTATAATCTGCTGATGAATGCATCTGAGCCAAGGAAGATTTGCAAAGAGTGTGTGTGATTTTGATTTTAAACATAGCTTTAACAATGTTTCAGTCATATCATTACAATGTCTGCAGTGTGGCAGTTTAGAGTGGTGTAGCACTGGGGCATCATGTAATAGACATGTAGCATTATGTCACTACCAGTCACATTATCCTGACACCAAGCTGAGCAGTCCTATGACTAATCTCTTGATGCTGATCGGCAAGTAAGGCAGCTGTTAGTACCATTTTTAAGTCTTTGGTATGACTCACACAGGTTTCGAACCTGCAATCTCTCACATCCAAGGTGGACGCTCTAACAATTAGACCACCGGAATAGTTGGATTTGCAAAGATGGATTTTGATTACAAGAAGTAATAGTAGCTTTTTAGTTTTAGACAAAAGACATGCTCAATAAAATGCCACCAGAGTTTTCTACTTTAACTATATGGTGAAACTCATTGTTATATATTTAAAACACACACTTTCATTTGAGACATACAATGAAAAGGAATTTATTTTTAAAAAAGTGTGAATTTCCCAGGAAATTGAGAATGATCACAATTATGGAAATGCTATTAATACCTTCTAAGTCCCTTGCTATAATCAATTATGTAAGTGAGATCAATACAAAACAACAAAACCAGAGTATATTTGAGAACAAAATATCATGCATGCTAACATACCTAGTTCATTACAATTTATTATGCCCCATTGGTGTTAAGTAGCTGAGAGCAATCTAACATAACAAGTCTTGTCACATGAAAGCTGATATCATCCACTGCACTGAATGCAAACCGTAGGGTCTAAATGAACAAAGGCAGTAGTGGTGGATACCTACTGAATTTAGCAATGACAAAAAATATAATTAAACATTTTTCTGGAAAGCAACAATATTCTTCAAAAATAATTTATCATTCACACAGCAAGCTTCTAATTAGAAAATTTTCTGCATCAAAATTACATTCCCTGAGTTTCAAATGTAGTTGTTGACACATTTTTAAAGAATTATGTTAATTTAGAAACCTAGAAAGAAAAATTATAAATGCTAGGAATTTTACTTAAAATTTTGTCTTTAAAATTATTTCTAAAATTCTGATTGTTTATACAAGGGAAAAGTAAAAACAGTGTTGTTTTCATACAAGACAGTTACATGACAGAGCAAGTGTAAGTTCTTTAATTGTTTATAATTTTATGATCTCTTTAGAAAATGAATGGTATCAGCCGCTATATTTGTTAGAATATTGAATAATTATTCCCAGTGAGGTCAAGGCATAATGATGTATTTGTTATTAACTTATTGTCTTTGGAAATTCAAGGGTGGAAATTCATGATAAGGTTCATCCAGGTTGGAAATAACTGTACTATTTACAGTGCTACTTCTTTATTGAAGTCATAAAAGTAACCTGGTATCATAAGTCAGACCATGTAACAATAAAGCTGTGGCACATTACTGAATGAATACTTAACAATACTGGTATATGATTTTCCAAAACCTAAATTCATGTGAAATAATGTTAATTGTCATGATAAAACAAAAAGTACCCAGTTTAATAAAACCCAATATCATACTTGTTATTAGAGGGCCAACACAATAAAAAGGAAGTTATTGTGAAAGACCACTGCATCATATATATATATATATATATATATATATATATATATATATATATATATATATATATGTGTGTGTGTGTTAATAGGAAGGAAATGGAAAACATTAAGACATAAGAAACATTTACCCTGACAGACAGTTGACAACTTAGGGTCTCTATTCGTAGCTCCTCTGCATCTGGAAAAGATTTCTTAAAGCTATCAGAGAATACTTCACGAATCCTAACAGTTGTAGGCATCACTGGTAGCTCGTTTGTTGTGCTAATATTAGATTTCACCGCTGCTGACATATTTGTTTCATCGTTCCATACTTCACGTGGGGTCACCATTTTTTGGCCTGTTATTTGAAAAATCGGCCCCAAGTTTTTTATGGCTGCAGGACCAATTTGTGGTAAGGCTTTGACATGCGATGTTTGAAAGTGATGTCCATCTCTCTTTGGTAACCAAGAACTCTCAGCAATCAATGGCAACATCATGACTGACAATAATGCCTATTGCACTAGTAAAATTTATAAAATGCCAAGCAAAATGGATTCAAAATCTTCATCTGCTCATGGGCACTTTTTTCTTTTTACTATGATATGATTTGGTAGCCTCATCATCAAAAATAATTTTTATCACACCTGCTTGATTTGTACAACTCACAGCAATAAAAATCATGAGGAACTTCAAATATTCACTTTCACTTTTTCCTTTGACTATGATATGAACAGAACATTTTCACATCAAAATTCCAGTTTGACTTTAAGCAGTCATTAAAGGAAACATAAGAACACATGGTGGAAATGTATCTGGATAATAAACATTCAAACTGTTGATATATTATACTAATGATTAAAAAGGTGAAATTTAGGATTATCTTTTAAGGATATCCCATCAAGATCAGTACGAAAAAGCATTATCCAAGAAATGTGTAATAATGTTGACCATGTAAAACACATTTATTCTTTGAATTGTCACGTTTATCCAAGTATATCTATTTTAATACATGTGAGTACATCAACTTTCACATCAACGTTGAAAAATTAATTAAAGAAAGTTTTTATCTTCTGATAAAGTTCTTTCTTACAAGGAACATTGTTACTGCCGACAACATTCTTATCCAAAATTTGAACAAACACATCTAAGTGTTCAATCTGACACAACTGCATTTGTCAAAATCTTTAGTGCCCAATCAATTAACTAAATCATGTGTACAACAATATTATGATCCACAGAATTTTATCCTCCATAAATAAATTATCAAATCACAATATACAAAAATGAGTCTGTACTGTGCAATCTCTCCTCTTTTGATTTCTTTTTTTCAAAATATATATCACAGCAAAATAGTCTCTGAAGACATCTCAAAGAATTGCCACTCCACTTGTTGTGAATCAGATTACAACAAATAAACTTGTGAATCACAAAACCTAGTCTGATAAATTCCAAACTTCAAGTTATTAAACAAAAGCACCTGGTTGTTTGTGGTTGATCAAAGAAGTCTGACACATCAGATAGTTTGTTTTGAATGTCACCATATTTAAATTGTTATCAGTCTTACTCTCACTACCAGATCAACTTTCTATCTTTATCTTCCCTATTCTGGTATGTGTGTGCAGACCACAAAAGATAATCAATTATGGATCATGCAATACAAGACCTCAGTCTACAATGGGTAATTCTACCTTTGTCTTCACATTGTCCACTAGGTAAATGTAAGTCTATAATTAACTATATTTTATATGTTCATCAAAAGTTATCATTTATATCTCTTTCAGTTTATATTCCCTTTTATGAGTCTAAACATTAAACATAATTATCATTCATTCTAATTATTTACAAACCAATGATTATTTAATATATGGTATTGGTCTTTGATTTTGCAATGTTCTCACTCAACATAAATAAATAAAAGAACTGCCCAGTCGTAGCATTGATTATCATCTTAAAATCATTGTCGACATGTTCTATGCCAACATCCATCAGAATCCAAATTTTCTGTTACAAAGAAATGAAATATTATATACAACCAGTTCTCTAAATGTCACTCAATATATCTGAAAATGTGAATTTCCCATCTTCATGGACAAGATGCATCTTATGTCCTGAATAATTAAAGACACTTAAAGATATCACACAAAAGTCCAAATTCCAAATTCCGAAATTCTACAGCAAACATTGTCTCCAAAAGAACATCCTGCTATCAGCTTCAACTGCAATTCGACTGCCTTTCTTAAGAGTGAAAATGCAGGTCTTTATCTATTCAAAATATTTTATGTTACTGCATTACTTCTCTATCAATATAATCTCAGATCTAGTCTTCTAATGATTCTGTCCAATTAAGCTTAGAGTCTCTTACAAGGCAGTCTAAATCTAAAGTGCTTTCTCAAGTATGTTTAAACCTGTAAGAAATCAAAAGGCGCTCAACCACTTAAAAGATCATAAATCTAAAATGAAGCTTGGCCACTTTCACTTCCAGAGGGATTTTAAGTACCACTTTAATTAGAATGAAGGCAAACTTTTCTCCTACTAGTATAAATGAAAGCTAAGTCCATCTTGTGTTTACCTTGATAAAAGACATTTCTTCATTTATCATAAAACTGTCTGCTATCTGCTATATGTGACACACACAAAGCTGCTACCAATTAAACTGAGTTGGTTTTAAATCCAACCATTTTACCCTCAAATTATACACTTTCTTACCAGAAGCTCTTTTTCCGTCATGATTGATTTGATATTGAATTGTCTTGAAATTAAGGTATTATCTCAATTGAGAAATGACAAAGTTTCCTTGTAAGCAATTGAAGGTGAAAAGCAGAGCACATTATTTAAAAATTAGATTTGGATAATGTATAAAATCCCATCCAAGTGACATTATAAAAGCAGATGCCAATTCTGTACCCTGTCAGCTTTACTGATATGGTTGGTATACACAGGTGTAAGAATGATTTCTCAAGAGGAACTGGGAATGGGACTTGGACCCATAACTTGAGGAAAATACCAGACAAATTTGAAACAACATTACCTAGACTAAATTGCTCAAATTAGGACCTTTGCTTGATGTTTTAGTATTTCTATTTGGAATAAGGACCCTTCATCAACCCCTGTAAACCCTACAAATTTCAAAGTGTATTCAAGTGTTTGCCCACAATTAAAAGACATTGTAAACAAATTGATAATTCATCCACAAACTAATCATTTTACATGAGTGCAAATTGAAAACACCCTTTGATTAATAAAAGTATAGCAAATGATCCTGCTTATTCAAAAATGCCACATAAATACCTTTCTCACACACTTTATGATACTGTTGAAATAAAAAGCCAGATTCCATTAGCATATAAGTCCATCCCAAAAAACACAGACATTGATATGCCATCACATCATGGTCCAGCAGATCAGGGTCCAGCATGTTCTGATTATTTCCGCCAAACAGCACAGATCCAGATCTGCCAGTGCATTATCAGATGACACATCTGAATCTGTGCAGTTTGCAGTTGGACTAGAATGATAAGTGAGCATACACAGCAGATACACATTCATTTTGCCATCACTAACTTTATAATGAATAAATTTTAATGCATCATATATCAAATTTCACAATAAACTACTCCTTTCTGCAAGTTCTCAAGAAAACCCACATGCATGTAAGATAAGTGTACTGGTATTACTTGTAAAAACATTTTTTTTTTACCACCTATAAAGGTTTTCTTACTCATTTATCTGCGCCAAGACTTGGAAATAAATTAAAGCAGAACAAAATAATATGTACATGAAAAGAATTAACCCAAAAGATATGTATTTCCTTTGTAAATTTCAGCAAACATTTTTGGCTGACAAAAGTTAACAGTTTACTTCCTGACCCACTAAAGTGTTGTTTGGGAGATGATGACAGTCAGTCTATCTTGGATCAGTGGTAATCAAGTGTGGCAGTCAGTGGGTTTCTATCTATGATCAGTGGTAATCAAGTGTCAAAATAATGAACTTTTTGTTAAACATAATTACTCAAAATGACAAGTTCTGAAGCACTATCAGTGATATTTTATATATTCAGGTTACCACACCTTAAGATTTTCCCAACAAATTGTGAAATCAAAAGGACGTTTCCATGGATTTGTGGCAAAGAAATGACCATTCTATGGAACATTTTTGGTAAAATCTTTATGTTATAGTGAACTTTGAAAGACCTTAATGTTTTTGTATTTAAGTCTCTGTCTGTCTCTGTCTCTCTCACTCTCTCTCTCTCTCTCTGTATATATATATATATATATATATATATATATATATATATATATATATATATATATATGCCAACAAACCTAATAATAATGATTGAATAATTGTTATTTATTAAGAACTCAAAATATATTGGTACTTTATAAAGTCTCACAATCTGTTTCATTATTATTATTATTATATTATTATTATTATTATTATTATTATTATTGTTATTATTATTATTATTATTATTATTATTATTATTATTATTATTATTATTATTATTATTATTATCATTAAATAAATAGTATGAACCATTGCAGTTAGCATTTAACCCTTGTTATTTAGTTAGAATAATGTTTTTATGTAAAGATATAAAGAGCTATCAATGTCTATATCAGGTTCATGTCAACCATGGTGATTTTTTTATGATAAAATAATTAAAAACAAGAATTTAGCAAATGATCAAAATCAGTTATATATCTGGGACTTGAAAAATATAATTAGCTCTTTCCTTTTTTCAGATTGGTATATGTAAAGAAAAAAAGAAAGTGGGTATAAAATAGTGCATATGCAAAAGCTAACAAAGTACATAGCTTTACTTCCATCAAAATCTTTATCTGAGAAAAACAAACACTATCAGCAAGTCCATACCTATAATTAATTTTAGACTGCGAACATTACACATAACCAAAACTGTCATGACAACCAAAACAGTTGATCTATCACTCAGCTACCAAATCTCCCAGACTTCTACATTCATCACAAATTCACCTATAGAAGATTTAACACCATTGCATTTTGCTTGATGCCCATAGTTACAGTATCTGATTATTACCATATGCCTAACATAAGCAAATGACAAAATGGATGTTTTGATTTTTTTTTTAAGTTACTCACAGTTCCACAAAAAATCCCCTCTGGACAAAGTAGCTTTGATTTCATATTTGAAATGTGGCAGACTGGTTCAATCAGGATTGTTCAAGTCAATAAACAGCTGGATTGTGTAAACAGTTTTGTTAATTTAAGATATTGAACAGCAATTACCATGTGCTTTCAAATTTCTTTATATAACCTTTAAAATGAAAGAAATAGTAAAATATAAAAGTACTCATATTTTTTCTTAACAAATATTTTCTTTTCATAACCAATTGTGAGGATTGCTGAGATTTCTAAAGTTGCCCAGGGAAAGCAGTTCCAAACTTCCATGCAGAGTGAAGGTCTTTGTGAGCCTCATTGCCTCCTGAGGTACACTATGATCACAACATTGTTATAGGAGACCATCAAGCAGCATCCTATTTATAGGATGCATCCCTGAAAGCCTAATAACGCTGTCTTTTTTTCCAAATAGATGATCTGGAGAGTGGATTCTTTTCTGGACCATGAATCAGTCCTTACAGATCTACATGGGTGAATCTGATGTCTGCAAAGATGCAAGAGTAGGGATCTGTTGGTATATGGTGACTCCAGCCAAAAACAGATCCTAATTTATCCATAAAATTAGATCATGGTGGAAATCCCAGCCCAGTCAACTGTAACATTCAGTTTCAACACTGCTAAAAGAAGAAACTGGAGAGGATGCAAATGTATTCTCCCTAAAGGATCCAGGTCTGCTATAGAGTTCACGGTCATCAATAGATATAAAAAATGAAGAGCTGATAACATGGATTTAACTCTCAGTTCCTCCAGCAGGGACAGGTTCTTAACTTCTCTGTCCTAAGGGACATAAACCGATCATCTGTTTGTGAGAAAATTGAGGAGACAGAATCTTGAGATGGAGTGATCACTGATTTCTTCTAGTTTAGTAGAAGACCAATCCTAGTCACTCTGAACCTGCAATGAGACAGATTTAATCTGAGGGACTCAAGTCTGCCATTGTGGAAGAACCAATCATCAAAATATTGGAGAATCTAAGTAACTAATGACTTTAAATGTGCTGCAACTACTACCATCATCCTGGTAGAAGCTCTGGGTACAGACACATGGCTGTATAGCTGAACTCAAAATTGGCAGAACTCAATATCCAAACAAAACTGGAGATACTTCATATGTGGAGTAGAGATGTGAAGATATGCATCCCCATGATTGATGGAGACCACTTAACTTTCAGGTCTTATGACATTCCTCACTGAAGCTGTGGTCTTTATATGGCATGTTCCTCTAGCAGAAATTAATATAGGGAGGATAATAGTCTATAATTAGACAGGTCATTCTTCCTTTCTATGGAACCAGAAAAATCCAGGAATAGAAGGAGGGAGATTGGTTGTTTTACTACCATGCTCTCTACTGTACCCTTCTGAAAAAAGAGGTACCAGACATAACTGATGGAAGAAAATGGGAGACCTTACTAGATGAGGTAGATCACAGAACCAAAACTTGTAGCTATCTTTTATGATAAAAGGGACCAAGTAATTGATTGCTGTGCCAGATCAAGTCTCTGAAAAGAGGTTTAGTCTTGCCAATAGGAAAACTAAAGAAGAGGTATGCGATGGAGGAATGGGAATGAGTTCCCTTTGGCTGTCCACACTTGTCCTAAGGAAAAGAGGAAAAGCCTGCTAACTTCATCCCATGGGCATTTAAGACACAACTTTTAATGACCCACTTGCTAATGGGGAGCTCTAAAATGTGGTTGTTGCTTTGACTGGGACTTGAGAGGTATGAACCTTATAGCTACAAGCAGCTCTCAAAGGTTGCAATGTTGATCGGCAAACAGACAGACAGACAGCGGCAAACAGACCAGTTCCCTTCTTATGTTCAAATGATTATGGCACTTGCTCAACTAAGCAAGGAAGTAACAAGAGATCTGGTCAAGACTTTTCCCCAGGAATGGCTCCAAAATGGAAAGAATTTTAGAGTTGTCAATCATGAAGGTTTGGGAAATGGGTCACTGGGCAAAACAGACTCTATTTAGCCATTGTAGATAAATCAATTGTTGAAACATTAGTGGATTGGGATCATAAATGAATGGCAACTATTCTAAAAACCTTGTAAAAACTCCATGTACAGAGGCTAGACAGAGCATGAAAATGGAAAGATTTCCCAAAACCGAATGTACTTCCTGTGAGTGGCAAAGATGACAATGTGCAGGTATATAGTGCTAGACTGATTAATTAAGATGCATTATAATACCTAATAATTAATTAAACTATTATTATTATTGAGTTGCAATAACCCCAAAATATATAAATTTAATAATACAATTATAGAAATTCTAGTATAGACTATGCTAAATTAATTGACAATATGACCAATAGTTTCTTTGATTCAAGCTTTTATCCATTTTTTTTTAATGTAATATAGCAGTGATAGAAGCAACTCACTTTAGAAAGGCAAGCAAAACTAAAAGTGAACTATCTGACTTTCCTGGAAAGAAGAAATGCCCAAAACTGTGGGCTTACTTTGAGTTCCAAAAAAAGGGAGATGATCCAGAATACAAAGACAATGTAAACCTCACAAAATGCAAGTTGTGTACACAACCCTGAATGAAAGTGTTTGTTTTGATTTTGCAATATTTTCTTGCTAAGTCTTTCATTATTATTTTTTGAAAACAACATTTAGATAAATAAATATTGTTCTGTACCTAAAAGGTCCATCACATTACATTTACTAACATTTTTATAAAACTTCTGTAAAAATGTCAAAACAGCAAAGAGTTATAGGGAGGTTGTTACATATTTTATATTCCTTTATGATTTTAGATTTGATTCAAATAAATTACATTATTAAACATTTATATTTATGTTTACCATATGTCATACTTTTTAATAAATACAAAATAAACTATATTTATATTTGGTTTAATTTCAGGAAATACAACAACTTTAAACTTCCATTTGGACAATAAGCACAAAAACCTGCAGCTAATAGTACACATGATGATAATCAATCTTAATTAACTGCAGAAACAGCCTACATTGTTGCAGTGGGTTCTAGGTCATGAGATGACACTGTGCCCTCTTTGAAAGACAATACTGAAATTGACAATAAACTAGTGTCTTTAATAACTGAAAGCTTACTACCATTCAGTTTGGTGAAACAAAATGCTTTCATATCTTTTGTCAAAGAAATTTATGTTAGGTATGATCCAACCAGAAGAAAATTACTTGTGTCTTTTGTTCACAAATAGTATCAAGATGTGAGAGTCAAGCTAAAGACAGATTTACAGCATGTACCATCTGTTGCAATCACACATGATACATGAAGTTACAGATTTACAGCAGGTACCATCTGTTGCAATCACACATGATACATGAAGTTACAGATTTACAGCAGGTACCATCTGTTGCAATCACACATGATACATGAAGTTACAGATTTACAGCAGGTACCATCTGTTGCAATCACACATGATACATGAAGTTACAGATTTACAGCAGGTACCATCTGTTGCAATCACACATGATACATGAAGTTACAGATTTACAGCAGGCACACCATCTGTTGCAATCACAGATGATACATGAAGTTACAGATTTACAGCAGGCATACTATCTGTTGCAATCACACATGATACATGAAGTTACAGATTTACAGCATGTACCATCTGTTGCAATCACACATGATACATGAAGTTACAGATTTACAGCAGGTACCATCTGTTGCAATCACACATGATACATGAAGTTACAGATTTACAGCATGTACCATCTGTTGCAATCACACATGATACATGAAGTTACAGATTTACAGCATGTACCATCTGTTGCAATCACACATGATAGTTATGACACTGTGACTATGCATTTCATTTTCCTAGGATCTCACATACGAGACATGCTGTCAAAGCCTAGAGGCTGCCTGAACTGAAAGCTGCCAATTAATGAAATGCATTTGATATTCTATGATGGAATCTTCTAGGTTGTTATGGTCACAGAATAAATTTGGTTGTAACTAGAGCCAGAGGTAATTAAACTTGTAGCAAAGGGTAGATCTTTTGTGACCTATTTTCATCAAATTTCACTGGCTACTGATGTTCTTTTACAGAAGTAACGGCTTCTACATTCTGAGGAAGCTCAAGGCCCCAAATTTATCTAGGATATTGCCATCAGGTGTAACAGCACATTTAACATGCTTCTGAACAAACCCTAACTACATGCATAGGTACACGATTCTACCCTTGGAAAAAAATGGTATTGAACTTCATTAAAAATTGGACACTTATGATGAACAAGTATTAGTCCATGTAGTTGTGTTGGAGCCATTCAAGGTGTCAAATCAAAAGCTAACAGTGGAGAAGACACCTGTAACACAAAACCTGGTCCTTTCAATCTTGAAAAATTTATAAATTGCATTGACAGAGAAAGATAATGACAAGAGTGCTATTTGTAAACTTAAATGTGAAATGAGAAGTCTATTAGATGTTGATATTGGACTTTTAGCTTGCCCACTCAGTCCATCAATAAACAGTTGATGTTTCTTAATAATGATGACAAAGTCATTATTGTGGAATGAAATTTCTATGAAGCACTGGTAATTGCTGTTAAACATGAAGCAGAACTAGATATTGTGCAGGTGCCAGAGCTTACACTGAGTGACATAACACTAGTTATGAAAGGCTTCTTTTTCTTTAATCAAGTTATAATCATGATTACATGGCTGTAGTTATATATCTACTTTCTAGTCATTATGTAATTTACATGACAAGTGATTTTACCTGTTTACCTGTCAAGTTTTTGTTATAAACAAATAAATACAAATTTATATACTTTTGTTTCATTTATATAAATATAACAAACAATAATCCTAAAAAAATTATGTTCTTTTGCAAAAACTTTGATTATATACAATTAAGACCATAACTTAAAATGTATTCATTACTTTGATCATTTCTGTCATGCAGCAGCCATATTTAAAAGATTAACAAGCGATCACTGATCCTTGATAGGTTGGCATAACGATTGATCAATCATGAAATTTCAATCAATTCCCAACAATATATGCAGGTAAATGTCCTTAACATTTCTGTAAACCATTCAGTCATCAAGTCTGAAAACATTTCTCACTGAGGCTGTCAAAAGTATATCCTGTAGAAACTTGTTTAAGCAGAAAAGTCCAATAATTAGTTGCAAGTTTCCTACTTTTCTTGGTACCAGTAAATTCAGGGAGTTGAAGGCCAGAGACTGGACCTTTAACACCTTCTCAAATGCATGGAGAAGTGAGTGTACCTTTTCCTTTAATCACACCAAATGCAACTGGTGAAGCACATGGAGTATCTCAATAAAGGTGGAAAATCTATAAAACAAAATCAGTATAATATATAAGATGCATCCATTATCTATGATACCTGACTAAACCTGTTAACAATGTCTAGTAGAGGAACACACTGCAGGAGAGAAGGGCTAGTGCAGACCACCCCCACTTCATTGCAAACTTCCTTCATTGGTAAGCAGTAGCTTGTTGCCCTAACTGAGGCTGCATAGCTCTGAAGAACTTCAATGATGTGGACAGTCAGAGGGCTAGGAGTTGATGTGAGGGACCCAAGTCTCTCAAATCCCTGGAATATGCAGATGGGACATCAAGGGAAGCAACCCTCAAAAGGTTCTTGCTAATCTCCAGTAAGACCTTAGATGTGTCCAGGGCAATATCCCTGTGAAAGTGGAGAAGCTCCAATTATAAAGCCATGGAGATGAATCCCACACATCGAGATGTCTTGAACTAGTCTTTCATCTTCCAAAATGGGCAGATGAAAGAGCCTGCCGAAAAAAACTCGTAAACAGAGACCTCACCATTAGTTTTAAAGCCTTTTAATGGAAGACAAGTCCAGTTTTAATGTGCAGATATCTACTTGTGTTGATTCAGCATCCAAAGTTGGGGCGATAGGTACAAGGAATGGGTATGAACCCTACAGCTAGCCTTAGAGACCAATGGTCTCAATGTCAGTGAATGGAGGGGAGGAACAGACCACTCCTTACCCTGTCTAGCAAACTCCTAGTCCTTACTAAACGAAAAGCTCTTTAACAATAGCCAAGTAAGAGAGCAACAAGAGATCTGAGTGGAGAGAATTGTAGTGCCTTTGGAGCCTGAATGGGACATAAATCATTGGGTAAAAGATGGTAAACCTTATTAACCACTTAGTGAAAAGACCATATGTTTCCTTCCACTGCTGCCTTGATCAACAGTTGGGAGAAGGTCAGGGGTATGACAAGAGGAGTTGCCACCTCAGTCTGTTCTATGTAAACCTCTTACCTACAAGAAAGTAGGAGCCAAAGGTCTGATCTTCTTGACAGATTCAGCAGGTGGGTAAGAGCAATCCTAAACTCTTCTGGGGTGTACTGGATAGGAAAGTCTACAACATTCCTCTTTTCTACCTTAGCTTCATGCAATTTAACCCTGATCTCTCTACCATGAGTCCAAGACCCTGTAGTCCAAGGATACATGTAAAGACCAATTACTTCCCTGCAGTGGGGGCCCCACATCCAGTAGTGATTTTTGTTTGATTAGAGAAAAGAAGGGATCCCAAATGAATCCCCTTCTGTAATCTCGTATCTGAATGCAAATTTGCAATCCCATGTGGAATTCAAAAATGGTCAGGAGAGATGGAGTCTCCACCCAATCCCTATCCTTAAGGTCCAAATTACCAGTGTCAGGTCAATGAGCAGTTAGGTGACTGATCTTATGAAGATTTTTTTTTGTATGGAACCCCTCCCTTTTCTAGGTAGTCTGATCCTGTAACAGTCTTTGTGGACTGAATGGGTACTGCTCTTTCTTCATAGGGTGGGTGAAACTCACATTCATTGAATGCTAAGCTTTGGACTAGTAGTGGGTGCTGCTCCTTCATACTGGAGGGGAGGGTGACCAACTTATTTTCTGCCAAATGGGTCTGTAGAGTGTCATTCCTCCATCACAGGAGTGCATGACTCCCTCTCAGCTGTATGGGACTGGAAAGGGTGCTGCTCCTAACTTTAAGTAGGGCATGACTCAGTCTCCATTTATTTATATTCATTGGAAAAGTTTAGCAGTGACTTCCCATGGGTTGGTGGTTTTTACCGGTGTTTTTGCATGCTCTTCCTCTACCAGTTCCTGACTATCACCTACCATGTTTTGAAAATGGTGTTAAACCCAAAACAACAACAAAAAGAATCTGATGCTGTGATCCAAAGGAATCAATGACAAAAAATTAATAATTCTAAGAAACAAGAGGAAGGCTTTTTGTTCCTCCCTTTGTAAGTTCATCTATTTAAAGCAAGATCCCAGACCTTATTGACCACAGGCTATGAAAGGGACAGCCTTCTGTCCTTTTAGAATTTATACAAGCAAGGCAGGTGCCCAGAGGGTGAGGTGTGGGAGTGGGGGCATTCTTTTGTTCATACCATCTCACACTCTACTCTGGTCTGGAACTGCTTCAGATAGAAATCTGAAGTGACAAAAACTTCACAGCAAGATCCTACCTAATCTCAGGTGTCATTTCTATTCCATGAATTGAAACAACCACAGCTGATGTTTTAATCCCAGTAAAGTCAGCCATGCTGTATTTTTTTCCCCAAAGATGTCAGAAATTCTAATTAGTGGGTACTGGAGACAAAAATTAGCAAAAAGACCAGCTTGACAAGATGCTAATAAAAAATAATAATAAGGAATATTATCTTTCACTGACTTTTAATGATGAAAGGTGTTTGATTATTAAACATACATAATTGAAAGGAAAGACCTTGTGTGTGACCTCCTTTCAGAGAATAAATATAGCAGAAGTCAGATAAAATTGACCAAGAATTGTGACAATTCATTACAGACAAGTCTGCAGATCAAATTGTCTAGGATATGAATAACTAAATAATATTAACCAGAGCTATAAAAAAAAGAGTAAAACAATTCTCAAACACAGTGTTTTTCACACTGACATCCCAGTTGAGGGGTAATTTAAATGCAACTAACTAAAAGAGAGAGAGAGAGAGAATTCCACATAAGAAATAAAACTTCATCTAAGGGTAAATTACATGTTAAATACAATGCAAAATGCTCAATTAATGATGTAGGACTTAAAACACAAAAGCAGTTTTCTCTCAATATATTTCAAATAGCTAAAAATGGCTGAGACCTGAAAAAGAATAGGGGCTAGTGTGCTAAAGCCAGAGATCTTTCTCAAAAGTCCCCCTACTGGAGAATGAGTTCATATGTTCTAAGATATTTCCCATTCCAAAAAGAGTAAGCTATGCAAAAGCAACAGATTGTGAATTACTGATACTAAATGTTATTTTATGCTCCTATATTTTGTAGATTACTGGATGACACTGAACACTGAAATCCCATTTAACACATAAATATTATCAAAATGTGGAAATAATTTATCTTCAGCTCGACATAGATTGCACCAAATGTTATGAATGATCAATTGAACAGACTTTAAAATGTAAAACAAAATTTCTCTCATCTCCTAATTATGTATCAGTTACCTGCCCCATGTGATTTTTGAACTTTTGGTAGATTTTTCTCAAAAAGTCATGTGGTCGCTTCAATTAAATGATAAATGAATTGTACAAATAATGTCTAATCTATATCTATATGATGTCAAAAGAAATTGTTATATTTTTTCAGAATTACTTACCAACTTAGTGGTTCTACCTATTCCAAGTTTCTTGACAATTTTGCGAAATGGCTTACAAATTTCATATCTGTATGCTATTAGAAGAGCCATGATTTAATGTATGGCAGCACCATTTGCATGCTCAGAACAACTTTACAAAATGGCCAAGATCATTCATTCTGCATTCCATATTGTTGATAACTACCAAAGTGATGATTCAATGATTCTTTGAGGACTCACTGTACAGCTTTTTAATATTTAGAAATAGCTGTAAGAAAACATCATTTGCGAAGGAAGGATTATTACAGACATGCTTAAGTAAACATACCTGACTTGTAATCATGAATATGCATTTAGAAAGTTAATGACTTCTTACTTCTTACAAATATTTTCAAGAAAACTGGTAATTAAAGATCTGGAAAGAATTAAACTAGTTCTTTTTCTGCTACATTGTAAAACAGCTAAAGAAAGTGGAGAGAGGAGCTACTCAACCAAATAGAATACTGTAATTTCTCATAGATATTTAAGTTCTAGTCTAAAATCATAAACTTATTATGATGTGGAAAGTTATTCAATGGTATGGTGCTATTCTTATATGACCTTTATTGGGTGACTACTGCAACAAAAGACCACTTGTCTTGAGAATCCACATGCTTCATACACAGATTGATTATATAGTGTTATGATCTGTCATGAAATACCACCTGTATTGAGTAACCATTCAGATTTGGCAGAAAGGGTGGTCATTCAAAAGAGATTCTACTGTAGTTCATTACATTTTTATTGAAAGAAATATCAAAAACATTTCAATTTACTCATAGATCCAAATGTTCTTTTAAAGACTAAATAGAATATTTCACTTGTAAATAGACCTTTTGTATTATATAAATTTCTGGAGCCACTGATTTTCTAATATAATCTTCAATTTATTTTATGTTGTCTGTGTAAACAAATAAAGTAAACAGAAATGTTTGGAATAAAAAGGCTATTTCCCATTGATAAAACTAGATCCTCTAATCACATATATGAATTCATTTATTGTAATTCACTGACAAACTTTATTCAGTCAGTGTCAGTCAACACTAAATAAAAGAATTACAAATAAATCCATTGGAAACACAAATTGTATGCAGTCCTTGTTATCTATTTTGACATTACTTGGATACAAGTTTATGCATTATTTTGTAACAATTTTAGCCTGTTTGCTCAAGTAGTACAGTAAATATAGATACACCAGGCAGTAGTCCAAACTCTACCATTAAGTCTTTAAAGAGTTAATGAACAAAAGTACCACAAATGATACAATATAACCTTTCAAATGATACATTATAACCATTTCAATGATACATTATAAAACTGTGAAATGACATGTTATACACCTGTGAAATGATACATTACACACCTGTGAAATGATACATTATACACCTGTGAAATGATACAATATACACCTGTGAAATGATACATTATACACCTGCCAAATGGTACAAAGTATTATTACACTTCTTATAAATAAAACTCTCTTTTTCATTGGTCAGATACTCATTGACCAAAACTTGTACCCATTTAACTAATTTACTATGTCACTGATGCAAAGCAAAGTTGTCAAGCAATACTAAATGAAACAAACTATTCATGACATCAATTTTGTGTTTTTGACAGTTACATGGCATATGCTATATTTATGTTTGAGCAAATATGTGCATTTTAGTTATGATGATTTTGAGTTTCATGATTTATTAAGTACCAACAATTAGTAGAACCTTGTTCAAAAGGTACAATGCATTACAAGACACACAACTCTGGAAGGAGAGGCCTCTCATCTGTCATGCATAACCCATCTATCAATCATCAATAATCACTATTTTCAACTTCTCAAAACCTGCTAGACCCATTTCCACCAAACTCAGCTGAGAGACACAAATAATACTGGCACAAAAGTTTGTACAAATCATATTGATCAATCATCAAATATTAGCATGGAAAAAAAAACTTCTCCAAAACTGCTGAATATAATTTAGTCATATTTGGCAGAAAACATCTGGCATGAAGACATATTGATTTTGTATATATGACGACAATCTAAAACCACCTATTAAGCAATTTACTAAAAATATAAAGACCTTTAAGCAAATTCTTACATAGTGACAAATAATGCCAACCAAATTTCAAAATATAGCTACTATAATGAAAAACTGCAAACAATTATATTATTTCTTTTTAAAAACTATGGAACAGAATTTGATCAAATATTAGAGAAACATCTTGACCTAATTGCTGTGTATACATGATTCCAAGCTGAGATCAAATATGGTCATCATTAATAAAGAAGAAAAAAAATTATACAACATTTTTTTCTAAGACAATGTAACAAAAGTCTATCAAATTTAAGAGAAAGAAATTTTGCACAAATTACACTAATACCATAACATAAGGCTGTCATTACCAAGTGTAAAAATAAAACTGTAAGTAAATCCTTTCTAAAAATTTTTTAAAAAAAACCCATTTGAAACTGGACCTAAATTTGACAGAAAGCATTTGGGCATTAAGGTCTTTCAGTCTCGACAAACTATACCAGCATCCACCATCACATTTGGCCACCATAACTAAATACAGTATATAGCCATAACTATATATATATATATATATATATATATATATATATATATATATATATATATATATATATATATATATATATATATATATATATACTAGATTTGTGCTTGTAAATAAAATATATCCCCACTGCAAAAAATTTGAAGTCTAAAAAGTTCAAACATGAACAGAAATGTCAAAAAATTTATTTTTAAGGCCTGAAAATCTAATTAGTCTGTGGACATGTCCACACGAATATACATATCAATTTGAATATTTCTACTCTGAATCGTTTTTACTATCAATCATTTGGAACAAACATACGGCTGGACAGACATGGATGGATAGATATACAGGTGGAAAGACACCACAGAAAGGTAAGCTGGATCATATCCAATGAATTACTAGGAAAAGATTTCAGAAATCCAGGCTGATCCACAGAAAGGTAAGCTGGATCATATCCAATGAATTACTATGAAAAGGTTCCAGAAATCCAGGCTGATTCACAGAAAGGGAAGTTCTTCAGTAAAGGGAATCTCTCACAGCTGTCTTCTCAAATATGTGGAACTTGGTTAAGTTCACTAAATGAGAAAAACTAGAATTTGATATGCAAGAAGAAAAAAGGCTCTTAAGACAAATGAAATGCAGTTGACATGTAATTTGCTGATCTTGCTATGATATTGTTAATAACTGCCATCATTTCATCAGGAATTGCAGTTTAGCAGGCAGAGCAGTAAATAACAATGTTTTGCAAAATTAATGTCATGTGGACCAAGATAACAAGGTCATCTCATTTGACTCATTAAATCTTGTCCAGTAACAAGAGAATATAAAGCCAGCCAAACTGCAGTTCCCTAAACTGGTAATATCCAATTTAATCTCAATTTTACTCACCAACATGATAACTTCAAGATTCTTGGTTGCAACAGTCATCTCCAGGGTTATAATGATCACATACCATTATTCCCAAAATAACATGCTAAATTATAATGGCTCTAACTTAAAAATGAAGTCCTGTCTGAATACAAGGATATCATTGTAGCTCTGTGTCTAAAGAACCTCAAATAAAATATGTGCTTTTTTCATTGTCAGTAAACCAATCTCCAGTCTGTAAACAAGGAAATATAACCACCTTTTGGTCTCAATACCAAATTTGGTCTCTGTTACAGGAAACCAGATTTCATCATAATTGGTCTAGTATAATTTTGCTGACATAATGGAATAAGTTCTCTCTCTCTCTCTCTCTCTCTCTCTCTCTCTCTCTCTCTCTCTCTCTCTCTCTCTCTCTCTCTCTCTCTCTCTCTCTCTCTCTCTCTCTCTCTCTCTCTCTCTCTCTCTCTCTCTCTCTCTCTCTCTCTCTCTCTCTCTCTCTCTCTCTCTCTCTCTCTCTCTCTCTCTCTCTCTCTCTCTCTCTCTCTCTCTCTCTCTCTCTCTCTCTCTCTCTCTCTCTCTCTCTCTCTCTATCTATGTCTCTCTCTCTCT
Source organism: Potamilus streckersoni (assembly GCA_016746295.1). NCBI lineage: Eukaryota > Metazoa > Mollusca > Bivalvia > Unionida > Unionidae > Potamilus > Potamilus streckersoni. The sequence continues at coordinate 3,966,165 of JAEAOA010001970.1, forward strand.
CTCTCTCTCTCTCTCTCTCTCTCTCTCTCTCTCTCTCTCTCTCTCTCTCTCTCTCTCTCTCTCTCTCTCTCTCTCTCTCTCTCTCTCTCTCTCTCTCTCTCTCTCTCTCTCTCACACACACACACACACACACACTCACACAACCAAAATAATAATTATATATATTTTGAAGGTAGGCCTGAGACCCTAAATTATTCAATGCAAGTAAAATATCTCAAAAACTGCCTGGAATACAACTATTCTAAATTGCATTAAGTTGTTAAGTACACCATGTTTTTCAAAATTATCACCTAGGGAAATGGCTTGTGTTAGTGCTGTCAACATCACATGTTCTCAAAAATGGCCTTCAGATATCAAAAATGTATGTATAAATTTGGGGATGAAATGCATCAACCTATTATTGTATGAGTTTCCACTGAAGTGAGTAATATTCTTGCTTTGCTTCCTTATACCAATCCAAAAATATGGACCGCTGTGACCCGACTCATGTACTTTATTTTTTATGAATTTTTATATTAGGCAGGTGTATGCAACATCAAATGTGTGTATAATGACTGTCTCTTGCCCATTAAGAAAAAATCATTGCAGGATCAAATTGACTTTGGTTGAAACAATTTGGTATTAAATTTTAGAACAAATACTATTTAATTTGAATAAATGTGCATATATACCCAAATTGTCACACACTTCAATAATGTGTGATTTTCTATCAAATCATAATCCTGCCCCTGTGATTTGGTATTTTGTATATATTATATTTAAAATGATTCCTGTCCTTAAGTTTACAGGTTGTCAGGTGAATATTATATTAAGAAGGTATTTTCTCCTAAAATACAGTTTCAGGTACAAATTCACAAATGTTTTGTACCTATGTTTCTCTGAAGCTGTGTGTTATCCTTGCTTCCTGCCATTTGGGTCCATGGCTATATTAACATACTGAAATGCAAATTTTGAAAATATAGTAACTTATTTTGCATTATGAACCCAGTGTCATAATATATAACCTAGACTGGTGAAAAAAGGGGCTAATGTGTTGGTGGGGAGGAGTTGGTCAAAGCAGAACAGCTTTATTGAGGATCAGGGATATATACAGTTATGTCTATATAACACAGCCACCAGCCCACCTTTAGTATTGGATACATCTAGCTATAATGTAGAAGTGCCCTGTGTATTGAGGTTAATTTATATGGACTGTGTTAAGATCGGTCTTAAATAATGTCATTCTAAAAACATGTAGCTTTCTTATAGAGGGGACTGTTAGGCCAAGAGATTTGTTAAAAATACTTTCAAGTGATAATGCTAATTAATGAATTAAACAGGCCAAAACAGCATCTTCTGGTGTCAAACATTTTCCTTTTCTTTTATTTAATTTGACTTTATTTAACGAGGCTAACACAATTAACTAAGAACTAATCTACATTGAGGTCTTCATACAAAGGAATTTATTTATTTTAACTGCATTTCTGAAGACACTGGATATACTGGGTTTGGAAGAAGGAAATAGAGTGGGCATTTCTGATCTCATCTGGAATACTATTCCAGAGCAAAGTTCCAGAGTATTGGAGATTTTTTAAAAATAATTTCTTATTTGGCTTGGGAATTTTAGACTGTTTGGTAGTCCTGGAACGCATGTGGGGAGTATTACAAGGTAGCCTATACTTGAATAGTGATTGTAAATATTCAGGAGCACCATTTTTTGCTATCCTGTACATTAATTTGGCTTTTCTTAAACCGATTCGGTCTTTAATATAATAGGTAATATTTTTAACTTACCAGCTAAATTTTCCTTGATTTCTTGATGGATTGATATTAGCCTAAATGCTCTTTTTTGAAGATGTGCCAGCTTTGCTAAGTTTTTATCACTTAAATTGTCCCATGCAGTATTATAGTAGTTAAAACAGGGTTGTATGTAATTGTTTTAAAAAAAATGTCATGCCTTTCCAGAAGTAAGTGTCTTATCCTACTGAGAAGCCATAAACTTGAGAAGACTGTATTACTGATATGTTTGATATGTTCAGTCCATGTTAGGTTATTATCTACCAAAACACCAAGTAGACTATCGTGACAGACCATTTGCAAATTTCTCTTCTTCCATGTCAGACATAGTTCATCACTATCAAGTTTGTCCTTTTTTGCCATGCTTTGATAAGTAATATTTTAGTTTTACCAGTATTTACCACCATGCCATGTAAAGAAATTTCGAGTTCATGCTTTGTGTTTTGGATGTCTGACAGGATTGTGTCATCTGCATAGAGATCTGTAGATGATATTGAGTCCCTTAGTACAAGTGGTAGGTCATTAATAAATAAAATGAACATTAATGGACCCAGAATTGAGCCTTGTGGTACTCCACATCTAATTGTTCCAGGTTTATACAGGACATTATTTATATAAACATGTGTTCTCTCACTTATGTATGAAGTAAACTATCTAACTGTACTTTCATCAGACCGGCAGATTTTTTAGTTTCTTCAAAAGGATTTCATGATCTACCATGTCAAAAGCTTTTATGAAATCTACAAATACAGATCCTATTATTCTTCCTTGGTCAAGTGCTTGAAGCCATTTATAAGTTAGGGAGATCAAGCCAGTCTCACATGAATGTTTCTTTCTAAAGCCTGATTGATTAGGGTGAAACAGCAAGTGTTTGGTTAAATATCACTTGAATGAGTCATGGATATGTTTTTTAATCAATTTTGACAATTTTGGTAGTATTGAGATTGGCTGGTCACAAGTTATCAACATCATCCTCAGAACCAGATTTGAGAATAGGAGTTACTTTTGCAGTTTTCCATATTTTGGAGACAGATGAGGTTGCAATCTTATGCAATCTACAATAGCAAAGGCAGAAAATTGTATGAGTCATGGACTAATCTGATTACCATCCTTTCTTAGTATCAAATTCACTGAGATATTTCTTAACAAAGTTTTTTGATACTGGTGGGATAGAAAAACATACCTCATTTGAGATTTTTCTGCTACAGAACTTTTTCAGTTCAATAAAGTTGTTTTCAATCACTGCTTCTTTTAACTTTGTGGTAATGCTGGTGAAAAAAAATCATTAAAACATTTGCAATGCCATTGTCATCAGCGATTATGGCATCATTCACAAGAAGTGAACAAATTTTATTTGTCTGATCTTTGTGTACTCCTCCAGTGAATTCATTGAAAACTTTCCATTGCTCTTTTTGTTTTCAAGCAATGATTGATAATAATTTTTGTTGCCTTTTTCAATCATATTTGTTATTTTATTTCTCCATAATTTATATTGTGCATGGTTTCTGATAGCCTTGAATTTGTCTAATGTTTTCATATTGTCTAGGATTTCAGTTGTAAGCCAATTAGGTTATATTTCATTTTTTACTTGATGTACTTTTCAGTGGTACATGCTTAGAGACTACATCCATATTAAGTCAGTCCACACCCTCAGAGCTTTATCTATGTCATCCAAATTTTGGATCATATTCCATGGAACTTTATACAGGTCATTGAGATATTGTTCTTCATAAATATTTTTGAATGAGCTTTAAGTGATAGTTTTGTGTGTATTTTTCTTATTTCTCTTGCATATAACCTCTCTTGTCAAAAAAGTAGGATAGTGGTCACTAAGACCAACTTTTGGTACATGAACAGAAGCCACATTGTCTAGTAGGTTGGTATAAATGTGATATTAATAAGAATGCTTGATGTTTCTGTTACCCTAGTGGGTTCTTTTGCCAGCTGGACTAGGCCTAATGATTCAATAAATTCCATCCAGTTATTTCAGTATTGAGAAGGTCCTTATTTATATCACTGAGTATATATGTTTTTTTCTCCTGTGCAAGAACATTTTCCATTTGTTTCAAAAAGTTATCAATCCAAATTGCCATGGAGGAAGGTGGCCAATAAATGAAACCAAATAGGGTCATATATATATATGATTTTGCATTGTTGAGAAATTTTCACTCAGATACTCTCAATTTCTTGTGACTCCAAGTCAAGTCATCTTTCTGCATTTGCATCTTCCATAATATATACAACAAGATGTCCCCCTGCAGTTTCTCTGTCCCTGTGTAATGGTTTATTGTAGCCTTGATGGTGAAATAAATTATAATTGTGGTTAGTATTTAACTTGGTTTCAGTGAGCCCTAAAACATGGTTTCAGTGAGCCCTAAAACATGTATATTATTTCCCTTGGAAGACAACATTAATTTAATTTGGTCTATTGTTCCTACTATACCTTGTACATTTAAGTGACCTATGCTAAAACCTTTTGTATTTGGTTTCATATCAATTATATGTATGTCATCACGCAACGGAGTACTCACTGAGATAGTCTCCATACTACTTTTATCATTCTTACATCCTATTTCCATTATTTAAATATTCATATATACATGTATTAGCATCTTAAAAGTCACATACAGATCCTTAAAATCTGTTAACATTTGCATTTACAATAGAGTCCATTGAATAGTTAGAGTCAAAAGTCTTACTAGGTACATTTAGATTTGTTATAAATAAAGCATTAGCATTCTCCTCTTTGCCAACTTCCTAGTACAGTATGTATAATATATTGATTGACAGTCTTTGTTTGTGTCCAAATTTACATCATCTGAAACACTCAATCTGTTTGCCATGATGTCAAATGTGTGTCAAATGGCCAGTTTCCTCACAGTAGAGACAGTACTCTTCATTATAGTGTCTGAAAATAGGGACATACATGTTAATATTTCTCAGTAGTTGAGAGGTTCCTTTTCTGCTTAAATGAATTTTGTCTCTGTGGTAGAGACTTAGGTTGATATCCTGGTTCTAAAAAAAGATGTGTATTGTGGAATGTACTGTATGTTGAAGTCTTCACACAGGTCAATCATCAGATCATTGATTTCTTTCACCCAGGTGTCCTGTTTTTAACCTAGTACTGCCCAAGTAAGTAAACAGCATACTTTATGGTGATGAATGTTATGACATTTGTATTTACGATGACCTCAAAGCTTCAGTTTTTACTGAAGTTATTTTTTTATTGTTTTTATCAATTTTAAAATCCTAGAGAGAAAAGGAAGCAAAGTTCTGTATTTATTTTATAGGACTTTTTTATGGTTAGAAGTGTTAGTATATATATATATATATATATATATATATTTATATATATATATATATATATATATATATATATATATATATATATATATATATATATATTTCTAACTTTCCCTGCTGTACAGGAATTCTATATCATGTATCTTACAGACAAAAACCAACTCATCAGGAAAGAAAGTTTTTAGTAGCAGAGAGTCTCTCTTAAGCGTGTTCAATGTTTATGTTAACTATGGAAATGAAGCACAAAGACATATTAACTACAGAATGGTATCTTTTATTAATACTGTTCAGAAATGTGACTTTTGTAATCACAAGAGATCCTGGAACAGCCAGCCCTTTGTTGGATCCATTCCAGTTGAAAACTTATAGCTTTCTGCCACTGTTTTGTTTACTGGAGCCATTCCTTCTGAAGCCTTGAGGATTTTTGAATTCCTGAAAATGGTCTATACCAGCAAAGACACTTTCTATATGCAGCCAACAATTACACATTTTTTGGAAGTAAAATCAAAAGAGCTACTTTCAGGAAATGAGGTGTAGTGGTGATAGTATTGTTGTAGTTGGTCATGCTGACTCACCTGGTCATACTTCCAAGTTTGGAATTTATACTGTTGTGGATGTAAATACTGGTAAAGTAGTCAATATGGAAATTGTGCATGGAATCAGCAATACCAATATATTATTAGATAAAGAATCCATTTCATATGGGTGGAGGGTGAATGTTATAATAAAGAAGCAGTCAATCAAGACTGTGCAAGTGTTTTATTTTCAAAAAAATTATTGTTACTGTGATATTGAATGCACAATTATGTTTCATTTTGGGAGCTGTGGTTAGAGCATTGGATTTGTAATGCAAGGGTTGTGGGTTCATTACCATCCTGGGTCAGCTGCCTCAGTATGTCCAATTTCTTCAGCATCTTATGAAAAATGTGTAAAACAGCTTTAAAACTAATAAAAACAATGTCTGATTTATTTACAGAGCAATGAAGTCAACAGTAGTTATCACATGGAGTTAGGATCCAAAGTTCACATGTGATGTGTTACAGGAGAATGGAATCCACCTTGAGTCCATCAATTTACAGACACTCACACACAAGTCACAAAGTGGGTAAAGAAGAACTTATCAGACTGCACCCACTGCTATGATATTTGGCACTGTTCTAATTTCTTCCTCAGGTTCTGCTGCAGTTGTCAATTTTGTGATTTGGTTCACAGTCACCAAGTGACCAAGGAGATACAACAGTTGGAAAGCCTCCAGTGTCCTGGCTCATGTTCCTACAAAGCTTATTGGGTTCCCTTACTATGGCACAATTTTTGGGTTCTTCTAGTATGGTGCAATTTGTAGGTATTTTGTTCCCTCTTTCTTCATAATTATTTTGAGGTATTTGAATATTTATAAGTAAAAAGGTGTTATAAGTTCCTGAAGTAAATTTTTATGTGGAAGTAATCAGGTTTGAAAAATGGACATAAGATATGTTTTAATACATAAAAATGTTTGAAGAATTACAGAAAAAATATTCTATTATTATTTTTCAGTACATTATTAGCAGCATTACATTTGAAGACAACAAGCTACATCAGACAGACAACTATGCTAGCAAATTACCTCCCCTAAGTACAAATGTGGGGAATACTCCATCAATGAAGTTAAAGTGAAAAATACTTTTTGTAATTTCTGCACTTATTCTTTTTTAGACATTTCTTTACAGCATGTAGGAAGTATTATAAATGGATTAAGCTGTTTCTTGAGCAAATATACAAAGTCATAAATTTAAACAGGCAAAAAATACTATCAAAATTCCATCAAAGGGTACAAATCTATTCAGGTCCAGTATTCTGGTATGATGAGATTTGAGATAAATTTTATTTCCAAAATATTAACACTGAAAAATCATTAAAAACATTTGTCTTCAATTGGTCTAAATATAATAGCCGATTTGGACAATCAATGCTTTCACACAATTGGTCATCTGATTATAATGTTTTACTTATCATAGGAGTATGTTGATAGTCTGATGGAAGTAGCCAAGTTACTCAAAGAGAACAACCACATGAATGAGGAAGTTGGCTTGCAGAGACATCCTGCCTTCTCCACTGTGTGCACAGTACCAGTGTCTTGAGAAAGAAATTGCTGTCTTCACATGTCTCATATTCAAAAGCAAGTTAAGCCATTTGAATCCAACATAGGGGTATCAGATGGAAAAGCTTGTCATATTTTGTGGATAGTAGCTGCAGTGGAACTCATAATTTCTCAAGAAACCCCAACACCATCAAATGAACTGCCAATATGCCGCATACCTGAAAATCAGTAAAGAATACATGAAAAACTTAGAAATCAAGAAAATAAAATTATGCACACTAAGTACAGTATAGTAATATGTTTACTGGATCTCTCTTTTATATTGAGATATTTGGAGTTGTTAATATTCCCAACCAGATTGTTTATATCCAAAACTAAGCCATGGTGTTGTTACAATTAATGAGCAGAAAAAATGTCTGATAAATGGTGGAGGGGGTGCAGATGTTATTTGACTCAAAAATGTTTACAGACTTTCATCTATGTAATAAAATGTACTTACTTGTTGCCGTCTTCCACGCGTTGATCAAACTGCTGTCTGTACTGGTAATATGCTGTTTCCAGTATGAACTGGTCTTAACAAACTGTTGGTTAGTGATACATTGTGGCGCTTTCATATACCAGTGATTTTGTCATATGTTCTGGCAATTTCATGGCAGCAATGAGATTCCTCTGCTGTAGACATTGCTTGACACTAAGCACACCGACACCTGTACAAAAAAATCCCAGGCAAGTAATTTGAGGCATGTCTTACTATTATACAAAGTGTTTATTTGGAATTCAGTATTAGTACTCCCTAAAATCTTGTGCCAAAACACACGCAAGGATCAACATTATTGCCTAAAGACTGTATTATATTGAGAATTATTTCATTTAACATATCCCACCACATCAGAAATATTCAAACAGTCATATTAGGGTGGTGAAAGTTTTTGACAGTTATGAGGTAAAACATTTTATTCAATCTGTAACAGAATCAACATAGAAACTTAATACTCAAAAATGTGCCAGAATGTGACACTGATAACTGATGTCTAGCAAGTTACAATGGAAGTCTTACAATTTTTTGACCATAGAGTAAATCAAAATGATTGTGTGTCTTGGGTATATGAATATTTTGTATATGGATACTTGAAATAAAGCAAGAATTGTATCTTTTCATATTTCTCTTCCATATTATAATTATTAAAATTTAAATGATATAATGGAAAAAAATATAAATGGAAGTATGAGAAAAATTAGCTTCAATGTCTCAGAAACACATCTGGTTCAACATACCAGTCTATACTTTTCTGTCTGTTGCTGATATCTTGTTTAATTTCTTCCTCTAATGCTGACTCTTCTATTGTATATGGTTCATAATGGTAAGGTTCAACTCCTTTTTTAATACTTTCTTCTTGCCCTTCATCAAAAGAAGAGGAAAAATAATCCAATTCTTGTTCATGATCACTCTGTCACAACAAGAAACCCTGTTGCTAGCCAACTCGTTATGTCACAAGCTCATGCATGCGTATTGGGTTGTTTACAAAAAGTTGCTCCATTGTTTCCATAGAAATTACATTTCGGTGGCAAATAGATGGTCATATCTCCCAATCTAGTGAATAAATGTATGTCCTGTCTTTGCAGTGTATTTCAAATGTCTTTAAAATTTCAATTACTGAAAGTGACATAGCATTCAGGTCTATCTTTAAGTTTTTGTTTCAGTATGAAAAGAACTGGCAATTTATTTCTTCTTTCAGTAACAGATAATAATAACAATAATGAAAATATTTTGTATTATTTACAGTAACAATTAGGTAATCACAACAGGGATAGGTATATTATAAATGCATCTGATGACAAAAAACAAAGATACACAAAAGAATAAAATTTTATAAATAATGAATTTTGTTCCCCTTTTTTGGGTACAGGGTACTCATTATTTATACACCAATGACTGGAATATATAATACATGAAATAAAATCAGACTCATTTACCATTTTTTAATCTATGCATAATTGTTGTTTTTATTAATATTATTATTATTATTATTATTATTATTATTATTATTATTATTATTATTATTATTATTATTATTATTATTATTGTTATTATTATTATTATTATTATTATTATTATTATTATTATTATTATTATTATTATTATTATTATTATTATTATTATTATTATTATGTTTTGATACTACCACATTAAAAAATATAGTCCAAATCATGTAATAATATAGGAATAACAAATGGAATTACTGGAAATCAAAAGATAATTTTCAGTGGTTATACATTATGTACATAAGACTAATGTCTGAGACAGCTTTTGGTCATTTGTTTAGCAGTTTTGAAACATCTGTGGAAATAGATTTTAAAAAGTGACATGCCTAGGTTTTCTTTTAAATGAATATGTCTATGTAATCACCCTTCCACCTCAGTAACACTGATACATGCATGTGTTGTAACCCCCATCAACATTTCTACTTGAATCAGAGTTTATGTTAAGAAAAATTCGGACAATATTTTTCTAAATATTATGACATGGAAGCCTACTTTCATGAGATATTTATGGAATGGATATGGAATAATTAAGATGGAAAAGCTTGTCATATTTTGTGGATATTATATAGAATAAATTCTATTTTCCACTCCATCACATATTCTTTTCCATTCCCCATTCTGTAACATGCTTTAGTAATATCTAAGCTCCATTAAGTATCCCATTCCATTTTTTGTTTGAAATTTTAGTAGAACCATTGTAAAAGCAAATATGTAAAAGCCAAAGGTATTTGTATTTCATGTTACCTGTAGTTGACCCATGCTAATGAGAAATCTCAGGTGTCAAACATACTTTTAAAACTGTTTAGTGTTCTAATGTGACACACTAGAGAAAAACATTTATAAATAATGTTCAATTCATGATACTTAACAAATGGAAAAATGTGATTAATTTTTTTTTTATATATTTTTTAAGTCATGAGACTAGCATTATTTTTAGAAGCATATGATTGCACTTTTATTGTCTGGATCAGAAAAAATGTACCTCACACAGCCTGTTTGGTTATTTATCATAATTATTTACCACTTTAAGACAAAAGAAGGGACTTGTTCAAAAACAGAATTCCGTAGAAAGTTAGGCAGTGAATTTACTCAAAAGGAAGACAATGATGACAAACAAGTTATAATAGTATACAGTAGGGCAAAATAAATCAATTTACAAGAAAGAAGTTATATCCTTATGGTCTATGATTTTAGGTACCTAAGAACAGATGTAATGATTATTTATGCATTAAACATCATCAATGATGATACAATATTTGAAATATTTGGGTTGATGCAAGTTTAAGTGAGCTAACTGCTTGTGCTTAAATGTCATTTAGTTTGGCACAAACCCAGACATGGAAAATATGAAATTCATTTTAACTTGTAAATGACCAGGTACATGCCAATGAATTGTCATAATGTCATAACATGGCAAGATCCATTTTAACTCCTGACATATCCAAAACAACCAGATAAGAAAGCATTGTTCACAAACTTCAGAGTAAAATCTTTAACTTTTCTTACAATCATCTTGATCAAGGAAGACTTATATAAATCTTCCATAAATTCATAACTCCATTAAAATCAATGGCTTCCCTTTCTGAGAGATGTAATAAACTGATAAGTGGGGATTAGCATCCTCAGTAACAACAAATAAGAGTTCAGTGAATTGCTAAGATTGGGATTACATGCTGCAAGTCCCCAGGTGTGGAAAGTCACTAATGGAAATACCTGTGTAAACCCATATATCTGTCAATGACCTAATACAAAAACATCTAAAATATTTTAAATCTTTTTATGACAAAGGAATGAAGGAATGATAATTTAGAAAAATGAAGGAAATCTGCTAATTAAAATGGACACAGGCATTATTAATTGACTTTCAGATACATTAAAAAATTGATTGACAAAACAACTGATTTCTGACTTTAAATTAAAGTTTGTTTTGAGATAGAAATTCTTCTGTCTCCACACTCTACAAGAGTTGTACTGTGCTAACAAAGCTATACAAGGGTAACTTGTTTTAATCTCATGAGCTCTTCCAACTAAATCATAATACAAATGAATTCATGTTAGGCAGACACAAGTCGATTGAGGTCGGTCCTTGACTCTCTTCCAAAGCTTGCTTTGGATACAATAGCAGTATTTCTGTAACAAGAAAAGGGCAATTCAACTTCAAACAAGGATTAAACTTAAGACCTGTTGGACCAAATTCTTGGATAAATACCATTATGCTAAAGGACCAGAACTCTGCCTGATATGTTCAGTACATACATATAGTAAAGAGTTATTTTCACTCAGAAAATGATGCTTGCTTGCATGGTTTGTTATGGTACTTCAATGCACCAACCTTGAACAGTATATGAGGTGGAACAACCTCCATATTTTAAATATTCCAGTCCCCTCTTTTGACCCTGTGGAATATAATACAGATTCTGTGGTCACTATTTTTATTTAAAAAATTGGAGTTGATTTGCCACTTGTTAAAATCAACTGCTCTCAAACTTGGATAAATGAATAAATCATAATGGGTACAAATAACTGTGAAGATTGTGTATTGTATATGAGCTATTATTCAAGTAGAAAAAAAAGAAACTGAAAAACAATGGAAATAGAACCTTCATTACTGAACATTTAACCAGGACTAGGTATAACCAAATAAGAAAACTGAGAGAACTTTAAGAAAAAGAATAAAATATATTATTTCTGGATGAGGAATATAAATATCTCATTCAGGGATGCAGAAGGAAGCCAGAATCACATATCTCAGTATCTTCCTAATTAACATTAATTAATTAAAATCTTTTATATCCAATTCATGAACTATGCACACAAGTTAAATATTTTTAATTATTATGTACACTCTGGAAACCCCTTACACAATTTCTACCATCACTTTGCCAAACTGTATATGCATCTAATTTTGTTAAGCTTGCATCACTGATTTTGCTCTTAGTAGTGTCCATACATTGTGTATTACATCTGTGTCATGCTTTTCCAGTTTAAGTAATGTTATATTTTCCACTGACAAAAATGTCTTTCAACTCAATTATTGGTATATGTACATTTAAGACCAACAAGTATATGTGTGTGTGTATATGTATGTACAAGTACACAAGTACATATGTAAGTTTATGTATACACATTTAAGTGTATATGTGTATGTGTATATGTATGTACAAGTACATATATAAATTTATATATACACAATTAAGTGTATATGTGTATGTGTATATGTATGTACAAGTACACAAGTACATATGTAAGTTTATATACACACATTTCAGTGTATATGTGCCTGTGTATATGTATGTACAAAATACACAAGTACATATGTAAGTCTATATATACACATTTAAGTGTATATGTATATGTGTATATGTATATGTATGTACAAGTACACAAGTAAGCCTATCTATATACACATTTAAGTGTATATGTGTATGTGCATGGACTTGTGTGTATACATTTATTTGATGTCCAGTCTTAATGCAATGTGATGTCCCATTTTATGCTGTTTATGTTCTGATTTCATCTAAATTTAGTTGATATGTAATTGAAACAGTGTTATATATATATATATATATATATATATATATATATATATATATATATATATATAACTTGAAGGAATACCATATTTCAGGTAATGAGATAAAATGGTTTCATAGTTATTTAAGTAATTTAAAACAAGCAGTGGTTTTGCATGATATTCTCGGCAAATGATTATAAATGCTGGAGTGTGACAAGGATCTAGCTGTGCTTGGGCCAATGTTGTGTTTAATATGTGTAAATAATATTACCCATTGCATGAGCCCTCTTGCTGTCTTTTTTGCAGATGACAGCATTATTCATCCCCATATTGAGCTTGTCATTAACAATAGTCACTAAAACTGCATAACTTGTCCAAGAAATGGGTCTTAAAGTTTAATCAAGAAATAAAAACAGTGGCTTATCACTATATTTTCAGAATTTTTGACAAACTTGTAGTGAAATTTCAGTCACAAATTCTCACATATTTTGAGAAATGTTGACAGTCAGAGACATCACAAATTTTCACTGATATTTTCAGAAATTTTGGATAAAATCTCCTAAAATACTGTAATTTTAATGAAAAAAGGACATTTGAGTAAATGGCAAAAATGTTTCACTCTGTTGACATTTCAGTCACATTTTCAGCTCAGACATTAAGTATCAACATATAACTGGTGGTTTATTAAGTGCATAAGAATGTGTTCTACCTGAAAATATACTGATTATGTTTACATGTTCTCTACTTTTTTTGGTCATGTCTGCCTGTTTTTAAACATCTGTAGAAATAAATTAAAGAAAACTGATATACATGTGTTTTCTTCAAATTAATATGAGTATATATTCATCCGTCCACATCAACAACACTAACATATACATGTATTTTAACTCACACCAATATTTCTATTTGAATTATATAGTTAATTAATTCTTCAGAGAATATTTTCTATGATACTGTAATAAGCCTGCATTCCATATGGAAAAAAGTGCTTATGGATTAAAGTTGCAACTTTATACCATGTGGAATTTTCACTTGCTGTGAAGTATTTATGGAATTGATATGGAATAAATTGTATGATTCCATATGTTTTTCATATGGATTCCTGAAGTATTCCATACAGAAT